>CP137671.1:34838231-35115080 GCA_037976565.1 Mesocentrotus franciscanus | reverse complement strand
TCATATCGCATCTAATCGTGCTTCCTAATCGTGGTGATCGGGATCAACCTTAGAAAAGACAAACACCACGCTCTGTTGAGATGTGTTGCGATCTGCCACGACCTGTGACGCTCTGTCGGGTACCATTGCTCACGACCTGACACGAACGACTCAAGAGCAGATACAAGATGATACGAGTAGATGCGAGTAAATGCGAGTAGATACGAGAAGTCACGCTTACACGGACATTTACGATCTGTTACGAGTTCTCGCGCCCAGTATA
This sequence comes from Mesocentrotus franciscanus, assembly GCA_037976565.1. NCBI lineage: Eukaryota > Metazoa > Echinodermata > Echinoidea > Camarodonta > Strongylocentrotidae > Mesocentrotus > Mesocentrotus franciscanus. Next base: position 35,114,818 of record CP137671.1, on the reverse strand, counting down.
TTTACACTTTCTCTCCTTCCCCCTCTCTCTCTCTCTCTTTTTTAATCATATATCTCTCTCTCTCCTCTCTCTCTCAACCATTTGTTTCTCATTCACTATCATTCTCTTTATAGTCCTTAATCATAATAACTCCTTTTCCTTCACTCCATCAGCTTCTTCAACCTCACACTCTCTCCTCTTGTTGTTAATATTCCTCCCCTCTCTCCCTCTCTCTCTCTCTCTCTCTCTCTCTTCTTATCAATCATGGAAGGTAATGTAAACATGTATACCATTAATTTGCAGACTTGAAATAGAAAGTTGTGTCCATACAATCAGAAGATGATAGATACCAACTTTATATATTTCGATAACATTATAGACAGATATATACATACAGGTGTGACAATTTTGCAGTGTGTAAACTATAGTGCCATACTATTAAGTATAAGGTCAAAAATAGCTTTTGTTCAGGTAACTGCTATTTAAACATCTTTTAAAATGTATTACATTATAGTTGATCTTTCACATGGAAGTTTTTGTTGTTCTTGCACAGACATGGACAATGAAAGAGTTAAAATTCTCTCTCCTTTTCTTTATCCATAAATATATGTCACCTATATTTAACAACTTTGCTGTAATTAACCTAAAATGAGTTTCCACTGCTCTAAAACATTGACTTAGAATAGTCAGTAAAAATAGAAAGAAAATCATGCATCTTCAATATCAATTTCCTGAATTTTTCAAAAATAAAAATAAAAATATCAAATATCATCCTCTCCACCTTCCGCGTCATGCAGCCTGGCCATCCTTTCCTGCCATGCGACCGCACCTTGTGGTGAGTTGAAGAAGGCCTTTAGGAGTTCCTTGTGATGATTTGCATCTGCTGTAGCTGAGTTGCGAGGTACAGAAGGTTGATTCACATCTAGCCAGTCCACATGGTCCCTCCATGCTCCTGGGATGACATTCTGGTTTTCCGCCTCAACCATATCATTCACATTAGACACCTGAATCTATTGGCCAGGATACCGAAGGCATTTTTCACCACTCTTCTCCCCCTTGAGAGTCTGTAGTTGAAAATCCTCTCCTCCCTGGCCATCACTCTTCTTCCGTATGGCTTCATGGGGTAGTTCCTGAGTGCGAAGGCGTCATCCCCAGGATGAAGAAGGGCATGTCTTGGAGGTCATCAGGGCTTGCAGTCAAAGGGCAGGGTGGGGTGAGTCCTAGGGCTTCCTCTTCCAGGCCATTGAACAGCTCAGAGTCGCCAAATATCTGATCATCTGACATGTGTCCTTTTCCACCAAGCTCGATCCACACAAAGTTGTAATCTGCATCCACCAGAGCTAGGAATGGTATCGAAAAGAAGCCCTTGTAATTGTAGTACAGGCTTCAAGTGTGGGGTGGCTCTTGATAGCAATGTGTTTGCCATCCAGGGCCCCAATGGCATGGGGTATGTTCCATCTCTGCTCAAACTGGTTAGCTACGGCTGTCCAGGCTTCAGGGGTGACAGGTAGGCTAAAACCTCATTTTGTACGCTTGCACAATTGCCTGGCACACTTCTGGAACCATCTCTGAGATGCTGGACACTCCACACCTAAATGCATACGCAAGGAACCGATAGTTGTCCAGTGGCAAGGTGCCTCAGTGTCACTGGCAGTTTCAGTCCAGTTGAGAGGGGTTGCCTGAAACTGGTGCGTCCTCTCGATTGCTGGGGCACCCTGCAAGACTTCATCGAAGAGCTGTAGTGTTAATCTTGTGTAGTTTTGGAACACTATTGGATCTTCCAGCCTCAATTTGGTGTCTAGGAGGCTGGAGAACTGGTCAACTGTTGTCTCGTCTCCTCTGTGAGCCATGGTTGCACCCAGAACTGCCTGACTGCAGCTCTCCTGTACTTACGTGATTGGGGCTGTGGCTGGTCTGTACCGTCTGGCTGCTGCTCGTCTTCTTCCTCTCTGGCGATAATAATATAAGCATACAGTAATACTGCAAATGTCACGTTGTCATCATCCTCAACTCCTGTCATCATCAATGGTTGTGGGTTGTAGTGATCACTTTGTAGAAGTTCAAGAAACAATGAAGTCCATGGTCAGTCGGCCTGTATATATATCCGTCGGGGTCCAATCGTAGCTCAAATCCTGATCACTCTCGACCCTTATCGTGAAAGACATCGCAGCCACAACCGTATACTGTCGCAACAGAGCGCATCGGTTCGTGATGAACGTATCGGAAGGTATTCGAACGTATCTACACGTACCCGATCGTCCCAAATCGGGGACCCCGATCGTGATGATCGTGTCACATCGAGACCCAATCGTGGACTCAATCGGGACAATCATATCGGAACGTATATGATCGTATCTGAACGGGAGACCAGATCGTGTCACCTGAAATTGACCAATCGTGACCATATCGCAACCAAGCGCACCAAATCGTACCATAACGTATCGACTCGCATCACCTCGTATCCAAACCTAGCAATTCAGAGAATTTCCACGATCAGCTACGAATGGCCAATCGTGGGGTTCGTAACGGATCGCACGACAGTGGGAACGCCCCATTAGCAGTCATTCGTATATATGATAAACAAAGGTGCCGATAGCACACATCCCTGGGGCGACCCGATATTTACTGTGATCAGATCCGACAACTCATTTTGTACTTTTACCCTTTGTGTACGATTTGACAAGAAATTCTGTATCCATAAAATTAAAGATAATCAATTAAAGATAATCTGAAAGTTTGAGTGAAAACAAACCATTATTAATGATAGAAATTGGGAAAAACTGATCTGATCGATTCCTTAATTCTCCCAACTATATTATTACAATTTAATTACATTTTAGGTGAATGTAAATCATCACAAAGCAATGAATTGGCTCCATATACCATTCCAGACACATTTAAGTGTTGAAAGTTTTTTAAAAGCGTGTCTTATGTCTTATTTTCATGGAAAAAACGATTGGGAAAATTCAAAATGGTTGGGAGAATTTACTGCTAGAGGGTGTCGCACAGTGACGCCTTCAAAGAAAACCATAAATATCTTTGTGGTTTAAGAATTTTTTCAGGGTTGTTTGCATGTTAGAGGGTTAGTACAGTAGAAGGAATATAATAACTAACATTTCATACAAAAATTACGCAGTTTTTCATCAACCTTCAACAATGTTACCGGGTCACTTTAAACAATCTTACATGTAACTTGGATAACATTGCATCTCTCCACACTTTCAACCGTCGATCTGAGGAAATTGACAAATAAGGAGGCGCCATCAACGTTGTCGAGATTCTGAAATAGAAACGTGAATATCGGATTTACATTTGTCAACTATTTTCACCCTGGCTATCATTGTCCGATGGTTTATGCCTATCGTTGTTATGCCAGGGTCTTTTTCCTTCTCCCTTATTGATATGAACTTGTGCATCATGCGAAGGAATTGGGTGTTATATTTCGTTGAATCTTTTTAGATCTACACTCTTCAGTCCTCAACTTTTGTAATCTGCTCACAACCCCTTCAATCCCCTTTCATTTCACTTCATTTTATGTAAATATACCGACACCGAAAACAAAAACTAAATTTTGGCTCATGTTAGTGTTTAATTTAAAAAAAAAAGAAACTTCATTCCGATATCGTCTCTTTCCTTGATTTTTCTTCCTGTAACTCCTCTAAAATGCCCCATAAGGGGGTTCTTTTGAGGAAAAAAATATAATTATAGCCTCTTGTATTAAGGCCTCTGCATGGTGTTATCGAACACTCACTCCCCATTGAAACATACAGAGAACGTCCAATGACATCATAATTATATAATAGAATAATCCACACTACCCGTGCAAAAAGGCAAACTCAGTAAAATGTTGTCGTTATTTTTGCCGAGTTGATGTGCAAATTGCGATGTACTGAATTTATACAAAAACAACATTTAATCACGTTGGTAAACGAAATGCTGGAAATGACTTCAACATATCGGTATGAAATTGGAAGATACGTGAATAAGTAGGAACGATTCAACAACCTAAGCGTCGAAAACATCTGATGGTGTCAATATTTCAGTCTTCTTTTGCCTGTTCTGCATAATCGTTAAGAATATGATATTTCAATTTGCTTTTACTTTAAACACATACAACGATGTTGTTTGTTTATATTCGTTGGAAAGGTCATTCCTGAGGGGGTGGGGGCTGAGGAGGCACACGCCGCCAATAACTTAAAGTGGGTAAAAAAGTCGAATCACCCCGACATCCTCAAAATGTAGAAAAATACATGTAATTTACGCGAATTACAACAATGTACAATAAGCTTTCCTTTGCTCTGAATTACGTTTTTAAATGGAACATGCTCCGTATATTAATAGACGCAGTGTTTCCTAACAATGTATAACCCAGTCTACAATAACAATAAAGAGAGTAATGGAACAGATACTTCCATATATCAAGGGCCAATATGTTTACTCACTGCCCCCCATAACAACATAAATAAGCGATTTGTTTGTACGTGCTCCATTGAAAATGCCCAGTATCCCCATTACAAAACCAAAATTTCTCACTCGGTCGCTTCATTCCATTATATAAAATGGTATTGATTCAATAATCATCATCATCGCAGCTCGAAAGCTGAAATACAAATGATTCGACAATAAAAAGTGCATGAACTTAATTAATTACAAACGACGTAAAACATAACCAAGATATTACCTCAATAAAAAATAGAAGGATTATTACGTTAGAACAGAAAAAATGTATTAATCAAAAATTATGCTTGAAAGAGAAATAGAAAAGGAGAAGTTGAGTTCCTAAATACTAATGAGGTATATTTAATAAAAGTAAATGTTGTAGATTACAAAAAATAGTTTGAGGAGGTAACATATTGCATTGAAAATGTGGTGGTAACAAATTGAATTCGAAATACCGAACGTAAACAAAAGGGCGTCAAAGGAGACCATTAATAGCAATGCTTAGGGTCATACTATAGTAGTAGCTTATATATCAACAGTGTATCATGGGAATGAAGAATGCCCTTCTTCTAGTAGGGCAGATGATATGTCCGTCGGCCAAGGGGGTGGGGGAACCGTTTCAACCCCTTCACATCTTCACATGACCATATATATATACGAAAATAGGGGGCACTTCGCCTACCACCACACCGCGCACAAAATATGACATCACTTATTTTCTAATACAACCATGGAATAGGTTTCTAGTGCTCGTATTGTATTTGGCAGTTTGAAGCATAATAACTGGACGCTGTCGTTACACTCCAGTAATGGTACTGTACTTTTTAGTCAAATACATCATGCTTTAACTGATTAAACTTGTTGACTGCATAGTTATAAACTTCGTATTCGTATTTCAGTTTTTCTGTCATAATTTTGACAACGATTGGTGATGGTGCAACCTTGTTATAGGTTTTGGTCCCAGAGGTCATATCATCTGTAATGGATGATAAGAAAAAAAAAATTCCTTGGTGAGTTTCTCAAAAAGATCTGACATAACTGGCTATAAATGATACTACGAGCCGTGACTCATTTACATCATTACACAGCCATTATGTCAAGATAGTAATACCTAAATAGTTCCTTTTGTGGAATTTAACATTACTTTTAAATGATATAACTGCTACATCTTACATACGTATACATCATTTTGATTTTATAAATATATCTGACGTGTTAATTTGTTCTTATTTCGCCGATATTGAGCCCATCTAGAACCAGTTGGCGAAACTCTCCTAATCAATGGCTCTGGTATAAATAAGGGACACACGCCATCTTCGGTTTGCAGCAAGTAGGGGGAGATTGCGTTGATAGTCGATCAGAATCTGGACTAGTACACATTCACATTGTACTTACCCGTATTTGGTTTGCCATATTCTGTGAACAGTCCCTTAAAAAAGTCGGGTAGAAGATGCTCTAGCAATTGAAGTGTTTCGCCGTATCGTTCTGTTAAGCCTACCAGTAAAAACTTGTCTATATTACGTTTGGCTTCTTCTACGGCCCACCGTGATGGAGATCTGACGAGAAAACATAATACTTATAATTGGGGGGAGGGGATTGCATTGTTGTTATCTAGTTCAGCTTATTATCATATTGATGTATGCATGCATTCATGTGACTCAGAATTTACTTGTTACATTGTATGTACTGTCATCGTCACCACCATCACCACCCAACTATCATCGTCATCTTCATCACCACCACCATCGTCATCGTCACCACCATCACCACCCCACCATCATCAACATCATCATCACCACCACCATCATCATCACCACCACCATCATTATCATCATCATGATCATCATCACAATCGCTATTTTTAAAATAATCAATGTTATTGTATTGAAAACAAGTTAACATAAATTAAAAATCAACATCATCATCATCATCATCGTCGTCATCATCATCATCATCATCGCTACCACCAACATCACCCTCGCTTCCACCGTCATCATTTTACGACAATCATCATCATCATCATCATCATCATCATCATAATTGTCATTTTTATTTTAATCAATGTTATTGTATTGAAACAAGGTTAACATAAATGCAACCATCTTATACACAAAACCAATATAATGATATCAAACAGGTCGGGCAGTTGGGCGTGGAAAAGTAAGACATTTTAAAGAGTTACCAAAAACGCTTTCAAAAATATTTTTAAAAAACCCCACCCACCATCCCCAATATCACCGCCTGTTGCATTAGGTTGTTCTGCAAGCAATAAGATTCTGTAATAATGGTTTTGTTGGTTTAAGGAATAAGTTATGATTGACACGATATACGAATGCAATTATGCATGGAGATTGTTTTAAATGCGTGTAGGTCAAGCAATCGAATAGGGTACAGTGGAATCTCAGTTAAATGAGATTTGATATATAACAATGTTGTTAATATAGCAGAATAACATTCCTGGTCCCAGCTCGTTATACCATAGTTTGTTGTTTGTTGTTAATTTGGTTATATATAACGGCATTTCTGCTGTAGCATGGTAATTTTAATGGTACAAAGAACTGTGGGTTTGAAAGTATTCAGTGATTGTGTTAATGAATGACAGAAGAATTGTATTCCCAAAGGACATGCACGATAATACTATAACAAATTAAAAGTTTACTCGGATCTGGAGCAAATTGCTTGGTCATACAAATATCTGCGGTGGCTCCGCAGTCGTGGGCCGTGAGCCGAGGAATTTTGTCCCGGTCATGTTTTTTTTCAGATCAGGGGTCTGAAGATCGGGTTTTCGCCCTTACCTCATCCGAAAGGGGGTCACGGAGTGGCCTCGGGGGGAGGGGGTGTCTAAATACGCGAATCGCGTATAATTTGCGTTGTGACATGTGTAATTGCAATTGGTGCATGCTATATGAATAAAATCACTGTTTGAAATATAGGTCGCCGACCTGGACGGATTTTATCAATTTGGGCCTTCATCACACTTACATATAATAGCAATAAATTGTAATTCCAGGATCCTTGCTCGGTTTGACATGCGGGGAGGTATACCTGGAGGGAAGTGATGGAGCCCGGTTGGGAACACTTTTGCTGGAATCGTTGATGAGAGCTGGGAATGGGTGGTGCACCCGGGTTACTTAAAATTTTCCCCGGTTGATCGGGCGGTATTTCTGATGGCTAAACGCTTGGACATCAGGTTATGTATGGGGTGCAGATTTCCTCATTTTCCAGCATTCATTCCAGAATTTCTAGCTATAGTTCTGTAATCGGGTGGATACTCAAATTTGTGTGTAATGCACTTTTGCTGGAATCGTTGATGAGAGCTGGGAATGGGTGGTGCATCCGGGTTACATACAAATCTTCCCCGTCTGATCGGGCATTCCTGACGGCTAGCAAGGGGTGCTCGTGTCAAAGCAGAGGGGACATTTGTTTACGAGAAGGGTTTCTAGCCGTGGTTTAACCCTTCTCTGGATTTCACATATTTTGATTTTAAGGTTTATGTATGGGGTGCAGATTACAGCTTAGATTCCATCACTAGTTCTGTTATTACTCAAATATGTGTGTAATGCAATTATAATAACTGGCGTGAATTCATGTACCGCCATGGTAAAGTGATACATGTACAAATGACAGAATCCAATATTAAATAAAAGCCACGAAAATGCAAAATTTGAACGGTTTGTCGTTTCCTCATTTATCAGCCGTGCCGAATAATGCATATTTAAAGGTGTAGCCGAGTACTGGCCATTTTATTCTATTGTGAAAGATACTGTGTCGAAGTCATGTGGAAAGGTTGAGTATAGTAGAGAAAGAACTAATTCAATCATTAACACAAAATCCTGAGTTTATATAACTCTCAATACATTGACGATGTTTGTAAGCTTTTCATAAATATATTTCGAGGCTTTAGAATCATCAAAATGACAAGGGGTTGAGGCAATATTGCTGAAAGTCACATACACTATACAAACAAATAGATATATTTCCTGCCCTGTATATTACATGAGACTAAACACTTAAGTATAAGGTTTGTTCCCATCATTTAGGCCTTTTTGTCGTCGTAATGGTATTTGGAGAAAAATCCTTTGCAGGAGACATTTCTACTATGATCTTATTCTAAAATAACATTTAAAACAATATGAAAAGGCTTATGTGTTTTTGTTTTTTCTTAAGCTGTCCCAGGACTCAACCTCTTCTTTAAAAACAAAACAAAACAAAAAATTCTAGCCGAAAAAGTTGATCGACCTACCGGCATCTTGGATGATAGCCACAGAAATGGCGGAGTTGTTGGCTGAGAGAAACGTTACCAACACAGTCATATCTATTGCGGATCACACAATCATCGAAAGTCTAAAGCAATTACAACAACAACAATGAAAGTACAAATAAATGATAAGGGTCACAAAGAATGATAATTGCAAATGACGTGACATAGGATTATGTTTTGTCCATGCTAGATTGTTATCTGATTTGCAGTAACCATTGGATGGTGATTTCACTGCATCATATTTCCCAATTTGATTTGGAAACGAAGGGGCTGTAAACTGTAATAAACAAAGATTTATATTGATATTTGATTGATTGCATATTGTGATACACGTCTACAGATTTTCTGGAGTCTGCAATAATCTTCAGGAGTAGATGAATCAGAGTTAGTAGAAAAAGTAAGAAAAGAAGAAGAAGGAAAAGAAGAACAAGAAGAAGAAGATAGGAAGAAAGAAAAGAAGAAGAAGGGTTATTCAGATATCAAATGATGAGACAGGTCAACTATCATCATAATTTCATACCTCGTTTATAAACTTTGGCTTCGTAATTGCATGTAACTTCTCCATGTCTGAGTCTTTATCGTCACCAAACCGTTTAAAGAAATACTGAGAAACCATACGATCCAAAGGGTCACGGATAAAATTGATGAATACGTACTTTCTGCAAATTACACAGAGAGAATGATAATAATTAAAAATAGAAAAAGAAATAATGTTAATGCTGTTCTTTCCAAGGGCCCTGCAATTTTCATTACCTCATCAATTGTCAGGTACCCATTTACACCTGGTTGGAGAGTGGCAAATATGAATTAATATTTTGCCAAAGGACATTAGTGCAGGATTGAGATTCGAACCCTCAACCTTTTCATCGAGAGTCAAATGAATGAACTACTACACCAGAAACATATTAAAGAAAAGTAATAAATATCAAAAAACTGTTTGTAGATCAAGAGTTTACCTTCCCTCACACATCCCTCATAGAAAGTTTCTTGTTCAAGGATTGGTCGAGATCTCTACATGTGATCATTCATAATTCCACTGGAAGAGAAATTATTTTGCGGCGGAAAACATAGGTGTGGCGTCACACTTGTCTTTAATACGTGTCGCTCACGTAATGTCGAAATCAATACAACAATGGCGACCTTCACATTGCCAATTGTTTTTATCCCAGCTTACGTTGACGAGGACAAACTACAGAAATTTACAACAAAAAGTGACAGACAGGCAAGAAACAAATAAGGTATATATTGACTTCTAGGGAAGTTAAAAAGTTACATCGACTTTCAGCTAAGCTCGAACAAAAAAAGGGTTAAATGTAACTTAGTCTTAGATTGGACAAAAGGACAGGGTCTAACTTACGACCCACGTGAAACCTACAAATGACCTTTATCTGTTCATGTGTAGATTGTAGCTACGAACAGGCTTATTGTAAATTTATATGCATTTTCACTGCACAAGATGCTAATTACAACTTACATAAAACAGGCTTGTATTTTAGTTAGTCTTAATTTGTGTACGTTCTTCTCTCTGGCTCTCTGTCTGTCTCTATCCCTCGCTGAAACTACCGACATTCATATTTTTCATTACGCTGCCTTTTAAATAAAACTCTCAAGCATGTATTTTGTTTGAGTAATGAAAGAAGTGGCCCTATTGCAAGCAGCAGTTAATGTTGCAATAAACAAAACGATTGATGCTTAAAACAAATCAAATTAACCACTTTTCAGACGTTTATTCAATCTAGGGTATAGCCCAAAGTATTGTCTGAACAAAACAATGATTTCACTTTGTAGAAACTCCAGTTTTTTTAAATAAAGAAAGAGGTCTGTAATTGATGTCATCTATAGGCTGCATTCCTGTCTGATAAAATATTGTTGTCAAATTGATTAGAGCACTGACCTATCACTTGGGGATCTACGAACAAAACATGTCCTTCCAGAAAAGCTGGTGGCTGGGTGGAAGCGATATTACGTTTCACGATTCCATATTCGTTAAGATTCTGCAGTGTGGAGAAAAACAACAGTTGAATACTTGTGCGTATTCCACAAGTATAAGCATGTGTGACTGTGCATTTCTAACACTTTATCTGAATTCTGAAAGCCTTGTCCGTCACTTTTGAAAATTTTTGAACTTAGCCTAGAATTGACCGGTAACATATGTAAGATTTAGAAAGTTTTTGTTGGTTTGGTCATGACGTCAGTTTGGATTAACCATGTTTTCATTTGGCCGTTAGAGGGCGTTTGTAGTGCACCAGCCTAAAAGTCACGAAATTTGAACTGTTTTGTGGTCAATGATTCCCTCAGTAATTCCTGACAATCGAGACAAGCCCAATGTTGTAAGTACTCTAAAGCTATTATTTCCATAAATCGATCTTTAACTGATTGTATGAGGCCAAAGATGGCACAACACATAAATCTAGTTTTCTGTAATTTAAGATGAAAAGTACGTTAAAATGTCATCAGTGCATGTAGCACCACATATAGACAAACGTAGGATAACGTGTGTTGAATGTACAGTTTGTGCATATATCAGTTTGTGTTACGGACAATTTAGATTTGTGTGTAATGAGTGATGATAATTGACATGAAACAAGAGTATGAAGTCTTTTCTTGGTTATAAATAATGTCAAAGAGTGTAAGATAGAGGCAGGAAATAAGGCTGGTCGAGGGTTTATTTGTGTATGACGTTAATTTACAAGATAGAGAGGGATGAATTATAAGATTTATATTTGTAAACAAAGGTAGAATTTAAGACAGCTCATGAGAATAAGACAAATGAGGCAGTATGTGATACAATTTGTGTTTGCAAAGGTGAGCTTCACTCTCAAAGTTTATTATAGGTTTTCTTTACTCAGTCATGCATATTAAGGTCATTTATGGCATGCTATTTGTGCAATACAATAGATATTTGTTTATTCATGCAAATTTATGTATGTAAATTTGTACACATGCTTATGATTGCTTGTTTGTTTTACTGATATTACAGATGAACTGCATCTTATGCAAGTATCTCAACTTGGCTGTCATCGTCCTTTCTTTTAGTCTACTGTTGGGGTCATTTTAGCAGTTTTAACGTCACACAAAGTTCATAACAGCGTCATTTAACATCCGTCACCATGAGTCAAGTAGAAGGTGTCGACGATGTCAAACCAGAGGACTCTGCAAGCCAGGTTGGGAAGAGTTCTACCACGTCATCTGGACTTAGGACCAGGGCCAAGAGGGCTGCGTTGGCAGCTGAATTAGCAGTTCTCCAGGAAGAACAAGACATAGAACTTGAAGAAATACGCCTTCGGCAAAGGAAGGCTAAGTTACTCTTACGGGCCAAACTTAGCGCAGCAGAGGCAGAGGAAGCCGTGTATGAGCAACACAGGAGTGGCAGTAAGGTGTCGAGTGTGGGAATAGAAGTTCCAGTCAACAGAACGTCAAGCAGGTGCATGAAAGTACAGAGCATGCTACGGAACATCATCATCATGTCAGCAATCATGATGCCAAGGAACCTGCGCTCCTAGAAGAGACTATTCCTTATCCAGCTCAGCAAATGGCTTCATCTCCCATGTCAGGTCAAGCTTATCAACCACGAGACGACCGAGAATTTTATCTGCAGACTCAAGTTCAGCAACAACGACTGTTGGAAGCCATTAGTCTGTCTAATGTAGAGATAATGAAGTTTGATGGGAGTCCCTTGCACTTCCATGAATTTATGATGTCCTTCGACAACTTAATTGGTCGATCTTCGCTTGACAGTGGGACAAAGCTGATGAAGTTGTATCATTGCTGTGTAGGAGATGTTAAAGGCATCATACAGTGCTGTATGGTCATGGAACCACTGTATGGATACCAACGTGCCAGAGAGCTGTTGGTGGAACGCTTTGGCAGCAAGTATAAGATCGGAGAAGCCTGGATCAAACGTATCACCAATGGTCCAATTTGCCATGCTAATGATCGGAAGGGGCTGCAGAAGTTTGCAGATGAGTTGAGGATCAGCATGGAAACTCTTCGAGCACTGGATCTACTGCAGGAAATTAGTAGCCAGAGAGAGTTGCTGAAGGTGGCCGAGAGACTTCCATATTACCTTAAGGGTAGATGGTTGAAATTGGTGAGAGACATCAGACAACAGGAGCGTTCTCCGATATCTCGGACATGGTTAGGTTTGTCTCCAACGCTGCCGAGGAAGCCAATGATCCTGTCTTTGGAGATCTGACAGCAACGACAAAAAGACTTGAAACTTCAAAACCCACTTTCAACAAGAAGAGTACAAGAAGTAACTACTCTACGGAGGTATCATTCAACCCAAAGCCCAAGAAGTGCCTGAAGTGTAAGCAAGAGCATTCTTTGTTTGGATGTGACAGCTTCAAATCCATGACACCTGAAATGAGATTTAAGTTTGCTCAGGACAATAGACTCTGTTTCAACTGCCTGCAATCTGGCCACAACAGTAGGTTTTGCAGATTGAATAGAAGATGCTCAGTACAAGGATGCCAGAGAAAACACACTAAATTTCTCCATTTCACACAAGATGCATCTTCATCTGCAGGAAAGGTTACACCGACACAGGCTCGAGTTGAAACCCAGAACAACGAAGTCCCCCAAGTCCAGAATGGGTTCGTTAGGAAGTGTGTCACAGGGGCCGGAAGGTGTGTGCTTCCCATCGTTCCGGTGAGGGTTAGAGCTCAAGGAGAGAATGTTTTTATGAATACATATGCACTGTTGGATTCTGGTTCAACCAGTACATTTTGTACAGCTACTTTGGCCAGACAACTCAATGCAAGTGGAAGGAAACAAAGTCTAAGCCTGACAACACTGGAGAAGTGTAATAGCCCCATAGAGACCTCAGTAATTAGTCTGATTGCAGACACGGGACCAGATACAGACTGTGTGAAGCTACCCTGCGTGTATACCAGAGATACCATTAATATCAGAGACACACACATTGCCAATGTGGATGACATTTCAGGATATCAACACTTAGAAGGAATCAACCTCCCAATCGTTGAACGACATGAAGTTGGACTGTTGATAGGGCAGGATTCACCCGAAGCCTTGATACCTATCGAGGTGAGAAAAGGACAGCATGGCCCTTATGCTGTTAGGACCAAATTGGGTTGGTCAGTGAGTGGACCTGTAGGTGCCAGTTCAGATGGTGTACCCAAAGCTACATCTAGCTTCATTGACAGTAATGTTAGACTGGAGGAACAAGTCAACCAGTTCTGGAAGATTGAAGCCACAGATGTGCTCGAGACGAACAAGGCAATGTCTATCAATGACAAGAAAGTAATGGAAATCTGGGAGAGGGACGTCCAACGAGAAGGTGCACATTTCCAACTACCGGTGCCCTTCAGAAGGAGACCACCTAACTTGCCTGACAACAAGTGGACTGCAGAACAGCGTTTGAATTCATTGGCAAAGAGATTGCAAAGAGATAAAGATTTGTATGTGAAATACAAACAGGGCATAGAGGACCTCCTCAGGAAAGGCTATGCAGAGGAAGTTTGTGAGGAGATTGGACAACCCAAGGACACACCAGTTTGGTATTTGCCCCACCATCCAGTCATGAGTCCACAAAAACCGGGCAAGGTGAGAATCGTTTTTGATTGTGCGGCCAAGCATCGAGGGGTATCCTTGAATGATGTAGTGCTACAGGGGCCGGATCTTACCAACAACCTGGTAGGAGTACTGCTTAGATTCCGCCAGCAACCAGTAGCACTCATGGCAGATATCGAGGCAATGTTTCACCAAGTGAGGGTGCCCCAGAGGAACGAGATGTGTTGAGATTCTTGTGGTGGGAGGATGGAGACGTCAACAAGCAACCGTTGGTCTACCGGATGTGTGTCCACCTCTTTGGAGGTACGTGGAGCCCAAGTGTGTGCAGTCATGCACTTCGTCAGACAGCAAGAAACAGTGATGGTAATGGTAAAGCTGAAGCATCTAAGGCCATTCTCAAGAACTTCTATGTAGACGACTGCCTGGTGTCAGTTGACAATGAAGAAACGGCGGTGAAACTTGCTGCAGACTTGATGGCCTTGCTCAGTGAAGGAGGCTTCAGATTAACCAAGTGGGTCAGCAACAACCCATTTGTCCTGCAATCCATACCAGAAGAAGAGAGAGCAAAAGATGTGAAGGGTCTGGATCTTAATCATGATGCTCTTCCGGTTGAGAGAGCACTTGGAATCAGTTGGGACGTAGAAATGGATTGTTTGTTGTACAAGTTCAGACCCAAGGACAAACCCCAAACCAGGAGAGGCATCTTGAGTATTGTGTCTTCGATATACGACCCTCTCGGCTACGCCAGTCCTTTGTCCTAAGGGCTAAGATGATCTTGCAGGAGCTGACCAGGCGTAAACTTGGATGGGATGAGGAGATTCCAAGCACGGAAATAGAGAAATGGAATGACTGGTTACAGGAACTACCCAAGATGACTGAATTCCAGGTCAACAGATGCATCAAACCACATGATTTTGGCCAAGTAGTTGAGCATAAACTACATCACTTTGCTGATGCTTCTGAGATGGCATATGGGGCTGCATCATACCTGGTCATAAGGAATGCTGATGGGCAGTCTACTAGCGGGTTGATCATGGCAAAGTCACATCTAGCTCCACTGAAGAAGATGACAATTCCTCGACTGGAGTTAACCGCAGCAACTCTTTCTGTAAAGCTAGATGCCATGTTGAGAAGGGAACTGGAGCTCCCAATCAAGCAGTCGGTGTTCTGGACTGATAGTACTATTGTGTTGCAGTACATTAGGAATGAGGACAAAAGATTTAACACATTTGTAGCTAACAGAATAGCAACTATCAGAGAGCATTCTGAACCAAGTCAATGGCATCATGTAGGTTCTCATTCCAACCCAGCAGATGATGCAACAAGAAGTATGGGAGCAGATGAGTTGAAGGCGAACACCAGATGGCTAGTGGGTCCAGAATTCATTCAAGAAGCTGAGAATAGTTGGCCCAAGGATCCAACCACAGCAGTAAACATTAACGAGGATGACCCAGAAGTAAAGAGGAAGAAGGGAATTGAGGTGTTTGTAACTGGTACAAACCAATCTGATGCTGTAGACAGATTGCTGACACACTACTCATCGTGGTACAAACTACAAAGAGCAGTCGCTTGGATCTTGCGAGTGAGGCAGCACTTGCGGAGCAGGATTCAAGGAAACACCAGTGATTCCAAGGGGCCACTACACACTGGGGATATTGCTGCATCTGAAGAAGCCATTGTCAGATACGTTCAGCAACAGACCTATGCTGAGGAGTACAGAGTCTTACAGCAAAATAAGACTACACAACAACGGTCACCCACTCGAATAGCAAAATCCAGCCCACTATCTAAATTGAGTGTGAAACTCACAGACGAAGGATTGATATGTGTTGGAGGAAGACTACACAATGCACCACTAGAAGAGCAGACAAAACACCCAGTGATTTTGCCTTCAAAGCATCATGTAGTACAGCTTTTGGTGAGACATTACCACATTATGTGTGGTCACTCGGGGAAGGAGTATGTGCTATCCCTACTCAGACAACGATTTTGGATAATCAGAGGGAGGTTAGCAGTTCGTCATGTACTGAACAAGTGTTTCACATGTAAACGTCAACGTGCAAAACCAGTGGAACAGAAGATGGCAGATTTGCCGACAGATAGAGTGGTACCAGAAAAACCTCCATTCAGTAACATGGGAGTGGATTGTTTTGGACCATACATGGTGAAACAAGGAAGGAGCTCTGTGAGGAGATATGGGTGTATATTTACCTGTCTGGTAATTAGAGCAATACACATAGAGGTACTGCATTCATTGGAGACAGATTCATTTTTGAATGCTCTACAGAGATTTGTTTCACGCCGTGGACAACCAGAGATTATAAGATCCGACAATGGCACCAACTTCATAGGTGCAGAACGTGAATTGAGGGAGGGGTTGAAACGATGGAACCAAGAGAAGATCCACAATGATCTCCTTCAACAAGGAATTGATTGGAAGTTCAATCCACCTACAGCATCCCATATGGGTGGATCATGGGAAAGACAAATCAGAACTACGAAAAAGGTTTTGAATGCAGTCATGAAGCAGCAGGTTCTGAATGATGAGGGCTTAACGACTCTTATGTGTCTAGTAGAGGTGATTATCAATGGGCGTCCACTCACCATAACATCTGATGACGTGAAGGATGCAGAGCCTCTCACGCCAAATCATTTGCTGCTCCTGAGGTCAAAAAATGCCCTACCACCAGATGTGTTCCAGAAGCACGATATGTATGGACGTCGACGCTGGCGGCAGATTCAATACCTGGCAGACTTATTTTGGCGCAGGTGGGTGAGGGAATACCTACCTTCCTTACAACAGCGGCAGAAGTGGCTGAAAGAGACGAGAAATCTGGAGGAAGGTGACATCGTGATGATCATCGATAATCTACCGAGGAACAAGTGGTTAACGGGAAGAGTAATCAAAACCTATCCTGGGAAGGACAAGCTCGTCAGATCGGTGAAGCTGAAACATAGCACCGGTATCCTAGTCAGGCCTGTGCAGAAACTATGTCTTTTGGAGGAAGCAGAGAGCGTAAATCGGTGAACCATGGAGAGCGATCTTACTTTAAATGGATCCACAGCGAAGAAAGCGTTAATTTCTTATGTGAGATAATATATATTTCGTTACATGTTAATTGATGCACGATGAATTAAACGTGCGAGGTGAGAGCCTAGCGCCGCCTCTTGTTAATTTTTTGTGTCGCAATTATCCTGATCCGTGACAAGCGAAAGATCCTGATCATCATGTTCCAGTTAGACTGACGTCGAAGCAAGACAGAATTCGTTTACAGCAACAAACTATTGTTTCAGTGCAAGAAATTGAAAAAAACACTCCTCAGACTCAATACAAGACTATTTGCGGTAACATTGTGCCCTCGAGGTAAATCGGGCACATTATATTTGAGGACAGTGGACACTAATTTGAAGAAAATTATATATTTCAGCCTTGTAATAGACTATGTCATAATATGTTTATTATTCATTTCTTGAAGAAAGACTATAACGGACTTTAGAATACATGTAATCATTTAAGTATTGAACTAAGACTATTGCTGAAAGATATTTATTTTTGAACGATATTCATACGTAAGTTTTACATGTTTTTTCCTAAGAGCAGGAGTTAAATATTTGATCACTACAAATGAGAATCATTTGATCATAACAGGTTATTTGGTTCATGTGAGCATACATATATGTAGTGTCTAGTTCAAGTTGAAACTTTAAGGAACCAAAATTGGTTGATATTTGATGCATAGACCCAAAAGAGTATATATATGAAAGGGATATTTAAACTGAAGTTCTGTTTTATGTAAATTGACAATTTACTCAAGACTGAAGATAGTGAAAGTTTAATCGAAGAAGCAACATTTTCTGAATTTGAAAATCTATTTTTTGTGTGTAACCCTGTGGTACCCAGTGGTTGGTTACTGATATTTTTTTTTTTTTTTGAAACTCACAAAAGAGAGTTTAATTTCAAGAATGCAAGTACTGAAATACACAGTTCTGTAGAGTAGAGTTAGAGGTAGAGTTATGTCTGAGCTAATATATTTTGTATTTTTCTTTGGAAATTCATAAGAAAGCTCAAAGTGGTGTAAGGAAAGTCAAGGACTTTAACAATCTTTGTTATTGTTAATTGCTACAGAGTGTCAACAATTGTGTTAAGATTTAGTTGATGTGTACTCTAAGGCAACTTATCATTTTGCCAAATGCTACTTTAATTGACATGTCGGCATACATTTTTAGACGACAAGTGTTTTTTGTTAAAGGCTAAACTCGCCTTAAAGGCATTCACTGTAATGTACTACATGTACTTGTATAAACGCAATTTATGGAATGTGCTATGCAGAGTTAAGTGTAAATTTTTTTTAATGGAAGTTGAAGTTATTTGATAAATGCTTAGCTGTGGCTATGCATTTAAGGGGCCGGGATGTAAGATTTAGAAAGTTTTTGTTGGTTTGGTCATGACGTCAGTTTGGATTAACCATGTTTTCATTTGGCCGTTAGAGGGCGTTTGTAGTGCACCAGCCTAAAAGTCACGAAATTTGAACTGTTTTGTGTCAATGATTCCCTCAGTAATTCCTGACAATCGAGACAAGCCCAATGTTGTAAGTACTCTAAAGCTATTATTTCTATAAATCGATCTTTAACTGATTGTATGAGGCCAAAGATGGCACAACATATAAATCTAGTTTTCTGTAATTTAAGATGAAAAGTACGTTAAAATGTCATCAGTGCATGTAGCACCACATATAGACAAACGTAGGATAACGTGTGTTGAATGTACAGTTTGTGCATATATCAGTTTGTGTTACGGACAATTTAGATTTGTGTGTAATGAGTGATGATAATTGACATGAAACAAGAGTATGAAGTCTTTTCTTGGTTATAAATAATGTCAAAAAGTGTAAGATAGAGGAAGGAAATAAGGCTGGTCGAGGGTTTATTTGTGTATGACGTTAATTTACAAGATAGAGAGGGATGAATTATAAGATTTTTATTTGTAAACAAAGGTAGAATTTAAGACAGCTCATGAGAATAAGACAAATGAGGCAGTATGTGATACAATTTGTGTTTGCAAAGGTGAGCTTCACTCTCAAAGTTTATTATTGGTTTTCTTTACTCAGTCATGCATATTAAGGTCATTTATGGCATGCTATTTGTGCAATACTGACAATAGATATTTGTTTATTCATGCAAATTTATGTATGTAAATTTGTACACATGCTTATGATTGCTTGTTTGTTTTACTGATATTACAGATGAACTGCATCTTATGCAACGTACTCAACTTGGCTGTCATCGTCCTTTCTTTAAGTCTACTGTTGGGGTCATTTTAGCAGTTTTAACGTCACAACATATTAAGTATTATACACTATAATTGCTATAGGCTATACCATCGGGTTTTGAAATGATCCTTGACTTTTCAAATTGCCATGATCGTGTTGTTTTAACAAACAAAAAAGACGGAATGGCCTAGTAATTTTTTTATCATAATGAACAGATTCTTGTTTCTACAACGTGTGGAAATTGAGGAACAACCAAAGGCAAGTTTTCACTTTGATAATCAGGCGGTTCTTTATGGAATGATGGACAAAGTCATCAACATCGTGCTTGAGGCCAGGGAAACACTTATTGAGTACTTTGTTTAATGAGTAAACATATATAACAAATTTCCTTGTTTATTCTCATTTACCCAGACACTGTTTTTCCTATATTCGGACTTACAATTCGCATTAGCATTCATGGTATTTTCTGGTTCCTTTTTATCTTGTTGTTTTATCATGTTATTGTATATAATTGTTATACCTATTGTTATGTGTTTATTAATGGATTAAAACGTTTAAGTTAAGTTCAAGTTCAGGAGTCCCTGTCATCATTTTAAAATTCTTCATACATGTTATAAACACAAATTTCTTGGGTAATCATGACCACGATATGAAAAATAGAAGTTACTCACATCAGAGGTGATAATACGTCTTGGTCTCTTGTAACCATTCTGTTGCCTAATAGTTGCTGCCAATGCCAGCATTGTCCGACTCCCACATTTAGGTACTCTGTTGTACACTACAACTATATCCTGGATTGATAAGCGTTTATGGACGGCAGAAATGATATTCAGTTAACCCATTGACTATTGAATTATCATAGAAATCATAGAAAATACAGAAATCACCCGGTTCCAGTAGACAATGGATTAAAATAATAAGGACTTAAGTGGAATCATATGTTGCCTGTACCTACGACATTCAATGACAGGCACAGTCCAGGGTATTTTTTTGTCCAAGACTTTACTAAGGAATACCAAGTTGTATATTGGAATATTATGGTATCATAAATTGACATGAAATATAATTTCGTTTTAATGTTAAATGAAACCAGAAAAAGAAACATTCAAAATCTATAGTAGGGCTATCAGATTGATACAGTCATCAGACACAACAAAACGTTGAATGTGGTCGTTTTTATACCCCCAAAAAGGAATAAATAGGCTGGAATCGAACAATAGGAGCTCCTCTAAAATTGGTAAACGGGTATCTAAATATTATCCAGGGCGTTTACTCTTTAGGTAATTTTTGGCCGATGCCTGAAACAATACCCTAACATCAATTTTCATGATGCACGTTCAAAATGGAGATATATAAATCACAAAGGAAAACAGAAAATTAAACATTGATAGGTGTATGAAACGCAGGTCCTATAATATCTTTCACACAATTAACGTAAAATAGTATAATAAGCTAATAAATAAATTAAGACAAGAGAAATGCTAAATATGTCGTACATTTACAATTGTTTGCATGTGGGCGGGGTATTCAGCGAGTGTTGCTATTCATACAAGTTTTCCTAAAGCTCCAGCAATCCTGATCCTGCCTATAATTCATAGAATATTTAGAATAGGTTTTATGGTAAATTCTTTGAAAAAAATAACACGAGGAACAACCAATTATGAAGGATAAAATATTCCTCCTACCTAATGTCAATTCCCAATAAAGAATACAATGATTTTAAGTTTATATATATATATATATATATATTACGTCAATCTATACAAATAATTATAAAGAAGATGACTCTAGTTTTCTACTAATGAACAACTCTTATTAAGACAAAATGCGGACTTTCAACGCAGACCTTTCCTATAATTGGTTTTCCATAGTGACTTGGGTATAGCGCATCAAGTTTGTTGAGTAACGACTGTTGTAACTGGATAATGTCATCATAGCCTGGTGTATCTGTCAAAAAAATATGTATTAATAAAATCAACATGATATGGTATTCTATGCTTGCCGTGTACAACTACGAAAGCGCATACATTAGCAGCTCTGTATTCGTATTCAAACCAGCAAAGACATGTATTTCATATATAGTTTGAGGATTCATGCCCGCGTGTTGTTAAAATACCTTTAATTATTGTTCAACAAATGAATACTTTAAGATAAAAATACAATCAAACTAAAGTAAAAAATCATTTTTTTTCTTTCTTCCCCCTATTGGTTTGGTTTTCTTCTTCTTCTTCTTTTTCTTCTTCTTCTTCTTCTTCTTCTTCTTCTTCTTCTTCTTCTTCTCCGTCTTCTTCTTCTTCTTCTTCTTCTTCTTCTTCTCCGTCTTCTCCGTCTTCTTCGTCTTCGTCTTCTTCTTCTTTTTGCTTTGGGCGGGGAGCAGGGAGATTTTATGTCATTTAAATGTATACCTTTATCGTGATCGGTCACTTTAAATAATTTCTTCCATTTCTTTTGTTATTATAATGGTTAACAACAAATTAAGTAGATCAGTATTCTGAGGAACTTGGTTATAAAGACGAAATTGATGTTGGAACGCCTTGTCCACGGTACACTTTGACTGGTGGATACAACTAGTAGACAATACGAACATCTGAATTGTCCTATATAACCCTTCAGTTAGGAATGATTTGAAGTTCTCGTATTAACACAGTTAGTAAACAAACATAAATGGTCTTCAGTGTTTCTTTAACTGTCGGTTATGACAAGCGGGTGATACGTAACACGTTATTACGATACCTGACATTTTTTACATAAACTGTCATTACGAAGCAGAATATAATTTAGGATAGGTTATTACAACCGATAGTCCTATACCTTTATTATGATCCGGATACTTTTTATTGCAGTGTTGTCCGCCTTGGTTCTTCGCATCCTTACTGGGATCTTTGTCCATGGTCTGGTTTAGAAGCAGAATGGTAAACATAATCACCAATACACATGCCACGACGACAAGTTTGTAGGGAAAATTTTGCACCATTATTTTTGAAAAAGTCACAAAAAATATATAAACCCCACACACGTACACCCCCAGAATGCATTCGTTTGGTCGTTTTCTATTAAAAGTTTTCTAACATATACAGCAGAAATTATTCACGTTTATTGCTTTCGCATCGTTGGTTGAATGGGTGTACGCTGATGTGTCTTCTCCTGCGACAAACTTTGCACCTTCTTTTCTTCCCTTAAATGACAATCGGTTATAATTTAATCATTAACATAACGTTTAATCACACTCTACCATATTTATCGGAACATTTGTTTTCATAAACTCACTCAAGTACGTAAAAGGACCGCGGGTCATTTTTAGAGTACGAGGGCTGAGCAGGCTCGGTCCTGGACCAAATCAACAAACGTAGGAGGAAAATTCGATTTCATTTTTCTTATTGAATAATAATATTAATGATTACAGTCACATTTGTATAGCGTGTAAGACTATGAATCTAAGCGTTTAAAATTGTAATTTTTATTATCCCAATCGTTGGATTAAAGCACACGCTTCTCTCCACAGGCCCAATTTTACAAGCGCGCACATGCCAATCCAACCACACAAACGTTCTCATTTAATTTAACACCAGTGTGGAGAGTAGCAAATGTAGATTAATTAGTTGCTAAAGTTCATTAGTGCAGCGGCATGCCTCGAACCATATGTTTCACAGTGAGGTATGTATGACAAACAATATTCTTGTCCTACCTAACAACACGTAATATTTGCAAATCGCATTCTGACTATTAAAATACAATTAGTCGTAACAGGTGAAATAAATCATTTGTAACGAGGCACTTAAGAACGATTTACATTAAATTTGATTACATTACGTAAATGGCCTATTCATATGCATATTCTTAGAGTAAACGAATTTATGGTAATAAAATTATGTTTGACTTCATAATTTAGATCAGCGTTTTTGAACTGGGGTGCCGCGGCTCACTTGGGGTAGTCGCAAGACAACCTTTATGGGTGCCGCGAGAGATTGTTAGTAATATTATACAGATATTGACTGGCAGGGGTTGAATATAAAATTCTTTGGACCGCTGAAGGGAGTTATATTTTCCCAAGTGGTTATATTTTCCCTAAGCGCGCAGCGCTAAGGGAAAATATGGTCAAGAGGGAAAATATAACTTCATTCAGGTCCGAAGAATGTTATATACCTCCTGCCAGTCAATGTCTATTATATTAGATAGCCTTGGTTGAAAATTTAGGTGGGGGCTCCAATTTTTTTTGCCCGAAATTTTTTCAATTTTTTTTTTCGAGGACAAAAAAAAATTTAGAAAAGAATTTTAGAAAAAAAATATTTCGAGATAATTCGAGAAAAAATATCTTAAACAAAAAAAAAAAGTTATAAAAAAAAAAAAATTGGGGGAAAAAAAAATTTGGAAAGAATAATTTTTAAGGGAAAAAAAAGCCGAAAAAACAAAAATTCTCATTAAAAAAAAGCATTTTGGGGGAAAAAAAAAATTCGGAAAAAATTATTTCAGGGGAAAAAATATTCGAGAACAAAAAATATTGATAAAAAACAAAATGACCCTCGGTATTGGTGTAATATCTGTAATTGGTGACATACAGTCCTCAAGAGGGCGACATATGCATTGATTAAATATATATTCATTTCGCCAGCTGGTTAATATAACACCGAAAAGTGACGGGCCAGGAAAATATAACAATTAGGATCCTCGCAATTAATATCACGCGACGAGCTCTGGACCAATCACATCTCGGTATCTGTTTAAGCTATCTAATATGAACAAAATATATATATTATTTTGGAACAACGTCGATTTCGTGCAAAAACTAAATATTAGTTACCACTAGTAATTTCATGAGGAAATAGCATTTTAAAGAAAATAAGGTGTCTTTCTGCCTCGCTCGCTTTGATCACTCTCAAAATTTTGAAACATGATGAAGTGCCTGAATACCTCCATATTTGACAGTGAGCTGCCCGAATATAAACATTATATATTTTATACCCAAAATATATTTTTACTACTCTCGTTTGCTTCATTCGCTCACAACATTTATTCACAGGATAGTTCCGGGGAATGATTTGCCAAAATTTCCTCATATTCGTGCATCGAGGTGACCGCACATAATGATTTTCGTATCATGTTTTCGGCAGCGAGGTTCCCGCACACTTAGTTATATATTTGAACAGTGCGTTGATTACAAAGTAACATTTGTAATATGTAAAAGGGGTCATTATTTTTTGCTAGGTCGCTTCACTCGCGTGAAATTACAAACAAATTTGCCCATGTGTACTTGACGCTTGACGCGTGTCAAAGTGATGCCAAAGCGAATATTCTGTAAATTAATTTGGGATTGGGGTGCCGTTACTAAAAACAAATGAAAAAACGCTGATTTAAATTACTACTCAAAACTGATGCCAAGACTGCATGACTGATGACGTCACCGATACGTGAAAGTCTGGCCTTGTGATGAATCAGATGGACAACCTCTTCTCCATAATGTGCAAGGTGCACCCAGATCGCGTGATATTCATCCTTGATGGAACGCGCGACCCCAGCGTGTACAGGCAGCTGAACAACATACCAGATGACGCATGAAGCACGTGATTGGTAGTAATCAAATCTTGGACCTGGGGTAGAACAGTTACGTAAGTATATTAATAATAAACTCTCTCTCTAAATGCGGGTGTGTGTATTATAAGAGAGCTGTTTATTATCACATTCGCCAACTATAGGGTAACACTTGTGGTTCTTTTAAACGAAGCCCTTAATTTAGCACATACATGTACTAAGGTAAATTGGAAGTTGGTCTATAACTATAAACAAATTTAGATAATGAGGATGATAAAAAAGATAATCATAATATTGGTAAAGGTAGTGCAAAATATTAATGGTAATGATAATAGTCATGATGATAATAATAATAATAATAATAATAATAATTATAATAATAATAATTATAATTATAATAATAACAATAAAGACGATAACAATAATGATAATATGATGATAAGAATGGAATTCAAAAATTGTAACAAAAACAACACTAAACCGATCAGCCTTGTATAGGAGGATAATAATGTTGACCTTTTTCAGAAGTACTAATTTCTCATTTAGTGTTCATGAGATAAAATTAAACAAAAATTACAAGCTAACTTGAGTGAATAATGGATAATGGAAGTTGACCGTACATGCCCAGGTTGCCTGGGAAACGGGAAAAGTTATACTAGTTACTATGGCCCCAAGTACAAAAGACGGTACTGCTTAGGGAGTGGCGCTATACGAAATACAAGTCCTTGTATGAAGGGTGCCCTATGACGGCTATTGAAATATAACCAACATGATCCTGGTGGGCATAACTTGAGATGTATCTAAATCTGAATTTTAAAATACATATATCTAGTAAGTTTTGCCTCAATGTCGCTTCAATAAATATTGACCATGATCGACCACAAGTTTGGAATCTGCTGTGACCTGTGTGTTTATATTCTCATGAAAAGTGCATAAGGGCTCAACTTAGAAAAAGAGTAAAATCCTTTTCATTTTAGATAATGTTGCAAGTACAGGCAATAGGGCCATCTCAATTTTAAAATGAATCTATCAGAATGCTACAACTTACAATTGAGCTCGAACAGTCCAAGATATACATTTATTTCAATACCTTGTCTTGCGTGAGTGATTTTGATTGAAACCAACATTATTTTAAACAAAATAAATGCAATAAAGAATACAACCCACAATCGGATAAAGTATTCATTTCATTTTATGCCACCCTCTCCCCCACCCTACCCCACCACACATACACACATTTCTGAAGACGGAAGATCGTACTCTCTATCCTTCGAGTTTCTAACTATGCCTCTTTATGTGCCACTGAGTCATATTAGTGTAATTGTAAAACAATCTGCATGATTTTGCAAATTTCCCCCTAAATCATTTCATAATAAAACATTTGCTGATATATTGTCGATTTCGTCATAAGAATAGCTGCACATTTGCTTTTAATTTTGTAATATATAGTGCGTATTAAAAACAAAAACAGTATAATGAATTGTTTCTTTTACAGCGCTATATCCAATTTAGAACTGATCAAAGCGCTTTACACAACAAATAAATCAATCATCAATGAATTAAACTCACCAAAACATATGATAGAAAATGTAATGCAGTTGATTACAATGTAAATAAGTATGTTTTAAGATGCTTCTTAAAAAAATCAACTGACATACTACAGCGTAATTCACAAGGTAACCTATTCCATGTAACAGGACCACTGTAATGAAAACTTCGCTCACCTATCTTCGATTTTATCCTAGGCACATGGAGAGCCGTTGTGTCTGTAGTTGAGCGAAGATTATATGTGGAGTGACGGGAAGATTGTAACAAGGACGACAAATATTCAGGGGCAACGTTATGTGTACATTTATAGACAAACAGTGCGGTTTTGTACATTATTCTTTTTTCGACCGGTAGCCAATGAAGTTGTCTAAGTAGGGGTGATGCGTGATCCTGTCTCCTAGCGCGAAGAACAACACGAGCAGCACGGTTTTGTATGCACTGCAGTCTTTGAATTTTTGTTACTGGGGCATTAATAAGGAGGGAATGGGCATAGTCCAGTCGACTATTAGACAAGCGAACGGACAGCGTGATGACACACTTCTTCTGTCAAAAATCTCCTCACCCTTAAAATGTTGCAAAAAAGGTGAAAATTCAGAGATTGGCTCAATGCAGTAATTTGTTTGGATGTGGACAACGAAGAATCAAATATCACCCCTAAGTTACGAACATGATCTGATGTCTCAACTTGAGAATTACATACAGAGAGAGAAATATTTTCTGGAAGATGATGTCTGAGTTTAGGATATACAATAACCATCATCTCTGTCTTATTTTCATTAAGTTTTAATCTATTGTGTGACATCCATCCACTTAGTTCAGCAATAGAATCACGAAGAACACCCATTACTTCCATAAGACTACTAGGTCTTTTAGGATCGAACCTACAATACAACTGGGTATCATCAGCATAAACACGGTACTGAATACCATATCGCCTAATTATTTCTCCTAGTGGTTTAACGTACAACGTGAACAACACAGGTCCCAGGACAGAACCTTGCGGAATACCATATGTCAGAGGATGTATATCTGAAAATTGACCGGTTATTGAAACACGGAAAGATCTGCCAGAAAGATAAGTCTTAACCCACTCTAAGGCTTTGTCACATATGCCAAATTCAGAGTGCAATCTGTCGAGTAATATCGTATGATCAATCGTGTCAAAAGTGGCACTCAGGTCTGAAATTACTAGAACAACTCCTCGTTTAATGTCTATTTCTCTATGTACGTCACTGTTCACTCTTAACAGGGCCGATTCCGTTCTGTGAAGTCTTTTACATGCCGATTGAAACTCCTCATGCAGATTACAGTCATCAAGATGAGCCATCAATCTCGATGAAACAGCTAGCTCTATCACCTTTGACAAGAATGCCAGATTGGAGACAGGTCTGAAATTCTTTAGTTCAGAGGTGTCCAACGATGGTTTCTTCAGACATGGACGAATGATAGCCTCCTTGAGTTAACCCGGGAACACACCAGTTCTTAAAGAGCAATTAACAATTGAAGTGATTGCCGGTATCAAAGGAGGAAGATTTTCCTTTAGTAACCAAGTTGGTAATGGATCTAACACACATGATTTGTTTACAGACCTTTGGATAATTCTCTTCACTTCTGTCTCGCTAAATTCAGTAAAGCATGACAGTGTTCCATCACTCTGACTACCTGATTGCAAAGAATGATGCCTCTGTACGGATCCATCAGGTACATCATCACTGGTCAAAGCTGTTGCTACTGTCGAAATTTCTTCAATACTCTGTCTAATCTGGGTAATCTTATCTTCAAAGAAGGTGGCAAAATCATTAGCTAACTTAGCATTGTTGTCACAGCAAGGAGGGGCTCCCTTCGAGCATCCAAGCAAGGACTTTATTGTGGCATACATGTCTTTAGAAGTAGCACCAAGAAGCAAGTCAGTGTAATATTTAGACTTAGCGTTCAGAATAGCATTGTTTAGCTCATTTCTCCTGGCGTTGTAGAAATCACGATCACAAGGGCTCCTTGATTTCCTCCATTTTCGCTCTGCCCTTTTCTTAACTTGTCTTGCTGCACGTATATTTTCGTTTTATATAAGTTTGTGAGATTTTCATTTAAAAGTTATAACCTGTATGATCTTGCATTGTATTTCATTTTACAGAGTAAGTACTATCCCGTCTAATTATACATTATTCATAACTCTGCTGCCACGGATAAATGAGCAGCAGCCTTTTCAAAAAATGTTGTCAAAATCCTCTTTTGGGGGGCTGAAGCAATGAATGTGGGTTAAAAGTCCTTACACATTGTTATTTCATTCCGAAAACAACTGCTGACTTATTCTGACTTATTTTGTGCATTTGATCGGAAAAAGTAACAATGTCAGGTCAACCTCATATAAGAAAAACCTCATTTACAAGCGGAATTTACGTTTGCTCTCTTTATTATGATGACACAATGTTGTTTAACAAGTAAAATTAGTAAGATTTGTCATTGAGTCATTCAAAAGTTTAATGAGAATGCGATCTTTTTATGAAGGTCTACTGCCAATAGGGCTGTTGTATTTTCAAGCAATCTACTTACAATGACAGTCCTTCTTCCGCAAATAATTTCTATTGTTTGACGAAATTTAGTATTTGTGGCAGTTTGTCATTTCGTTTTAAAAAATAACAATTGTTATATAAGTTTGCTAATTTATGATTCATTGTCAGAAATATACTTATTGTATTTTATATTAATATTTTTATCGAAATTACTTACATGAATGCATAATAAAATCAAATAAAATCAAATCAACATTTTTAGTAGTTATCATCATGACTTTCTTTCTTCCATTTACTGTCTCCTAAAGGTAAGTCAACCTCTGAGTTTCCATGTGCTGTTCGGGACAAATACCTTTTGTATTTTACGCACCTTATGCATGTAAAATGGTGCAATGGACAAGTGAAATGTGAGGTTTAAGGCAAGACAAGAAGTAGGCTGTTTATTCATGTTACAACAGGGTACAATGAAGTATGAAGTGAAATTCAACTTTAAAAACTTCTAGGGCCAAAGTAATACATGCATATGGCCATGATGGCCTGACCCACATTCGGTGCATCATCCCAGACTTGGTACAAGGAGATTTTGAGGATACTTTTTATAAACCCTGCGGCTCAGTCATCTGCGGCAGAATAGGGTATCATTAGACGGGGAACAAGTTACTCTTTATCATGAAATAAATTTCAAGTCACATTGATTATGAATATGTTATTACAAGCTACCAAAGTTGGGTTTACTTTTTTTTATACGCACAATAAAGGGTGATATTTTTTTTCGCATCCAACAATCTAAATCCATGTCATCACACTATAACGCTATAACGAAATAAGCGACTTAATATGGAAAAGTCAATTTTATCCCCACACACACACAGAAAAAAGAAAATGGAAAAAAATGTGTGAAAAAATATTTGCTCTTTAAATGCTAACTGGTATTCCGGTGCGAGTGTCACTTTTGTATGACAATGAAAATTACTTTAACTGATGAACAAAAGATACCTACAAGAAGATTTCGAATAAACGTCATGAGTATCACTGTTATCATAACTTATAAAGTATGTTATTTACGACCACAACACTAAAAAGTTCTCAGAAGAGAAGCAGTTTACAGCAAGTAGAGAAATAAAAATGACTGCTCTTTCTCTTATCAGCTGTCCCTTTAGTATTGCATTTATACAACCCGGAATAACTCAATGAACTGATATCTGCATTCAATCGGTAGATGGCAGCCTTTCACCTTCCACATTTGTTCAATCACTAAGCTTCAATTGAATTCGAATTGTCGCTGTGATCGCCGAAGCCATAGTGATAAAAACTGGACATGACACAAACGTTATCCGATTTTTATTGCAAGCTGTGAAATCCACGCAAACAAGATATGTTCAACAGCCAGTGTATTAATTTTTTTCGGGGGAGGGGATTTGCCAATAATTACGGAGACCAGAATTGACATTATCTAGAACGGCCTATGATGTTATTAATCATGTATTAATCATATCCTTCATTCGGTGATTTCCTAAGCCTCTTCTTAGAATATGCTCTCATAACCGCGTTATAAGGAGCTACTATGTCACTATGTGTTAAGCCTAGTTGATTGCCACCGAGATATATATATATATATATTAATTCACAACGCTAGATGGAATACACAAGAAGCATGGATTGAACTTCTCATCAGGTGAAGTGAGCGCTTCATAGTTTCACATGGCGAGCATTTTCAATAAATAAATAAATACATACATATATATATATATATATATATACTGTATATATATATATATATATATATATTTATTTATGTTTATATATAAACTATACATTTTCCTCGTGAACGGAGTGTCCTTGTATATTGTATTTGTGTATATATATGTATATATATATCTTTGTTTAGAAACTCTTTTGTATCTTAATTTGCTATAAAAAAAACATGAAAAAGGCATGATAGACGACCGTTAAACCGTATTTCAGTTATACCTGGAAATCTTTTACTACACAGGCTAAACAAGTTTATCATCAGTTGCAATTGTGCTATTATATTTGATGATTTTATAACTCATAGAACATAATCCTATTCCCAAGGCAACGTAATCATAACGTTCATTCTAGATCATACTTTTTTGCCTTATTTTCGATATGTCCGTTATGCATTCTCATCCTCAGCATTGACTCAGCATTATCTCTCTCTCACTATCTCTCCCTGTATCTCTATTTCTCTCCCTCTCCCTTTCTCTTTTTCTCTCTCTCTCTCATACTTTTCCTGGATTTCCTGTGCTTTCTGTATTTTCCCTCCCTTCCTCTCTTCTTTACTTCCCTCCAGCCCTTTTGTTCTCCCTTCTCTCTTATTTCGAACGATCTTTTCATATATGATTGTGGAATAGATTTAAACAATCGTTACATGTTTAGCGAACTTTATAGGTTTATATGTAGGTGTATATCTGATTTATGAAGAAAATGTAATTACTGTGTGTTATTTCTTAATATGATTTGCTGGATGATTTTACTAAAGTTTATTTATGTTTTTACGCAATGTACACAATTCTGCAATTCAGCCATCTGGCTGCAAATGAATTGCCAATAAAAAACATCACCATTACCATTACCATTATAATGCACAATTAAT
This sequence comes from Mesocentrotus franciscanus, assembly GCA_037976565.1. Taxonomy (NCBI): domain Eukaryota; kingdom Metazoa; phylum Echinodermata; class Echinoidea; order Camarodonta; family Strongylocentrotidae; genus Mesocentrotus; species Mesocentrotus franciscanus. The sequence goes on along the minus strand of CP137671.1, from coordinate 35,083,132 downwards.
TAACGTCAGAATTCATTATCATGAGTAAACATCCGTATTGTCTTCTTTCTTTTGTAAATCCGTACAAAAATTATTAATCGTTTAACTATCTGATGTAAATGTTGGCGTCGAAATCTCCTGCATGACAGAGCGCAGTGATACGTAACACATGTAGCTACTCAATTTTATTGTTGTAAGCAAGATAAAATGGCGCCATCTCCGTTTGAGAATATCTCCTGCATGACAGAGCGCAGTAATACGTAACAGCTACTCAATGTTATTGTTGCAAGCAAGATATAATGGCGCCATCTCCGTTTGGGAATATGAATCCACCAGAATGCTTCAACTCACTCTCTTGCCCGTCGGCTTGCAGATACCTTCTTGGAGATGAGATAAATATAAATAGCTGCCATTTAAACACAGCCGTTTCTTTAAAGCTTCCTAGAAATCAAAGTTTTCCCTTCTGCTTATATGAAAGAATTATAATTTCTGAAGGCTAGAATATGTAGTTGCAAATTAAAGAAATCTCACAAATGATGAGGAAAATATTTTGTTATTTGCACAACTATTGGTATTTAGGGGATATCAGAAGAAAGTGGTGTATAAAGAGCGGAAACAGATTTCTCTGGCCGGCAAAAATAAATTAAAATAACGAAACAAAGCTCAAACTGTTGCCTCGGAATCGATTGGCTTATATACATTCTCAACCTTATTTGATACTTAGTCTCTATATGCCAGGATTGCCCACCATGGCACCGGATGTATATCATTGACATGAAACTAATGATTATGACGATTAACGTCGGAATTAATGTCAGGCGAGTACTATCATAAATTAACAAAAATTAAACATTTTTAACATGGAAATATTTACAAAGACAACTAAGGCTTGTCAAGGGGACATAAATCCTCCTGATTTAACGTGTCTAAAGAAGTCTAAAGCACAGAAATACGATACACATCGTGGAGTAATACTAACTATACGAAGCCATAGTGGCTTTAGTATAGTCAAGTGACATAATATATTACAGACTTATATCTTTATGCCACTTTCAATGTGTTATTCAGTGTTTGGTGTACTAAAGGCATTTCAACAAATCTTGAAGTTGATATGAGCAAATGGAAATAAAATCCTGGTCTGTCAAATTATTTTCATATTTTCTATCACCTCTAATATATATATAGTAAATATAAGCAAAGTCGCTAAAAGTTTTGCTTTTATCTTCTCTTTTACTAGCATCACCGAGCGCTGATAGATAACAGCAACTCATCATTTTTTAAAAACTTTATTGCCAAAATAATTGTTTGTGCCCTTCTTAGAATGATAAAATGAGCACCAGAAAATAGTTTATTCCCAGTTACAACTGTGACAAAATAACGCTAAAGACAAGTTCATTGGGTTATACTTTATTATTTTCTCCGCCCCCATCATTACATTCCCAGAGATAAAAACATGTAAATCACCCTGAGCTCCACTCTTGAACTTTGATAAAAATGGAATCGCGTGCAAGTGATGTTTGCGAATTGGCTGCCTGTGCCCTTACAAGAATGATAAAATGAACAATTCAAGATATAACTACATTTACAACTCTGATAAAGTTCAGTGTGTTATTTATTAATATTTTCTCAGTTCCTATCACTGAGTGCCGATAGATAAGAACAATGAATGTGTTTGATCTCCACTGCCAAAGTATGAGTATTCAAGATGATAAATAGAAGATAACATGGAATTGCGTGCAATTGATGTTTGCAAAGTGGGTGTGTTATCATCACGAGAATGATAAACAGAGCAATTGATGACTCCACGATGATCTTTGATTGTTTGTCAAAACAGGTACCTAGATTTATCATATCTTCCACTTCAAGTGAATACTCTTTTTGTTTCATCGCAAAACTAAACTCAGGAAATAGGTATCGTTTTAGTGTCACTTTAGTCTCCTTTCTATTCCATTGTCCTTTGCCCACTTTGAGATTTAAAACATATTTATCAAATTATAATAGTTTCGATCCGAAACACAACACTTTCTGGGGAGGGAGGGGTGCACCTGTTTAAACACTACTGTTTCCGAGAAAATAAGATAAATCATTGAAAACAGCTTTACACACTATATGCAAATCATACAAAGGCATGATATAAGCACCTGTATGTATAAGTATTGAAATATTCCTATAGATTGGTCAAAATTTGATGTGGTACCATGTGTGATATACATGAATTTTAATACGAATTACACAAATAAAGCTTTGGTGATTGATATAGTATGATCAAATAGCTTGGCTAATTTGAAAGCACACATATTCTGTTCATTTTGGACGCCGTGACTCGTTGCACGTCGCCATTAATACGCTTAATGACATGTCACCTTAAAAAATGACCTGAAGCAGGAATCTTTACAATAAATAAATGTTATCATATATAGCACGTTATTAATGCAAGCATTAGATTTAATTCAATCATTGCACTCCTTATCATAACAGTAATATTTACTCTCATATTCTGACTGTTTACTTTGTTTGAAAAAAATACGGTCATAAAGATAAGCAGGCGAGTACCCAATGCATGAAATGTCAGTCAAACTATAGTTATGTATAATTAAAAAAACACTCTGATTATCAAAACAAACTACAGAATCACATACTTTTCGGTTACAAGTAAATAAAACGCCCCTCATTGAATGATAACAATTTATAATCCCTTCTCCGTGATCATACCAGTGTCATTGAAAAACAACAGTTTCTCTAAAAGAATACCGTTTATCACTCATTAAAAAGAAATTCTCCAAAGAATTCATAATCTAAAATCCGAAGATTTTCAAGCAGCCTCTTTCCCACAGACTTCGTAGACAGTTAGACACCTACATGATGTTTCGAATAGTATATTCGCTTTAAAATTACTTTCAAGAATACATTTTTACAGATGAATAATTAATATAGCAGCATGACAAAATGATAGAGCTTTACGAAATCTCACAATTAGTGAAAATAGAGAAGAAAAAAAAGTATTAGAGGAATTTGAAATCAGGAATATGCATGCAATAATAATTGTTTTTGACTAAATAAAGAACATTGTGCAGACATTACGCTTTTTGTTTCGTGAATGATTTCATAACGTTTTGCATACTTGCGCTTTAAGCTCGAACAAACGCATGGTTCACAAACAATGGTTTAGTAAACTGTCATCGCACTTAGACAATAGCGTGCAAGTGGTATTTGCTCAAGAGTTGTTTGTGCTGTATCGGGAATAATCAAATAAAAAACAAAATCTATTTTTCTGAGAACGAGTTTGATCCTTAAAAATGTCATCAGATAACCTTCGAGTGCCAAACTAACGACAGGTCTATGCATGACAGAAATCTATGCTGTATTTATAAAAGCAAATAAATGTAAAGATTTAATTAACCTCTTTTATGAGGTAGATCTCTATGCGCCATGTGAGATGTGTCTGGATGCACGTCTTCATTTATCCCAGAGATGAAAGGATGTTGACTTGCTAAATTCCCCTATATACATGTTTGTCTTTCTAACAAACTGGAATATCTAAGCCTGAAAACACGCAATTACATTGCACCTCTTTTCAATCAAATTGGTCAGATAAAAAAAACTAAAAATATACACTACTACTATTATATATCTATATATGTTATGCCATCCTTGTAATAGTCAACTTAATATGTTCACCGGTCCCTATTTGCTTTTGATAACTCATCGTTCAATAATATAATGTATATTACGAACCCCAGGTATATTACTTATAATTCAATGTCAAAGACGTCTTCGTTTCAATTCTATTCCATTTCTCATCCCTAATCTCAGCTCTTAGTATATCTCAATCTCAATTCATTTAGTTTTTACCTCTCTTTCTCTAAACCTTCTCCAATAAATTATACATATCTCGCTCTCCTTCTCTCTCTCTGTCTGTTTATCCCTTTTAAGCATCTTATTTGACTCATCCTTCATTACACTCTTCTCTCTCTCTCTCTCTCTCTTTCTTTCTTTCTCTCCCCTCTCTCTCTCTTTCCCTTCTCTCTCCCTCTCGATCACCCTACTCGACCCCAATCTCATTTATCCTTACCCCCTCTCTATTACATCACATGACTCCTTCGCTTACTGTCCATCTCGCTCCCTATCTCCCCCTCATTACATTCGCCTGTTTTCCCCTCTCCCTTTTTCTACATGTAGACTTCTTGAACCACAGGAACACAAAATTATATTGATGTGGTGTTGAAATAACATGTTTTACTCTATACCTGAAAATTACTGGATTGTGGCATAGTCAATTGCCACTTGAAATATTCACAAGACCTTAATTGACAGTTCTTTTTTCCATTCGTTTTTCTTTTTAATCGTGAACCGTCAGAGAAATAAATATTCCACGAGAAGACCAACTATTCGGCCTTCGGTCTCGCGGCCTGTAGGTCAACGGAGGTGTCGCCAATGGATTCACGAATAAACAGTAACAAATTCGTCCAAGAACTATGAAGTCTTTTTTACCATTTGCTCTATTATCATTTTGCCCAATTACCACTTTGCCTAATATCCAGTGTGTCCAATATCCATATATGACCATTTCGGCTAAACCTATTTCGTCTAATATCCACTTGGTCATATTACAATTTTGTCTCATTACCACTGCTTTTACTTATAATATGTCTAATTAACATTGCGTCCACATCCCACTTCGTCTAATAATCACTTTATCCATTTCCCAGTTTGTGTAATGATAATTTAGTCTAATACTCATTTAATCCATTATTCATGTCAATGGGATAATTGCCTGGTTTCTAAAGAGCAAGACACTCTCTCCACATAAAAACACACGTACAAACTGCAGTTATTGTCTAAATAAACGGAAAATATCATCATCAATAATATTATTATAAAAAATGTATTCTTGTTCGAGTGATTTAAAATTTATTAAAAGTAATTCACACATACGAAGAAAGAATTGCTTTACAAATCCTGAGAATAAACGGAACTGTAAATTTGCCTGTTTTTTGTATTTTGGCTCTTTTTAAACAGTATTCGATAGAAATCGGCGCGAATAAAGTTCGCTAGGTAATTTATTTATGCTCCCATCACCAAGTACTGACAGATACAAATCACGAAAATAAATAAACCATTTTCGAAGTCCCCTTTTGGAGTATGATTATGTGTATCTATGATGATAAAAAGATAGATAGCATACAGATGACATTTGCAAAATGGTTGTGCCGTTACGAAAATGATAAAATGAACAATTGAAAAAAGATACAACCTCATTTGCAACTCTGATAAAGTTTAGTGTCTTATTTTATAATATTTTCTCAGCTCCCAACACGTATTGCTGATAGATAACATAAATAAACATGATAAAATGAATATTTGAAACTTACTGCCAAAGTATTAGTATGCAAGATGATAAATAGGAGATATAGCGTGCAAGCGATGTTTACAAAGTGGGTGTTTGTATCATCACCAGTATGATAAAAGAACAATTGATAGCTCCACCATGATCGCTGATTATTTGCCCAAACAGGTATCTAGATTTATCATATCCTTCACTTTTAGTAAATACTTTTTTTTTCATCTCAAAACTAAACTCATGGATTGATTTCGTTTTGATGCCAGTTTATAGTTTCCTTTCTATTCCATTGTCATTTGCCCACTTTAAGATTTAAAACGAATTTATCAAATTATAAGAGTTTCCATTCGAAACATATCACTTCAGGGGAGGGGATGAAGTTATTTACAATCTACAATGTAATGTCAGTCAGCCTATAGTTAAAGATGATAAAAAACACTCTGATTATCAAAACAAACTATCGTTTTTGCAGAATCACATGATTTTCGGTGACAAGTAGATAAAACGCCCCTCATTAAATGATAACTATTCATAATCCCTTCTCCGTGATTAGACCAGTGTTATTGAATTACAACAATTTATTTTAAAAAATGCCTTCTATCATTAATTAAAGGAATAATTATCTTAAGAAAGAATAATCTTAAATCCAAAGTTTGTTAAGCAGCCAGTTTCCCACATACTTTGAAGACAGTAACGGAAGTTTGGAATTGAATATTTACTATACAATGACTTTCAAAAAAGTATTGTTACTAATTATTAATTAAGCAGTATAAAGAAGAAGAAAAAATCGAGACGAAACACCACGCCTATTGAAAACGAGCCAAAAAACTGTATTGTAGGGATACTTAATCAGCAAGATACATGCAATATTATTTGTATCTAAATAATGAATATTGTGCAGATATTACGATTTATGTTGCGTGAATGCTTTCATGAACTTCGGCATAGTTTTTTTTTAGTGCACAATGACATTGTTAAAAACAATAGCTTAGTAAGTGGTTATACTTCCATCGCAGTTGGAAATAGCGTGCAAGTGACGTTTGCTTAAGTGTTGTTTGTGCTGTAAACGAAAAAATCAATTACAAAACACAATCTATTTTTTTCTGAGAACGAGTTTGATCATAAAAAAGGTCATCAGATAACCTTCGGTGCCGATATTTCATCTGAAGTAAGGACAGATCTATGACAGAAATCTATGATGATTTTCGAAAAGCAAATAAATGTATAAATTTATCTCTCTTTCTATCTCTCCCCCTCTCTCTCCCCTCTCTCTTTTTTCCTTCCCTCTCCCTCTCGATCACCCTACTTAACCCCAATCTCAGTCATTCCTACCCCTTTATTACATCGCATGGCTCTGTCCCTTACTGTTCATCTCGCTCCCTATTACTCCCTCATTAAATTCGCCTGTTTTCCCCTCTACCTCTTTCTACATGTGGACTTCTTGAATCACACTTATCACAGGATCACAAAATTCATTCCGATGTGGTGTTGAAATAACATGTTAAATCTATACTTGTAAATATGTATCTCTTGGCGACACCTTCGTTGACCTACAGTCCGCGAGACCCAAGGCCGAATATTGTGTCTTCCCGTGGAACATTTACTTTTCTGACGGTTCATGATAGAAAAGAAAAACGAATGGAAGAAAGAACTGCGAATTAAGGTCTCATGAATTTTTCAATTTAACTTCAGGTAAAGCAGACCTTCGGTCTCACGGCCCTTTAATCATTGTGTTTTGTCCCCTGATCATCCAACAAATGATATTAATGTCCTTGTTTCCGGAAGAAACGTTTATTAACACATAGAGATGGGCATTAATCAATGTTGTAGACCTTCCTCGAAACCAAATCAAGTCCATATAAGTTTGTGAAAGTGAGTTTATCAAGCGTTGAAGGGGATTCGGAACACTCATCACAGCTTTCCTCATATATATATGATTTCCGAAAAAACCCTTTTGGAATTGATTGAGTGACGTGTACATGTCTTCATTTATTTATCAGAGATCGTTAAGGTCATCATGAAACAATTAAAGATAATGTTGATTTCTGGTAAAGATTTAAAAAAACAATAATTTGTGATCTGTTTCAGCCTTTTCAAGTCATGGGGGGTCGGGATATCATGATATATAGCTGTTCCCCTAAATATAGATCTCTTCAAATGCCGTCTTATTCGAGACATGATAAACAAATTAGTTCAAATGCAATGAATGCGACTTTAAGCAAATCTGAGTCAAGTTCTTTGAGCTTTTCGATTATTTCGAAACCTACACTATACATTACATCTATTAACCCTTTCCAGGTTCTTTCTGACACTTTTTTTCACAATGTAATCGCATTAGCAGACCTCAACTTTATCTTTAAGACATGTATCCTTCTTTAATAGTTGTTAGTTTTCTGTCAGTGGCGCAATGTGTAGACTGTGTTACTACCTTTACCTTGTTTTCTTCTTCAACAACAACAACAACGAACAAAAACATCAACAACACAATATCCAAAAAACATCAACAACAAAATACCCCCCAAACAAACAAAAAAACAAAACAAACATTGGGGAACCTTATACAATTTTGTTAATGAATTATTTGGATGTCTTCTTTCACTGTGAACCTGTCTTTAACAGGGAAATATGTCATTGAGTTTATAGGTAACCTAAAAAGGTCAATTAAAAATATGTGGACAAAATATATACACGATGTTTACATAGGCTTTTTATGATTTTTTTTTTACAGCTCAAAATTCAATCGTATGTACCTGATAATTTTCCAATAGAAACGTCAATTTAAAAAAAAATAGCGGTTTAGTCTATAGGAGTTTCTTGTTTTGTGAAAAGGAAAGAAAACAGTTTTTTGATTAAACAATGTAGTTTTTATTCCCTTTCACATAAAAGTAAAGACAATAATGTTTGAATAAAAGGGCACTGAAGAAACGAAAATAAAATCTTATCACCAGGGCAAATTTAGTCTCAGAAGAAGACTATTTGTCATCATTGTTATGTCTGAGTAAATATGAGATACATGCATAACTAAATATCTGCTCAAATCTAGTAAAATCTCATATTACGAAATTCAATAAAGCTACAATAAGATTAGAACGAATCGTTTACAGTTCCAGCCTCTTCTATAGTGTGAGGCAATTTCATTGAATGAGAGAAACATGAGAGCTAATTTGAGATAATTAAACGAATAGAGACAAGTTGAAAAAACGAGAAAAGCGAAGTATGGGGAACATAGAGAGGGAAAGCAGGAGAGGGATCTGAAGTGAAATGTGAAGGGAATGAAAGAAGTGACATAGAGGGGGACCATAACTAATGATGTGTCTGATATGAGCATGAATGACTAACCTTCACAAATTACTAAAATTCACATTATGAACTGACAGCAGTGCTAAAGCAATACATTCAAGCCTGGTAACGCCCTATGACATATCAGGACTGTAACAATATAACGATTTTAATTATAAACAAATGACGTAAACAAGAATCATCAGTAAACATATGAAATATATTAACATGTTATTAAATACTCTTGTGGTTATTCCCACCATGCCCACATGAAGGCACAGTGGAGCACACATTAGACCCCAAAAAAAAAAAAAAAAAAAAATCATTTTCGGATAAAACAGATTCATCATTGACACATTCATAGAGAAAAAAATTCTATGTATGAAACTAGAGAATTTTTTTTGTTGTTGAGACCTATGGCATGTATTAGGACATGGACAGACATTACCCCCGGTAAATACTATCCAAAGTCCTTTATATATTCCTTATATAAGTACAATTGTGAGCGTCAATTTCTTATATGGGTCAGATAGATCGATGGCGTTAAAGAATCGCAGATTATGTTGCACGTGCTAAAGAGAGAAACAAACTAAATGTATATGTGCCCTTTACATAAGTATACCATTCGTATACCTGTACATATCATACACTTTTCATAAGTTAAATTTTACTTTTGATTACTTTAAATGTCAGTTCCCTCATCTTACATTCCGAGTTTTAACTTCGGATTTGTCTTTATACATCGTGATAATTATCTAGAATGTTATTTATCTTTCAACCCCGAAAAGGCCTTTAACATATTTGTTTAAAGGTACTCTGATCTTTCCAACACACCTTCTGTTTTTTTTATGTTCTGAATCGATGTACACCCACATTCCAGTACCAAATGTTTGATTATTTTGCCATCCCTCTATCTCTATATTCTCTGCATTTTTCTAAATTTCCAGGCAATTTTCCTACAACGGTCCTAATTTGTCAAATTATTTACAATTTGATACAAGGGAGACCGTGTATTTTTTTTTTAATGATATAATGATATAATTTATGCGTTTCTATCGTACTTCTTTAGGTTATGTAAAGTGGCTGTGCAATCATTTGTATTCACATTTTATTCTTCATTTTGCGCAGGTCCTCCAAACGATAGCAGAGTGTGATCCACTGGAGGACCTACTTCTCTAACGTTAGACCATGTAAAAATGAAAAAAAGATAAGTAGATAGATATATAGATGGATAAATAGATAGATGAATACAAAACCAAATAATTAAACACAAGTCTTTGTCTTTGCTTACACGGTGAATTTCATCAGACATCTCTGACTTTTAGCCATTCTCCCAGTTCTCTTTGAAAGTTTTTGGAATCTGCTGATTCTCAAATCTATTCTACAATTATCTAGACATCCCTGCGTAAATAGACTCCTTTATTAAGTCAAGACAGTCTTACTATTTCATTCACATAGGTGCAGCCGATAAAAACGCAGTTTCAATCTTTCAATTTTCGTTGGAATCTCTTTTTCGCGATCCTTTGATGGACATCTCGTATCCTGGCTCGATGTAATACGTATCGCTGCAGCTAGTCCAAGAACTTTGCGAGGATGAGCTTAGACCTGATTCATTTGCTTCTTCAGATGCGTATGTATAATCCATGCTGTAGTCTTGATAATGTGGTATGGTGTCAGTAACACGTCTTGCATTAAGTGACGTGTTGTTTGGTACAGTCAGTACATTAGGTATTTCATATGTGGAATCGCTACAAGAAAGATCATTGCTGCTTAAACTTGACGGATCGATATTTTGGTCATCATAGTCAAAAGTGGTATTTGCGCCACTGGTGACTATTTCGCTCCTACGATACACACACATGAAAATCATTGTTACTAAAAATGCAGTTATAATGACAGTGACTACAACACCCGCACTTGCTATGGTGACCATGTGCCACAACGACAGTTGGTTGGACTGGGGTACTCTAGATGATGGTGCTCTAGATAGTGGTAATTCTGATGACAGGCTACTAGGCATCTCGTCAATATCAAACCTATCAAAGGAGAGAAGAAGTGAAGCTGTTTGGGTGATATTACAAGCTGTGACCTTACAAGCAACTTCTTTGCCATTATCTTTATGAGAGGAGTTGATAATCTGTAAAGAATGTGAGGATCTCCAGAATTCTTTTAGTACAAACTTCTCATTTGTTGAATTTATAGAGATTCCGTCAAGAAACCAATGTACCTTTGAAATGCCCTCTGAAATAAAGCAAATTACATTTACTTCTGTTGTGTAATCAATGTTGCTTTTGTGCATATATGCCGTTATGTTCAATAAAACTTCCTTTTCACACAGGCCTTCGGCTGAGGTCTTCAAAGAGTACGCTGGTTTAGCTACATGGGCATGATCATGATGTAGGTGTCTTTCTATGGTAAGGTTAGATGATGCTGTCGCATTGCCAACCGCGTTAAAAGCTGTACATGCAGCAAAAGCATATTTCTGTTCAAAAGTCTCTGGATTTGGATTTAAAGACAAGATAGCATTTTGATTTGTAGTATTACATCCGGTGAGTAGGTGATGAGGTGAGCAAGTCCAGATGAACTCAAATACATAAGGATATCCATCTGCATCACATGATATGTTTACGTGTCCATCTTCTTTAAGAATTGGATATGTGGGGTAGACTTTAACGCGAGGAGATTGAAAAACATTTAGAGGTCCTATCGAACAAGTAAGTATCTTTCCTGGAAAAGCAAACTTACTTGTAACTTCACAGATGATTGTTTTTAAATGCATTTCTTGTGTGACATTTAATTTGTACGATAGGTACCGAACACGCCCAACATCATTAGCCACTGGGGGAAGAGCAACACTTAGATCACCAACGTTCCAATCTAGGTCCACTGCTGGATTAGATCGTGTGACACTGCATTTTAAATCGACAATGTCACCTTTCGTGAACTCATGTGATATGTTTGGGCTGCATCGGAGTTCGCTTCTTTTGGGGAAATAGCGAACCATTAGGGTGGCCCTTCTTGTTGAAAAGCATTCTCCAGTCTGTCGATCAGACCGTAATTCCTGCACATTGCATTCTATAAAGTAATCTCTTCTATCTGTTGCCTTGATAGCAAGCGTCATTGAAATCAAACCACTCTGTTCATTATAGTAAAGGTGTGCGTGTGCTTCCTCGTTCTTTGGATTAACATTCCAAAAGAAAGTGTACACATCTGGAGGATGTTCACGTATGGAACAAGTGAAATTGGCCCATCCGCCTTCATAAGTTGTGATATCGGGCGGCTCACTGGTGAATTTCTCAGAAGACTGGTGACATGGTTGGAAGGCAGTTATTATTCTAAATATTATCATCAGCTGCAAATAAATATAGAATGTATGGTGATACCTCTCATACAAACTCATGGTGACTGTTGTCTAGCTTGGTGAACAAATGAGCTCAGAACGCATCAAATTAAAGTGGACAAACGTTCTATCAGAAAATGTGGTGGAACATTTTTTCCCCGGAACAAAAGAAAAGATTCTGTCTTCGCTTGAGGAAATATTTGTGTATATTATTCAAGGTTTCGATACCTTAAGTGGGTGAAACTACAATGGCGTTTGTCATTTTAGAGTTACTTGCTTGGCTTAGAAGGGGGTCGCTATAAATTCAGGCTTCTCAAAAAGGTGTAGGGGTAATATGAATTTGCTCCATTTTGAAGGCCATGCAATAGCAGTTCTAGAGATGTTGGGGTCTGAGCCCCCCATTTCTTCGACCCCACAAGAACTTTACGCAAGGCACATGTATATAGAACATAATGTACCACAACCTCCTAGAAACCCAGGACACGTTGTCCATGACATACGCCTATCAATACCTATCATTTACGGGCGATAAAGATTTTGATTATCATTATAATTATCATTTTTATTTTCATTATTATTGCAATGACGACCTTCGTCATTGCCTTGTTTTCGTTCACATTCTGCCCCATTAATATACTTATCCTTATCCTTATCGTCCGGAAATCCCATTCGTTTTGCACGTAGTGCTTGTTATTCCTAGTTAGGTACTTTCCTCAAGTCCTTTTCCTTTCAAATTTCGTAGGCGTAATCTCTGATATCTCATCAAGGTCACCTACTTTTTCGATTTTCGAAATCACTCATGCATAACCATCCAGGCGCCATTTTGTCCGTTTCTGGTCCATTTTAAGGCCTTTCTTCATTCCTTCCTATCTCCACTATCCAAGATCCTACAAACTTCTAACAAATTCCTTTAGATAGTCTAAGAGATGTTCTTTCATCTGCGACACATAACTTGACCTTCAAAATGCCATCTTCATAGTCAAAATTCAAATCTGAAACCGACTCCGTCAACAATCTCTCAAATTCCTGAAAAATAGACCCCTACAAATCTAAAAATTGCAATAACTTTCTTTTACCAATTTCGTTCCGTCTCATCTTCTCGCAGTATCTTTATTTCATAATTGCACATAGTCATGCCAAATTTTACGCTCCAATGGCTATGCAAAAACATAAAAAGCGCCCTCTAAAGTTCAGGGAATTGGCTTTCTTTCTGTGGCCGTATCTCCATCATGGCTTGGCAGACCCGTACCCTTTTTTGGATTTAGATACTTGAACATATGCCCTTTCCAGCCATACACAAAATTATATACCCTAACACTGACCGACTTTGCGAAAAATGCCCTCCAAATTCGCCATTTTCAAGAAAATTGAGAAATAACTTCAACTTGCTCTAAATTGGCGATCTTTATACCTACATCAATGAAACTTGACAGACATATGTATCCATATACGTGACAACTGTCTGCCAAGTTTGGTAAAATTCGAACGTGTCAGCGCAAAGTTATCGCCAAAAATGATGAATTTACTATGAATTACGTAATAGCGCGTTTAATGCGTGCAATACATTGCGCGAAGATAACAATGGTGTCAAACTGACCACAATAAAGTGCCCTTTCGAATGATACCAAGTATAGTATATGTTCACACAGAAATTGTGAATAAATCGCATTTAAACAAAGGTCACTACACGAATTGCGCCGAGTTTCCGCCCGAATCTAACACGTATCGGCTATGACGTCATTTTTTCAGACTGCTTTTCGCCCCTTAAACGTCCTTTTTTTCCTTGAAAATTTGCAGTGACATGCCGAGTTGCAATACGCAGGGCACCTCGTGGCCGGATTTTTGAAATTGGTCAATGGGGCCATTTAAGACGCCATTTTGTCCTATAAATCTATTTTACATCACGTGTTTCGATAGGATTATCATAGACAAAAAGAGAGTTGTTTACAATAACAACCATGAAATCCTCTTTCTAATGATACCAAATACGGCCCATAAAGAGACATAAAGAGAGAGAAAAAACAATTTAACTCCGGTCATAATACAGATTCTGTACGTTTTCCGCCCATGCATTACACGCATTGTCTATGGGGCATATCGGGTTCACGCTTTTGGCTCCCAGAACGATCTTGATTGCAATGACGAACATGCACCAAATCCCATTGGTTTTTGCACGCAGTGCTTTCGAGCCCTTTCTAGGTTCTTTCCCCTATCCCAATTTCTTTCAAACTTCGTAGGCATAGTCACTACCAACCCATCAAGGTCACTGTTGAGGCCTTTCTTTCGCCCTACCTATCTCCAATATCACAGAAGCTACAGACTTCGTACAAATTGCTCTGGATAGTTCGAGAGAAGCTCTTTCGTTGGTATTGTTTGGTTTAATCGATCAATATACATTGTTTCTTTTAATATTTCATTATCAGCAGGGCCTATATGTTTCCCTATCATATCATTTCCTATATTTCCTCATATTATTTTTTGCTTTCATTCTTGCGATTTTGTCTTTCTTTTTCTTCATGTTCTTTTTCTATATATATCTCTATGTTTCAGTATTTTTCAGGATGTTATTTTTGTTGTCATCATATTCTATCACCTATGGCTTTCTTCGATCTTTCTTCATTTTCCTGTTTTCATAATTCTATCTTTTTTTTTTACCTGTCAGCGGCTATCGTTTTTATCCTTCTATATCGTCTCCTCTTTGTACTTGTCCTTTTGTTAATATATCTTTTTCCTTCTTCTTCATCGTCATCTTTTGTTTTTCATCCATTTTTATTTTCATTTCTGTCTTGCTTATTTTATTAATTCTTAATTTCATTCTTTTCTTATCTTTATGTTTTATATTCTACAAAAGAATTACCCCTGGTTGTATAATAAGAATTAAAGATTTAAAGTTCCTATCAACGAGGCCACTCAAGTAATCAAAATTTCCTTCAAAAATGAGGGCCCGCTGGCTATTCACAAGGATCATTACACGTAAATCTCTCTATTCATAAGGTTCATTGTTCCCAACTAAAATATGGGATCACTATTTATAAGGGTCTTTATCACAAATAAATAATTCATATTAGAAATAAGGGGTCGCAATTGAATGATAAAAGGGTCGCTATTCACAATACTATTGAGGTTGCTATTCATAATTTTGAAAGGGGCTACTGAATTTTTCAATAGGTCGCTATTCCTAAAGGAGTAAAGGGGGCGTTATTCATAATAGAACAAAGGTGCGCTTTTCATATAAAAAGAATGAGGGTTTTGATGTTCATAATTCAGCAAAGGGGTCTGTATATTATGAATAGTGACTAGTGACCCTTATGAATATTGGTCCTTTATCCGAACTATGAATAGTCATTGTTATGTCCCTTTCCCGAATAGTGACCTTGTGGATAGTGGTCCTTATTTATATTCTAAATAGCAACCTGTTTTTACGATATGAATAGCAGTTTGCTGGTATATGGTAGAAGTGCATTATGAATAGCAACTCTAATGAATAATGATCCTTATTGATAGCGAGGTTATCCCGTTTAAATTGCCGTTGTCACCCCTCCCCCCTCCACACACACACTTCTATCTCTCATTTACTCTTGTTATTTTCCCTCTCATTCATCTATCTTCTTTTCTATGTAATTCCATTTATGTATTCTTTCTTTTTCATATTCACATCTTTCTTTCATAGATGTTTCTCTGTAGATACTCCAAAATCCATATTCAAACCAACTAATTAATTGAAATCAACTGGTACCAGTACCAGTACTACAATCAACTGCTAACAAAATGATTATAATTAATTGGAACGTCAGATGACAACTGGTACCAGTTGGATCCAGTTTACCAATTTCCATATTGGAAACCGACACTAACTAGGAACAGTTAAATAACCAGTTAATTACCAGTACCGACCAGCAACCAATCAACTGATACTCTATAATCAATATTGTTAGCATCTAGCAACCAACTAAACCACATTTATTTAGACTCTTGCGTATATTATAAATGTTTTTTCGACCTGGGCTTCCTGTATCTCAATTTCTTTAAACGTTTCAACGCTTATTTTACTTTCTAATTCGCAACAATGTCACTAAATTCTAGTTCATCAAAGATCGCTCATGTTGACCCCCTAAGCGCTATTTTAAACCTTTTTCTGCCATTTATAAAACCTATCTTTCGACCTCAGACTTCCACTATCCCAGATCCAACGGACTTCTAACAAATTCCTCAAGAAAATCCAAGAGAGACTTTTTAATGTCTGCCACGAGGAAAGACTTTCGTCAATGCATGCATACCGTTCTGACACGATTGCAAGCACACATTGCTCTGGATGAACCGAGAGATGCTACCGCCCACACCCACCCCCACCACCACTCTGTGTTAATTAGGGAACGCATATACATGATCCCTCCTTTTGAAAACACCTCTGAAACAGATGTGTAAAACGGTCTTTGGTTTACTACGAGCCAGTTTGGTGCGTGAAAAGTACCCCTTTACCGGACATTTTCGTAACACGCATGGTATCAAAGGCGGCGATCCCAGGGGGACGGGAAATCAAGTCCCCTCCTCAATTTGTTAAGGGAAAATCGTCCCCCACCCTCAAAATTTGAAAAAGTGCACACAAAAAATGTATAGCAAATACTGAATAAATACTGCAACACACTTTTAGGCTCTGCACGACCCTAGAGTGCAGCGTTTACAAAAATACAAATTCAAAAATTTTCACACTCAGGAGCTCCGCTTCGTTGCATAATATCCTCTAAAATGTACAATACACAGAAAACTGAAGTGTGGAAAATTATATTGCTTGTTTTTATACTATAGTTTTGCTAATGGATGTGATTTTTTAATACAACAAAACGTCAAAAACTGTGAGAGGGTAGTCACTTCCGTCACCTTCACCCCTCTCATTCACTATGCATACTTGCATTACGTACTGATGGGGGAGGAAGCTTTGGGGCCAGTTTTCCCAAATGAAATTCAAATTTGGTTTACTTTTAATTCAATACCAATGACATATAAATGTTGTTGAAATGGCATGATTTGTCCCCGAGGTTCCCTGGGCTCTGCCCGTGGACCCCTCCTAAAGCCCTAACACGGGTCCCTGGTTACTCAACTGACCGATTATAAATGCCTAAACCCCTGAGCTTTTAGGGGCTCTGCCCTGGACCCCACTCCAATAAGTGAGCTGCATGCAAGTGTAGAAATTAGGAATCAAAATATGCTCAGCTATCCGTAATTAGATTTGCCTAAAACCTCTGAGCTTCATGAGGCTCCGCTCCTTGACACCCACTGGGGCTTTGCCCCTGGACCCCACACAACTTTACGCTTCATTTTGCTTTGCTCTACCTAATCCTAAACTTTAGCCCACCACCCCCACCTCACTTTGAAAAACGTTCATACATATACAGTGGTAGTGATAAGGATTTTGTTCTGCACCCCACCCCCTCCCCCAAAAAAAAATGTGTTTGCTTATTACGCCACTGCTCCTCGTCCCTCACAATTCGACCCCACCGGTCAAGAAAAAAATCGCCGCCCCTACATGGAATCCCTCCGATCACGAAGTCGGGGGCGGGGAAATGCTCTTTCGTTTGACACGTACAAACACGGCGTCATTGCACGCACATCGTTGTGACACGATTGCATTTCTAGTTATTCCTATTATTATTGTCATCATTATTATCATTATTATTATAATTATAATTATTATTATCATTATTATCATTAATATTGTTGTTGTTATTATTATTATTATTATTATTGTTATTGTTATTATTTTTATTACTATTATAGGTTTTCCCGGCCACTTTCGCAACATTGTCAATCCCATTCATTCCGGTCGCATTAATTTTAGCCCTGCCTATCTGTTCGATAATTCAAATTCATGACCTTTGCATTCAAGTTCTCATTTTAGTCAGTCAAATAAACATGTTTCTCATTCAAATTCATTTTGTATGCATGTTTTTCGTGTAGCGTTCATTCAATTGAGCATGATCATGTGATCACGTAATACTGCCGTTTGTAGATTCAAATTCATTTTGGCGCAACTAATTTAGCATTTCGTTCCTCCAAATTAGAACGGTTTTTCGAATGATCTTTTATAAAAGAATCAAAGTGTGTGTTTTAGATAGAGTAATGTAATGACTACAGAATGGAATTTTCCAAATGTGGCCTAGATCTTAAACGATTTTAAATGATTAAAGGAATTTAGATGTAGGTTATGAGCATAAAATTCAAAGATATGTATTGGTGTGTGTGTGCGTGTGTATGCGCGCGTGTATGTGTGTGTATGTGTGTATGTGTATTCGTGCGTGTGCGTGTATGTGTGAAGGGGCGGGAAGTCACGTGCTAAGGGCAATCAGCTATGCGAATCTCAAATCGGCAATTTTGTCAGTGGATTGTGACGTAGTGACGGATTACTCTCCCGTGTGTCGTGTACAAAAATATCACTAATTTCTGTTTTTATACCAAGTGTCTTGACCCTCGGGGCACTGCTCAAAATATATTATGGAGAGAGTATTAATACAGGTCCTCTCAATAGAAAAGACCACCCCGAATCATACACTTTTAAAAAATTGAAATTTTAGTCATTTTATGTCTTGGAACAAATGGGAAAGTTGTCCGCTGCTACATCACAGAGACATTACAAATTCAGCCAATTCGGAGAGCCCATACCTAATATTGATTGCAACTTTTACAAATGTATAACTTTCGATTTTTTCTTTTAGGTCTGAGTTCATTCAAACTTTCACCAGTATGCTTCTCTGATATTTCTGCTTTCTTCCAGAGAAGTTTGCTATCAAGGCTGGATTTCCCTTTGATTTTACTTTATTGAATAAAGTTTTCTTTCACTGCTATCTTAATAAGTTCATAAAGAAAAAGAAGTACACTCTGATTTTATGATTATAAATCTCGATATTCAGTTAGCATTAAAAGCATTAATGCGTAGAAACGGAACAATCAGAGACTGACACAATGGAGACAGAAGGGTCAATTAATTTTTATCTCAGTTTTTATTGTTCAATAAATATTTTCCCTAGGAACAGGGAATGGCTTAATTTACCACCATAATCCGGCTCATCTTATCATCTTTATATGATATGCCGACGTAACATATTTACTAATATGATAGAAAATGAAACATCATTTGATATATGTCATATATGCCGAGTGTACATATTCGATACTGACAAGTTTATTTCATAACCTGCCTTTCTAAAATAATTGTTTTGTAACATCAGTTTGCAAATCAGTTGTATTTCATTCTGTGAGCAAACAAACCAATAGGTCTCATTTGAAATATGCCAGTAGTATTATATCATATTATATTCATAGATACGATATAATACTTCAGCCATATTTCGAATGCGACCTTCTAAGTTAGAAATCAATTTGAAATATTGATAACACTTTCATTATTCGTTTATTTCCTCGGATGAGTAGGTAAAATCCTAAATATTCTTACACCAGCGTGAGAAAGTTTTGCCCTAGACATACTTTACATACTTGTTAATTATGAAAATCAAATGACAAAAGTGTCCCGTTTTAACGGATGATCATTTAGATTTTACACCCGGCTTTCTGCAATATTAGTATGTACGCTTGAATAAACACCATATTGAGTTCGTTGGGAATTGGAGGGGCAAAGATTATCTGTGAGCAAACAAACCAATAGGTCGCATTTGAAATATGCCAGGAGTATTATATCATATTATATTCATAGATACGATATAATACTTCAGCCATATTTCGAATGCGACCTTCTAAGTTAGAAATCAATTTGAAATATTGATAACACTTTCATTATTCGTTTATTTCCTTGGATGAATAGGTCAAATCCTAATTATTCTTACACCAGCGTGAGAAAATGTTGGCCTAGACATACTTTACATACTTGATAATTATTAAAATCAAATGACAAAAGTGTCCTTTTAACGGATGATCATTTAGATTTTACATCCGGCTTTCTGCAATATTAGGTTGTACGCTTGAATAAACAGCATCTTGAGTTCGTTGGGAATTGGAGGTGCAAAGATTTGCCCTTTTATGCACAGCCAAAATGACGATGCATAAACATGATAAAACAATGAAGGGAGCAATCACGCTCAGGCATATCACAATAATGTTAGGGCTATTGTCGCTTGGTTGCGTGGCTGTCGTTGGAAGTTGTGCAGTGGTTTCAGGTACATCACTGTCCAATGTAGGTCCAAGGGATGATGTCGTAAAACCTTCAACGGGTATGGTATCGAAGCAAATATCTGTTGGCCCTGCTACTTGTCTGTCGTAAGTGGGATCAACCATGGTGTCGCAACATTCACATCTTTCTTTAGGTTGTCTGAAAGTTGAAGTGCAGCAAACTACAAAATTCGACTTGTTTATCAAAATAGTCTGCTTCAAAGATATGTTGGTTTCTAAAGGCCTCGTCAATGAGGGCATTCTTTTGCCATTTTGGTAGCATTCGATTTGTCCCGACAGACTTCCAACTGGAGCTGTGCACTGTAGTAATATCCAATTTCCAGACTGATGAGGTCCACCGGTTCTACATGACACTCTACCAGGGGGGTATTCCACGTGTACCCCGATCTGAATAAAATCTAGTAGTATCTCAGTATCTTTGTATACAGAGCATGTGTACGTCCCTGCATCGTCCCTTTGCACATTTGAGATAGTTAGGTTAAGGAAGCAACTGTTATTCCTACTAGTATTTTCAATCATGAACCTGTGTTCCTGGTATGGAGTCAATATAAGTCCGCCCTCCCCTCCAGAATGATAGAACGGAGCCCTATTTCCAGCCTGTAATATCAGTTCGTGAATGCCGCATGAATATTTAAATATTAGGTATGCCTGATCCCCTTCCATTAGATTAAGGAACTGATTTTCACATCTACAGAATTGCAGCAGTGTGATAATGATAACGAAACAGTTAGTTGTGCACCTTGCATCTGATTTTGTCATGGAGATACGATGAAACATTTTAACAACACTAGTTATCACGTAGCAAATCTACAGATTCAATAGCCTATTTAACTAAATCTAAATCAGTACATCTGAGAAGATTTGCTCGTAACTTCTGTTTAATTGTCTTGATGAAATGATGATATTTTCCTCAGTATCGGAGAGGTAGTTATCCATTTAGGCGCTAGTACATGAAGTTCACCTTCTTTGAAAACTCATCAACGCTCACTTCGCTGCTACAAGGCTCTGAAAAAATAGACAAATAAAACATATATGATAAGATATATGTGGTTCACATAATACATTTTAAGCACCAGTCACATGGTTTTCATTGTCTTCATTATAATTCATTCATTTAATTATAAACGAATTTTCATCCAGAGTAATACAAATGTTAGAGTTCCAAAAAATCAAACAGTTATCTTTTTGTGTTACCTTAAAATGAAGAATACAACCACCAACACGAATCCCCATGAGAATGACTCTAAATGTAACATGTTTCTTACTGTCGTATAACATGTATTTTATTCAGAGCTTTAAATAAAGTTAAATAGTTTTAGAAATAATCTAGTGCTGCAGTAGCAAAATACGGACTTTTTGTATCATCAGTAGGGCTTTGCTTTGCCCTGGTGCAACAAGCAGGTACATGTTTTGAGCTAAAGTAGTTTCAAAGTTCAGCTGTGATATGGA
Source organism: Mesocentrotus franciscanus (assembly GCA_037976565.1). Lineage (NCBI taxonomy): Eukaryota > Metazoa > Echinodermata > Echinoidea > Camarodonta > Strongylocentrotidae > Mesocentrotus > Mesocentrotus franciscanus. The sequence goes on along the minus strand of CP137671.1, from coordinate 35,061,566 downwards.
ATGCCCCAGATAGGGTTATCCCAGTAAACCGACAGACTTCGATACCGGTAAAAAAAAATATGTAAGAAAATATAAAAAAAGGAGGCAGCTCCAAAAGGTATCGTTGGTCTTCTACCCACCTTTTTTCGTAGGGTTCATCAAACCGATGGCCCACATACGAAAATATGGTCGCGTGAGCCGTCGATCTAGTGATATTCAGAAAAAATGGGTAGAAGGCCATCGAGATCAGCATTGTCGGTCTGGTTGGGTGTCGGTTTTATGAACTCTACACGTCCCATGGTTAACCATTGCGCACGAGTATGACGATTATGCGATCATCAACGTCACGCCAATACTTAATGCTTTTTCCTAGCACAAGTTCAATCTTTATCGATCTACATTTATTTAATTTAAATATTGATTTAGCATTTATGATAAATAAAAACTTGAATTATCGTCATTTACTTTACACATTTTGTTTTATGCTGTTCCATGTTCTTCCTCACAACTTTTTAAGACTTACAATTGTATGATCCTCTGGAGCCTACAACCGATAGGTTTTGCTTTAATCACAGGCTCTTTCATATCCTCATTTTCAATTTAGTCATTAATTTGCTTGTAAGTAAGAGCAAACGAAAGGTATTTGCTGTAAACAAAACTGACTATGCGTATCGAAATATCGACCACATCGTATTTCAGGGTTTATTTAATAGGCACGCGAACCCGGTGTCCCCTCATCCATACGCGTACGGGGACATTTTCCTGGAGAGTCCAAGTTCAAGTTCAAGTTCAAGTTTTATTCATCTTTCTTTCATAACACACTTTACAAATATAACATGAATATAACAAGTTAACAGAATATGGCGTTACAATAGAAAGATGAGGTGACCTTGGTTGAAAGCAAGGCTTGTGGAATTAAGGTCCCTCATGCAGCTTACGAGTATGTCCTAAATGAACAAACTCGTCAGATAAGAAAAATGCATACATTTAAATGCTTACAAACTAAACTAACTAAAAAACTGGGAAAATGAAAACATAAATAAGTTTGATAAAATCTACTGACTATTAAATAATGGCTATAAACAAGAGAAGCAGGAAAATACTACGAGCAACAGGACAAAAAACACGGTAGAGGGAGAGAGAGAGGCAAAACAACAAGACTGAAACACAGACAAAAACCAAACAAGACAGACAGATGAATAGATGTGAGAAACGGGAGTAGAATTTTGCTGACCTATACGGCAAATAATTTTCTTAAATATCGATCACAACTATAAATCTAGACGATATCGACTCAAATAAAGTAACTTCAGTTTGCGCTTAAATACATAAATACTGACAGATTGCGCTATTCTTGGTTCAAGGGAGTTCCAAAACCTAGGTCCAGTGGACCCCAATGTAGTCAAAGCAAATTGCGTTCTAACAAGAGGTAAGTGATATGCTTGCGCATGTCGTGTGGAATAACTATGAACTTGGTTATTTGTCTTAAATATTCTAGCCAAGGCTACTGGCAGTAGACCTGCATTCAATTCATACATTAGAGCTCCTAGTTGTAAATGATATATATCTTCAACTTTCAAAACACTACTATTATAAAAAATTTAAAAAAAGAACATCTGTATGCGCAAGATAGTGAGTATTACAAACAATTCGTATTACTCTTTTCTGTACCATTTCATTTCATTTCATTTCATTTCATTTTATTTTATTTCAACACGGATCACTTGCTTCAGCCAATGGCTGTTCTTCTGCAAGTCCGTGCATACATAATAAAAATCACATACAAAATATATACAATTCAAATTAAGACGCAATACAAATTAAACAATTATAACAGTAAAAGAATAGCGGATTTAAAATCAATTTAATAAAATATAATGAAAATAATTGTAACATGCGTGATGAGCAACATAATATAATGATTAATAAATGCATATATAACATGATATAAATTAAAGTAAAATGTAAGTTAAAATTAGGAATTGAGAAAATTAAAAATTGATATATATTTAAATGAGCAAACTGGCAAACATTGATTATAGCTATATCGAATAGGCAGCTAGTGTGATTGCACAGCATATTGCACAGATTGCGAACAAGAGGCATAACAGAGAGGGAGATCGATAGAAAGATAGAGAGAGAGAGAGAGAGAGAGAGAAAGAGAGATGTGAGGAAGAGAAAGAAGAAGAGAGAGAGAGAGAGAGAGAGATGGAGAAAAGGAGCCAATACAATACTATCTCACTCTACTGTCCAATTTGAAACTGTAAAAGCTCAAAGCTTTTACATCGTTAGGTAACTCATTCCATCGTTTTGCCCCTCTGTATTCCAGTCCAGAATTCTCTTTTTACAGTTAGTTTTAACCGATGGTAGTTTGATTTTAAAATATGACTGTCTTAAAACATAATTACTGTTACTAAATAAAAATTGATTACATGTACTCTCTGGTAGAATATCATGTGCAATTTTGTACATTATATGTAAAATGCGTGTATTTCGCCTATCCTCAAGTCTTTTGGCATCTAATGTAAATAATAGTTCAGACGGATACATCCAATCAACATCTAATACACAACGAAGAGCTCTATTTTGAAGTCTTTGTAGATGGTCGTTAAGTACTTTTCCTAAGTTTCCCCAGATTACATCACAATAGTCAAATTTGCTTTGAATTAGGCTCTTATAAAATACCAATGCTGTCTTTTGTGATATAAATAGACGAATTCTTTTGAGTAAATACAGACTTTTCCCTACGTTTTGTTTAAGCTTTCTGCTTGCTTGCTCCAGTCAAGGTATTCATCAATTAAAATTCCAAGGTATCTAATTTTCGTTACTCTTTTGATTACATTTGTTCCTATACAAACATCAGGCACATCTATCTTTCTAATCCGATTTCTACTCCCTACCAACAAAAACTCGCATTTCTTTACATTCAACGCCAATTTATTCTTTACCAACCATTTGTTAATAGCTGAAAGATCATCATTTAGATTGTTTACCAGAGCGTTCACATTCTTATTTTCTACGTATATACATGTGTCATCTGCATAAAGGGACACTCTGCAATTGTTGAGAACATTAGTTAAGTCGTCAACATATAAAACAAATAGAAGGGGGCCAATATTACTCCCCTATGGAATTCCACATGTAATACTTTGGAATGATGATTTAATACCATTAACAACTGTACATTGACGACGTCCAACAAGATAATCCTCGAACCATTTCAAAACATTCCCATTAATGCCCTTTCTCTTTAATTTGTTTAGCAATAAATCGTGGTCTACTGTATCAAATGCTTTTCTCAGATCTAAAGCGACTATCCCAACACGGTTTCCTTTGTCCAGGCTATCTAGTATACTTTCCGTGACATTGAGTAAGGCAGTCATTGTTGAATGATTCGGACGAAAACCTGATTGTTGCGCACATAGTAATGAGTTTTCATTCAAATACTTATACACTTGGCTAAATACAATTTTCTCTATGATTTTAGCAAATACAGACAATATAGAGATGGGTCTATAGTTTCCCATGTCAGTTTTGTCACCCCCTTTAAATATAGGTATGGCTCGTGATAGTTTAAACTGAGGAGGTATTTCACCAGTTCGTAATGATAAATTAATAATGTAACAAAGTGGTTTTACTATATGAGTTAAAATAGGTTTAATCAGTGAAGCGGGTATGTCATCGAGTCCTCCGGCCTTCTTACAATCGAGGTTATTGATTACTTTTTTTTATATCATCCTCAGTCACTTTCTTAAACTCTGATATTTCGTTTGGACACACATTGTCCGGATTAACATCATAACTGTTTTCTACATCATCTATCATAACAGCATTTTGTATATTTCGTCCAATCCTCGAAAAGTACCGATTAAATCCCTCTGAAATTTCTATTTTGTCATCATATTCTTTACCATCATTCTTAATCTGTTGGATTTTTGATACATTTTTCTTCTGAGGCATAACATAATTCAAAGATTTCCATACTTTTGTAGATTGACCATTGCTACTTGTAATTGAAATAGAGATGTAATCTTTCTTAGCTCTCCGAATATTTGCAGTTACATCATTTCTCAGTCTCCGATACGATGCCCAATCATTAAGCGATTTGGTATGTTTTGCTTTATGCTTTGCCTCATTACGCTCACGAATGGTTTGTATTATATTATCATTGACCCACAGTGATTCTTTTTTCTTTATTCGAGTGCGTCTTAGAGGAGCATGCTTATCAATTACACCTTTTAATACTTTTTTTCAAACAAGTTATAGGCTTCTGTGACATTCATAGAATGATAAACTAACTCCCATATAAGTGATCTAATATCTTCATTATAACGTGTCATATTAATTTTCCCAATGTTCCTTGCCATCTTATATTTATGTTCATCTTCTTTATATACCGTTTGTTTCCCCCATATACAATAAATCATATAATGGTCGCTTAGTGCAATGGGTACAACTTCTGCATTTCTTATTTTAGCTCTATTATTAGTAAGTATCAAGTCCACCAGGGTGGAGGTTGTAGCAGTAACCCTAAGTAGGTGATTTTATTACTTGAACCAATCCCATAGTATTCATCAATTCAAGTAAATATTTTGTTTGCCAAGAATGGTGATTTGCTAACATGTCACAGTTTATATCACCAAGAACAATATAATCGTGCTATAGAGTATCAAGCTTGAGAAGCACAGTTTCAAACATATGACATTTATTCACATTAGAATTAGGGGGTCTGTACCACACCACTACAAAGAATGGTTTAACATTGGATTTGATCTCCAAAACAGTCATTTCCAGATCACCTTTACCTATATCACTCCGAACTATGTAGTTTATTGAACTTTTTATGTACTTATAGTACAACTTATTTTTCCTATTTATTGACCTCAATATAGAATTAGTAATCCATGGCAATCGAGGGGTTGTTCTACGATTTCTACTATTACATTTACATAAAGGTAAATTTTTATCATACAGCAAAACGAATGTATTTAAGAATTTATCATATGAGCTATCAACATCATAATCACGTAATACTTCTCTCCAATCAGTTGCTAACAACTCATCTCTCAATTGACGGCTCTTGCGCGAATATAGATCAACCATGTTGTTTTTACAATTGACAAACTTTTCTTTTGGTAAAAATGTTAATTCATAATTTAAATACATAAGATGCGATATCATCAGACACATTATTGCCTAAATGAAGATATTCGGGCATTTCCGGAAATCCGTATCCGGACACCTACCCCCTGGACATCCACCCCCGGATAACCACCCCCAGTCAACTATCCCCTAGGACAACTACCCCTAGGACAACTACCCCCTAGGGCGACCACCCTCTAGGACGACTACCCCGGGACAACTACCCCGGACAACTACCCCCTAGGACAACTACCCCCGGATAACTACCCCCGGACAACTACCCCTAGGACAACTACCCCCGGACAACTACCCTGTAGGACAACTACCCCGGACAACTACCCCCGGACAACTTACCCCAGACAACTACCCCCTAGGGTACTACTACTACTACTACTACTACTACTACTACTACTATTACTTCTACTACTACTACTACTACTACTACTACTACTATTTCTTCTACTACTACTACTACTACTACTACTACTACTACTGCTGCTACTTACCTACCTACTTCTGTAGTTCTACGTTATCATGATTATGGAGGTTGATACCTTATATTTTTGATCTAATTTTGGCCCGTTTGTAAGTGCATTTATGTACGTTAGCTTGAGGGGGCATATTTAGTGATTAAGGCGTTAAAGAATGATGAGTGTTGAGAAGAACTTTTTTCTATACTCGGTGACGTGTCAGAAATGCTCGCATTTAGCATTTACCCCCTCCGCACAATCGAGTATTTTGTCCTCCCCCTTCTGATTGCTTGATATAATATCACATTATTGAAGGTAAATTAAATAGAAACAATAATTTGCTCGGATATATAACTACATGTATTTTTAAGAATTCGGCCCACATGAAATGAGATTAAGTGGTGAATTATAGGGGTTAAGGTCTTTGCCCCCTCCCCTTACACATACAAAAATTGAAAATGTAAAACAACGAGTAGGCAAATGGCTAAATAATATTCAGCATGGCCAAAAGTTTTTGGGTAGAGACAAAAGACATAAAAATGACAAAAATAAATAGTTGATAGAATGTTATATAGGCAATATAATCACGTACATTCTATTTAGTTTAAAGCGGGACTGCACTACCTGTACCTACCTGCGCCCTCTATATAGCCAAAAATGCCTAAGCGGTACCCGTTGGTCTCCCATGGTCCCCTTTTTCTTATGTTAATTGAGAGCTTATGTGATGAGATAACCACCTCATCCTGCCAGTGACCACGCAAGGAAGTCCAATCCCTCCTTGCCAAACTAGTGCAGATAGGGTTTAAATGAACAATTTGTTTAAAATCTTAGCAATACGTCCCAAAGAATTTGAATGTTTTTTCCAGAAACAGACTGTTCGGCTACGACTTTAATTGGGTTTTAGTTATTTCATTTCTGGTACTTGTATTTTATATATGCCTAATTTCGTAGTTTTATAAATATCTTCATCACTGGTAGAAAATATATCAGTTTTCAGTATATCTGATTTCTGACTCTATGCGCCCTTATTTGCCTATATGGCCAGAGGTAGGATATATTAGATCATGGTATATATATATATATTGTTTTAAACTCTGGATAAATTAAGTTTTTAAGTGTTTTTTTTTAAGCAACTCATACGTCAACACATCTCAAAATACATGTACATATTGCCAATGCCTGAATTTGAACACCTGACTGTAGTTCCAATTGCAGCTGTTCTATATAAATATATTTCCATTTCTCCACCTTACTCTTCGTCTTTTCCTTCTGGACCCATTATCTACTTTGTCTAGTCTGTCCTGTATATTTCCCTGAAGGTGACATTATTTACTGGATGCAAAATTAGCCATGGTCACTGCCCGACATATCTTTCATAACATATTAAATCTAAGGCTTCCTCTTCCCGGCTGCGGGCTTTCACTTCTTCCCACTTCCAGCCTATGTCTGGGTCCCGCGTAAAGACGCGCTACAGTGACAGAGTTCTCACTGTCAACGCTCCCACATTATAGAGTAGCATCTCTCCACATAACCAAAATGCTTCATTCCTACATTCATGTAACACTATGTAAAGAAAATTTATTTAATTCCCTCTAAGCAGTGAGCAGTGAACATTTTTGAAAATCTACGCTTTCCTTTTGTAGTTTGTAGTAGCGCTGTTAATATCATATCTTTAATAAATGTTGTGTAATAATTATCTTAAGCATGTTAATAATAAGGAACAGTACACTACATACTTTTTCTACTAGATTTAACAATGAATAAAATATTATAGATGGAACTAGATTTATAATTTGCATCATATTCCTGCAGACATCATGCATCTATAATTTGGAAATCGCTTCCAACTGATTTAACTTCAATTTCCTTTTCTAACAGTTTATTATACGTAACTCTCACTGAATATCAGGTTCCCTTTTTTTCCATTTCTCTCTTTTTCTTCTTTCCTGCCTTTCCTCTTTCCTGTCCCATCATGTTATGTTGTGGGTTAATGTCAATACTTCATTTATTATGCTTGATGTATCTTACGTGATATCTGTTTCCCACAATCTAATTTACAACATCCTATTTTATCAGTTGATTTTTACAGCTGCGCCTAAATTGGTTCTGTCATCATTCGTATATACATTATGTTTATGTAATTCATAATTTATGGAAATGCATGTTTGTTTATCTAATGTGTTTGATAAATGTCATACAAAAATGGAATTGAACAAAGTGAATTGAACTGAAATGAATTCATAGTATGTATAATGTAACATTGAAATTGGTAAGTGTCCTAGCTCTCGATTGGGTAGAAGAACTATACTTTTGCCTAATTGCTGCTAGGGCGACAGCACCGTAGCCCCTAGCAACATAGTATTAGGCGCGTTACAAACGTACCCTATTTATATTTATTTATAGTATATATTTGTAAAATACAAAGACAACCAAGGAACAATTATTTGTGTCTAGGGACTGGGTCATCAGACGACCCCGTTATTACCCTTTTTTTCTCTCTCTCTCTCTCTGTTTGCAAGTGACAGAGAGACCAAATAGTGAGAAGGAAGGCGTATGGTTACACAGGTATAGCCGTTTGGTTTACTACAAGTTTGCCTACTTCCCAATTGGTCTATTCCCATACGGTCTACACCCCGCCCGTCTACTATCCACATTTTCTAATAATCATTTCGTATATTTATCATTTGGTCTAATTTCCATATGGTCTAATCTCCAATAAGCCTACTACATATTTGATCTTCTATCAATATGTCTAATAATCATTTGATCATAAATACTAATAATCGTTGAATTACTATTAGATATTATGGATAGTAGACGAAATGGGTATTGGACCGCCTGAAAATTAGACTAACTGGTTATTAGACTAAAAGAACGATTAACCAAATGGCAAATAGGTAGTAGACTATCTGGAGAATGGACCAAATGGAAATTAGACCATGTGGATATTAGGTTAAATGGTAATTAGATCAAATGATAAGAATACAAAATTATTATTATACCATGTGGGTAGTAGACGAACTGGTTGTAGACCAAACGGCAATTCGCCGGTTGAACATTACAAAAATTACAACATTTTCTAAACGGGAAGGTGGTTCAATACCCCACGAAAGAATCAACGCGCTCTTTGACAAAGCTTTGCCCCGCACTCTGGATGTAAAGAGAAAAAAATTGTGGCCTTCTAGCTTTTATAACCCAGGTGTTTTATACAGATAAATTTAAATTTAATTGGAGTGTTTTTAGTATTTTAATACTTTTAGATACAAAATGATGATAGCTTTCAGTTGCTGTGAAATAATAATTTCTTTAAAAAGTTATTGTACAAAGTTTACCCAACTTTGGTAGCTCCTAATTAAAAAGTCATAACCAATAAGACTTTCGAATTGCTTTCATGATGAAAAGTAAGTTATTTTCTGTCCGATGATACGCTATTCATAAGATTTCTGCCATGGGTGAATGAGCACCAGGGTCTTTAAAAGGTTTGTCCAAATTACCATGTTCAAAGTTTAGGCTTAAGGAACCCATGTAGGTCAGGCCATACGCATGTGCTTCTTTAGTCTTAAATCTCTTTAAAACTTAAATTGTGCCTCGCGTTTCAGTGCTTCGTTGTTTAAAATGATACAATGTAACTAAGCTTTCACAGAACCTTGTGTCAATCAATAGGATAACCCTTAATCCTAATTATTATTACAGCCTACTAACTTATTGTCGCATGATATCTAAGTTCTCTCGGCTCACTTGTCAACTGCACTATTTCACGCACGTAAGGAGCATAAGGTGTTTATCTCGAATAGCGATCGAAAACTCAAAGGTTACTTAACCCAAATGCAAGAAAGAACATTTAAGATGATAAATATCAAATAAATTGACAGCAGACTTTAATTACTTTTTAAACATCTCAGATAAACTTTATCCAATTTGTATCACTCAGTGAGAAGGTCATCTTAAACAAGGGATGCGAATGAAGTCAAGATTGTAATCATCATAACGAAAAGAATATCATAAATGAAAGAGCAATTGTTTGGGAAGGAGATGATGGTTTTTGACCCACATTCATTGCTTCAGCCAAAACTTGGTACAAAAGGATTTTGACAATACTGTTTGAAAATCCTGCTGTTCTGTCATCCTTTAAAAATGGTATCATTAGACTGGGTATTAGTTTTTCTCTACAATATCATATGATTCAAGGTCACACAGGTTATATCTTTTTAATTTGAATCTACCAAAGTTGGGTAAACTTTTTTTGGGATACGCACTGTATAGTAGGAAATTCAGTTTCCCAAAAATCATGGTTTTGAGAGTACACCGTCCTGATCTTTTTTCACCCATTTGACAAAACATATTGGAGGAGTTTGCTAGAAATCTGGACTATTTGACTATCCCGCTGAAATTTACTTTCCAAGTTTTAATTACTCAGAAATCATTCATGCTCCTCTATTTTGCTTTTCAAACATGTGCAGATGCCTCTGTCTACCTCTCTCTCTGTTAGAGACTGGTCAAGGGGTGTGGAAAAAATAATAATTTCTTTGAATAGTTTATACGTTGTAGAAAATTCAGTTGCCAAAAATATTTTAGATTCTTAAAAAGTGGTATTACCATTACTTTATTATAATGTCACTGTGGTATGAGGTTTGACAAATTTCCCGTTCGTAGAAAGGGAGTGAGGTCATACAGCAACATCCCCCCCCCCCTCCCAAACGCCTTCCTAAGCTATGGTCACAACTCAGATCGGCGACCGACCGGTTTGTAGCCTGCTAGGCCGCCGCTGGAATTTAGGCATCGCCAACGATTTTTAGAGAAGTCGAGCAGGCTGTAGAGCCCCAGCGATGCATGGGCGGTGCCCGTTCGATTTCACGTCGGTCGCCGGTCGATTTTAGGTAAAAAACTGGGCGAAATCGGGGAGCTTCTCCACGCGGCGTCCCGGCAGTGACCGACTAATGACCCACCGATTCCCGGGCGGTCTCCCACCGGCCCCAGCTGATTTTAAAGAAAGTTGAGAAGTCGAGCAGGCTGTAGAGCCCCAGCGATGCCTGGGCGGTGCCCTGCGATTTGCCGTCGGTCGCCGGTCGATTTTTGGTCAAAACTTGGCATAATCGGGGGGCTTCTTCGCGCGACGTCTAGGCAGTGGCCGACTGATCTCCCAGCGGCGACCGGTCGGCGACCCGTCGGCAACCGCTCGTCAGCCTTTGACATAGCGGCCTCGATTTTTGACCTAAATCGCTCGACGGCGAACGCTCGATTAGGTCGGTGCCCGGGCAGGGACCGCCCGGGCACCGAGCGTATTTGGGCGGCGAGTGAAAAATGAGCAGGCACCGCCCGAATTTTAACTCCGCGCTAAAACTTCAAAACCGAGCGATGCCCTAAAAACAAGCGGTGCCCGGGCGGCCGCCACTCGGTGCCCGGGCGAAATTGGCTACTTTTTGGGGTTGTGACCAAAGCTTAGCTAGCATTTGGCTAACTGTTGAATTTCTCACGGGGATTTACGTACGGTAATTTCAGGACATGGTCTTAACAGTTAGTCCCTGAATATTAGGAAACGAAAGTTTAATTGTTAATTACTCAATAATTCCAATTTCTCAATACTGTTTACAGCATTAGAAAGCTTACTTTCTCTTGATTCATAATACACCAAAATCATTACAAAAAACATTCCCTTAGTTATTTCAGAAAGTTCGGGTGAGAAACTCAATTAGGCCTATCCAAAATAAGCGAAAGGCTGTTTCATTTGTTTTCATTTGAAATCGATCATGCATAACCTAGAGATGGATTTTTTGATATCACATGAAATAAAAGAAAATAAGCCTTCCAATCCAGAGGCGGCATTAAGATAAGTACCCCTTTTTCTTTCAAATAGGTGCCCGTTCTACATTTTTGTAAGTGCCCCTTACTACCTTTGCTAAGTGCCCACTTTACCCCTGATAACTGCCCCTATTTTAATGAGGGATGCCCCTTTTACTTTGACAAGTGCCCATTTTCCTTTGTAAGAAGTACCCATTCGATTTCAAATAAGTGTCCCTTCCCCTTTTCATAAATGTCTCTTTTCACCTGTAATAAATACCCCTATTGAAACCTGGGAGGTGGCCGGTTCCTTTAAATTTATATAAATACAAAGTGCTGGTATGGGGTCATGAATTTGGTTCAAATGAACATATTGGAAGCATATGCGATTTTACAATAATTAATGATCGTTGTCGCGGTTGAAATCGAGTCTAAAGTGATGAAATTGTAAATAATAAATTCTTTATGTTGTATAGCTCCCTCTCAAGACTAATATTACTTTAGCTTTAAAACAATGTTTCTTGACTACAATCGACCGATTTGCTATTCCCGTTTGGAAATTATATATCAGAACTGCATATTCTGAGATTTTCATGGTCGCAGCTACCATGGAATGGCCTTAGGCGCTATTTGAATTATTTGAAATTTACCGGGAGCACCGGTAAATTTTGATTATTCAATTTTCTCAAAAGCAGAAGTGTTTTAGGGGCCAATTTTTATAGTGCTTATAATAGATCGACAGGGGCATCAAAATATATCAAAATTTTAAAGAATTACTATCCATCCAATTTTCAATATTTTCCAAAACTTTGCATTACCTTTAACAAGCACCCATTTCCTTTGTTATAAGTGTCCCTTTTTCCATTCTTATAAGTGCCCCAATTCATCTCTTGTGAGTGCCCCTATCCGGTGTAAGAAGTGCCCCAACTCTGATAATCGCCCTTTTTACTTTGACACGTGCTCCTTTTGTTTTAAAAAAGGTGTCAATTTCCCTTCTGATAAGTGCCCTAATTTCCTTTTGCCATAACATGTGCCCCTAATTTATAGCGACTAAGAGCAACATGTTCTTTAATTTCCCGTGAAGCCTGCTCGCTACACTCGCTCGTATTTATATTTGATATCATTATGTTTCGTATTAAAAGTCTTTTCAGTCTTTCATGGTTGGATTGAGCTGAACACCCCCATATGGTAACGTTGTATCATCCGCTCAATCTGACTTGCGTGCATAAAACAAATAAGCATTTTTCAATGAAAAAGTGAAGTTTTCTAAAATGTGCGTTTCTTTCCAGCATTAGGGTGCCCGGGAGTCACTCGGGTAACATTTCAAAAAGTATAATACAAAAAGACAATATGCATTTTTTCTGTACTTTTGTCGGAAAAAACATATTTATCCAGCATAATGTCGTCTCTTTTTGCGTTGGAGAAGAGCAAATTGCGAGTTTCAATCACACTGTGGCCGCTCTCGCAAGCTCTCACTCGTTCCACTGTGGTCAAGCGGCTTTGGGGTAAGCGGCTAATTAATATACTAATCGTTAGCTTTCTTCTGGTATTAAATTTGTTTTGATTGGTTGTACATTTTTGTCGGAATTTACTCATTCACATAATGGAACTACCTTCCCGATGAAGCCAGTGGCCCGTGACCATAGAACTGTAAATATACGTAGAAGGCGCATAGTGGTTCGAAAAATGTGGCCAGCGCTAGTACGTGATCACGTGATATCCGCCATCTTTGTTAGTCCTCTTTTGTGTTCGCCGCTTTTTTCTCGGGTTTATGGCGACGTGTGCACTTGAGCGTATCTCCCAGCACGTTCAACGGCCACACGTCGATCTGTGCATTGTGAATTGGGATGAGCGCCCTACGTATTTTACAGTTCTGTGCCCGTGACCCCTGCACTCTGTGTAAAGTGGTCAACTTCTTTTATGAGACAAATCCAAGCAAACGTTTCCATATGGAGGACTGCCCCCCGCCCCCCTCTTTATAAGATTTTTGTAATGCGACACCACATATCTTAAAATATTTGCTCGCTCGCTTGGCTTGTTCGCAAATTGAATATTCAGAACATCACACCCAACTGCAAAAGGATGATGCTCAAGCAGTATCCTAGACCATGTAAAGATAGAAAGAAATATTGAAATCATCCCTGATAATGTAATCACAATGTAGTGGTATATACATGAACTAATGTCAATTTTTTTTTTGCTTTGAGGTTTCCCTTTTAAAGGTGCCCCTTTTCCATAAAGTGCCCTTTTTTGACGCCCCCCGCACTTTTGAAGGAGGCTGCGCCGCCTTTTTCGCAATCATACAAAGATGAAGAAAAAAAAATATATATATATATATATATATATATATATATATATTTCTATTTTTTTCAATTCACCCGCAAACTCTGGTTTTCTTGTTCCAGGGACGCTCTTTATATTTCTCTATACAGTGAATTTGTCGAGGAAGTCTTTACATGCTACACATAGTAAAACCAATTAAAGTCCTTTTAGTTCAAATAATTAATTACATTTTAATCAATTACACATGTATAAGACATTACATCAGCTTCAGAATGTTGCACAATAACGATCTCTACAGTTCATTGCATACAGAGGAAATTAAGGTATGAGAGAAAAACACTGATGCAAACAATGTTGGTGATATATCTACCAATTTCTTTACTCATATCTAATGAACAGACGAATTCAGTTAATTGAGCGGCTGTAATTAAATCGAACACAATAAACCTGCTAATCATTCAACAAAGAGACTAAAATATATAATAAGCAAAATGATTGAATATATTTGAGGGTTCATTCGAATTGTACACATATATACAAAATGAAAATTAACATTAAAAATAAAATTACATAACAACGTACAAAAAGTCTAATTACATTTAGTAATATAACTATGCAGACAAAATACATACACATTGGAAGATTATATACAAATGTGATCAATAAAATTGAATACCTACACAAATGAATGACCAAGAACAATTACTCCATAAGATTAAATTGTAAAAATGGTACACTTTATTGAGAGCAAAAAAAAATTGAAATTAATGCAATTGGATATTTTGTAAAAGATGAAAAAGTAAAAAAAAATATAGCCAGTTACACATTATCGAGTAAATACATTTTTAAATGGTGTGATTCTTCATTTAAGTGTTCTCGTTCGTTCGGGAATGATATTTGTGTCAATTTGAAAGCAGGTTAATGATTTTGAGTGGCAGAATTATATAATTAACCGTTAAAAGATGTGAATGAAAACTGAATGAAAAAATATAAACCAAAATGAAAATCAGGTGGTAAAAAATCACACAGATTTGAGACGGACAAATTTCCCTTAAAAAACAAGTAACATACAATACATGCACTATTGGCAAACGTCCTTTTGGATGTATAGAACAATACGAAGGTTTCAATTGTGCAAATGCAAAAAAAAACACACATAGAAGAATGATTAAAAAACAATGATGTAGTAGAAATTTAAAGGGAAAGGAATACTGTTTGTGGTGGAGAAAATTTCTTTATGAGTTTCTTAAAACGGCAGTGCAGGAGTGACAAAGACTTTTCATAAACAAGGCATTTAAAGACAGCATTTTAAATTGTATTCATTTTCAAATATTAGATTTTATGTAAAAAAAAAGGTAAAGGGTAACGTTTGCGCTGCAATCGTATTATCGCCCTGCCCTTAAAATTATTACTATCAACTATCTTAATAGCAATTGATTTTTCTATGCTAAGGTAATCATAATTTTTTTCTGATTCAATATTCTATATAAGTGAATTTATCTGTGATAATTTAGATGTTGTATGTTAGTGACTCTTGTAATCGCCTCTTTATGGTAATTGTGCAAGTGATTTTTTATTTTCCTTTCGACATGTATGTAATTAATATTGTTATATTAGACATGTAAGATAGAAATTAGATGTTTAAGGGAATAGCTAATTTACAAGACAATTACAGAGGGAATTTTCTACAAGCAACAATTTATTTTCTCCACAGTTATACTAAAACAAAATACCTTATATACATGTACATTATGTATATTTACAAGTCCATAAAAAATGTACTCTTCATACGAATTTGCAAGGTTCAGAATGAATTATCAATTCTTGGTTTTATTCATCGTGTATTCAAGTTGGTGAATATATGCAAGTCTATATGAATATACTGGTCTTATTGCATTCTTAAAATTATATTCGAAAAGCTTGCAATTGTGATATCGCTTCAGTTTTCCAACTCTGTAGATGGGGGCATTCTTTCTTTTCTTAATCCATCTTTCATGGAAACATCAGGATACTCCGATAATTCAATATCCTCTTTATTCACATCAACTTCATCGCTTTTTTTAATAATAAATGGGTCATTTTCGTTACCACTGACAGGGTTTTTACTGATGGCATTTAGGTCGATTTGCCGCTGTTTGGATTTTGAGAGAAGATTTCTTTTATGCGCCACACAGATACACAGCGATGTTATTAGGATTATGATTGCTATCACTATGACAACTATGGATGTGTACTTCCACGTGTTTGTTTCATTATTTACTGTTTGGTCACAGGTTACAAGTGTAGTCGTCGAATTATTTGCAATTTTCGAATAATTCACAACATCCATTTGTGTTGGAGCTGCGTAATTATCCATTTCAAAATTAGATTTCCGTTGCAACACAAACTCGTAACATTTGTGTTTATTAATTGGACCTGCTTCGTTTACGGCGCAGCAATATGCAGATGAATTTTGCTTTATCAATAGATCTTGCAGGATATGTGTCTTATTTTCCCCAACCTCCCCTCTTGCTCGTATTTCTGTACCGTCATAATTGAAACATGCAATTCTTCCACGAGGGCTTCCGCCTTCAGCTGAGCACTTTAATAATTCCAAATTACTCCCATTTATAGTATGAATTTGACAATCAGCTTTACCAGGTCGGAAATCAACAGTAAGAGCAAATAACTTTTTTCTTTGTTGGTCACCAAATTTACAAGTATATGTTCCTCCGTCAGTTCTATGTACATTCTTAATTTTAAGATGTATCATCGTATACTGTCGGGTTTCTGAATGCCAGGCATTCACATAAAATCGACGCAACTGGCTTGGTGATAGTCGATCTATAAGAAACTGTCCAGATGAGTAGAATGGAGGTCTGCGGCCTATTCCTAAAGTAAACTGTGCAAAGATTTCAGATTTATATCTGAAGCTCATCAGTGCCTCGTACCCTTCAAATATAGCCCTTTGCGACGAGTTCTCACAAGCAGATGTGATCACAACAAGCATTACACCAATTAGTACACGTTGTTGCATGTTGACAGTGTTACAAAGACCCTAGTGTTGTCGAAAGACGGTAATTACATCTCTAAATTATTTAGTTACATGGTGACCGGCGATGAAAATATTTCATGACCTAGAGTTTAGGTAATGGATAAGAAGAATGTCATTCTTATCCATTACATTTCTCAAACGTTTTGACGTGGTGGTATAGTTGAAAGCACTCATCAATGGGAAGCAGAATAGAAAATTGATGAACTTAAAATATCTTTCTTTGTAGTTCGCGTGTGGTCTCTATCTATTGGTTTATATCATGTTAACAAAAATAGAAAACAGAGTACAAGATACTGTTGCCCTCTGAATACCATAACATACGGTGTCAGAATGTGCTTGTATCGTGCACACAGTTTGTAATAGGCTTGAAAACAGGGGTTGAAAGTAAACGTTATTTTAAAGCAAATGCTTGCCGCTGAACTCATTCAGCGGATAGGAATATTCAAGCTTGACGGGACCACACGAAGAGCACTACAACTAACGGCATTATTCACTGTCTCGTAGTCCCCAATTAGTTTCATAGAATGAGGCTAGTGAGTTGGTAGTATATGCTCCTTTCCTGCAATTTGAATGTGCGTATTTTTTATTCCATTTCCTAGACACGTTCCACGCTTGTCGACAAAGATGCATAAATAAACTACCGAGGAGGTCTCCAAGCCTTTTTCAATCACCGAAATGCGGGAAATGCCGACCTGTGGAGAAACAAAATTGGCATTAATCATACATTTTAATACCTGCACGGAAACCAAATTTACGGGCTTAAGATGATTTTTTTGAAGCAATGGGGCCAATGGGGCACCCCACGACACAATATCCTTGGATTTCAACCCCCCACAAAAATTATAGATCCGCTCTTGAATAAAGAGGCTTTCACTAAACGTTAAAATGATACCCTACATTGTTTTGTCCTAGATAACATCGATTGCTTAATACAGTTTGATGAAGTGTTGTTTGAATGGACTGGAAAACTACCAACAGAACAATTCCTGTATTCACATCATCACCAGTTGATGAAAAACTTACTCTTTGTATATGCCATCATTTGTAGACCGACCAGGAGTAAGGTCAATAATAACTTCTTTTTTAAAATAGTTGCAAAAAGGCAATTTGTCTCAAATCTCTCTTCCCGCATGGAAATGTACACGAAATCACTCTCGTCCCAGAAACGTGCAAATGATCCATCTCAACACTAAACAGGAAATAGAAAGATTATCGTTACTTGATAGTTAATTTGTCCTCAGTGCACAAGTATCAGTTGAAATTGGGATAGAGCAAAGTTCTTTAAAATGACGTGCAAGGGGCGTTGCTGAGGCAAATCATGGATGAGGGCAGGGCGTCGATAGAGGGAGTGTGAATCCAAGCTTCCCCTCCCCCTTGGAAATTCGAGGACGAAAACAAAGACAAAATCGGTGGATGAAGACAGATAGACAGACAGAGAGAGAGAAATGAAAATGGAGGGTGTGAGATATAATGTAGTTGTATCTCGTATTTGCCGTATGAACTTTTGTGAAATTTGAAATCACGTGTTAAAATAATTTGGATGTCTTGAATAAAACAAAAACATTATTGAATACTTTGAATTTCTGTGGATGTAACATGTTTGATGTAATATTTTATGCGAAGATATTTTTTCTTTCCCATTAAATGTGCATAAGTATGTATCAAGTGGTAATGTGTAGGCGTAAATTCGTACAAAAAAATGTAAAACTTTAGAAAATGGATATTGCTTGTGTTAGAATCAATTTTTTTTTAAAATAATTATAGAAATGAACATGCACACAATGAAAACGAAGTACTATAGTAAAGGTAGTAATATTTTGTACATTGAACAATGTATACTCGTAATGCAGGTTGTAAAAGAGTAATGGAATGTACCAAAAGTGTCAACTTAAAACAAAATGTAGTGATATATAAAAAAATAAAAATAAAAAGGGGGAAAATGAATATACGCATGCATTAAAAAATGATCTATTTTTTGGTCGTTACTCCTGTCCTACTCCCTCCTTTTTTCTCTCAATTATTTGTGTATACATTTATCTCAATTTAAGGAATATGTTCTTTGGTCATCTACTTAAAGATATTTAGTAATATAAACTGAACGATTTCCACATAATATCCTGGGATGAGGTGCATATTGCTGTATATGATATGTGCTGGTCGAATCATCACCGCAAGAACCAAGCTTAATCATGGACAAAAACATCTTTGAGGAAGCCTAGGGGTATTGCAAGATGCCAGATACATAATGCTAACTGTCAGGAAGAACTTCTATGACAAATTTCAGATCACGAATCATGTGGATAGACGCATGATTATGTCCAGTGAAATTATCTGATTATGTAATTACTTCTGGGACGAGCCTACCCCATTTTGAAATGAAAAAAAACCAGCTCTTACAATATCATTCAATGGTGTCGATTTGTATCCGTGGTTGGGGGATGATAGGTGCCAAAATATTTTCGGCAATGGATCAAAGCAACCAAGAGGTAGAAGCGTGTGGCAGGTTGCACCCCTCCCTTCCAAGTTATTAACTTTTTCAAGTCACCCTCAATAAAGATAACATTTCAGAGAATATAAGAGTGGTAATAAAATTAATAACATGCTAAATGTTAGTCCTGACTCTTGCCTGCAGTGTAGGCCTACCGGACTGATTTCATCTATTTTTAAACGAAATTTAGACATTACCAATGGTGAGGGATATCAACTTGTGACAGTATTATGTTACCAGTGGGCAAATGCATTAATAAGCAACCAGGAAAGGTTCATGTAGACAGAAAATTCTTTATTTCCTGGTGATAGAAACATACATTTTATGAATATTGATGTCTCCAAACAACATTCATCGTGAAAAACCCATTCCAATATTCTGTGTAAGGAGATCTAAAAAAACATAGTTCTCATTAGTAAATGAAAAACATATTGCTTTTGGTTCTTCATTTGACTCTCTTCCTTCTTTAATTAAACCAACTGAATCCTCTCTGCGGGAAACTCAATTCAATGAAACAGAATATCACTGATGCAAAATTTGGTTCTCAAAATGACAGAAAATTTCCACTCCTGATCTCATACAAACTGTCTGTTTCTTAAAAACATAATATAAAACTTACGTTCCAACTACCAAACAACAAACTTCCATTATCTCCTTCTTCACCCAGATATACTTATCATACCAGATACGCTCTAAAATATAAGCATAATATTCCCCTAAGGCCCTGACCAGAGCACTATTTTTTTCCAAAAACTATAACCAGTCTTAGAAGGTGCATTATTATTGGAAGGGTGTTATAAACAAAACTTCAAACTTAATAACATTCTAACCTTCAAAAACACCTTAACTATCTTATGCCTGTTACGTTTGAATACAATACATAGGCCTACATCAGCTTTTCAATAAAACAAAAATAAGTTGTGACATAATAATCTTTCTCCAAAATATCGAACTGGAGTATTCTGTTGTATTGCTTGTTTATGTACATACAAAGAGCTTATTTTCAAGAGGCACTAGATCCATGTGTGTAAATTAAGAAAGAACTCTTTGTTTACCCGATTTTGTTCAGGTGTCTATGGAAAATTGTTATTAAAAGATGCATGTGTTCATAATTTCTCTCGTAATTTAGGTTAATAATTTTGTTCAAGGTAAATAGAGAAAATGTATATCATTATCTCCATTTGCTATCAAAAGATTTTGCTCCTTTCGGAAAATAGCTCTTCAAATGTTTTACATGTAGAGATATAAATAAACAAAGAAATGGATGAAATCAATAAAACAAAATAGATACTGAGTATGAATCAGGGAACAAACTGAAAGTTTCGTCTCCTACATGCTGCCATTTGGACAAAACAGTCTTTCTCTTCAATGATACAATATTTTATTACTTTGCTTGCATTATGAAAAAAAATGCATCATCAACCCCGCATAGTCATAGCTTTAAAATCACTTCAGATTGAACTGGCCAAAAGTCATGTGATATTCTTGCTCAGATACTTTCCTTTATCTTTAAGAGTTCTTTATATTGAGGAATTGGTTGATAATTTTTTCTTGGCAATAATGCCCAAATTAAAAGAGTTAAACAAATACACGACTGTAACTCCTAGCGCGTTTTGAAAAATGTTTTAAGGAAATATCAGGAAATAAAATGAGTGAAAAAAAAACAAATAAAGATACAATGACGTGAATTTTAAAAAGGGTAAACGGAAACAACATTACAACTAGTGAACTATGTTATAACTGTCTCTCATTATCTCTCTCTCCCACTCTCTACTTCTTTTTTGCACTTTTGCGCTTCGCGCTTAACATTTAGCTCGTTGCTTTTTAACGCTGCGGCTTTGCATTTGGCGCACTGCATTTCTATGATGCTGTTGATTGAATAAATTGAATAAATTCATCAATTCCTGATGAAGCCGTATGAGCGAGAATTCAATTTATTCTTGTCTCATATACGGTTGTCTCATTTACTTCGTTTTCTATTTATATATGTATGTATTATGAAAATGAGATAGCAAAATGTGTATATTGATGGTCATCTTGCGAGTAATAACCATTAACTACTCTCATCGGGCTCTCATCATTAATTTTCTTTTTATTTTTTGTTTTTTGATGGTGAATTATTGGGGGGATGATTGTACAGGCCATCCCCCACCTGAAATATTGGGAGATATATCCCCATCCCCGGGATCGACACCCATGATTTATAATTCCAGCCCGAAGTTGGTGAGTCTAATCGGGGAAATACCTGTTTGGTGTTGGCAAAAGCGGGTTTTGAACCCCTTACATAACTCGACCCTTGTGCAGCCAACCACGAAATATCATCATATGGGTATATACGGTATCAAAAGAAGCATGGCAAGGGCCCGTATTCTTAATCATGAAATCTAATAACTTTTTTTTATTTTTTGGCTAAGAGAAATGTGTTAGCACAAATGTATATTCTACAAGAGCATCGGGGGCTAAGAATTAAGAGTAAGTAGATATTTTTAGATTTTATCTAAGAAAAAGTGTTGAAAAGGCTTGTCGTATTCTAATACAGTCGATATATTTAAGATGAGTAAGAGAACTACCCTATTTTTAAGCATTCTACTGAGGATGCTGTCCCGAAATTGAACCTTTTTAAGAAAAGCTGTGAACCTGAAAAGTTACCCTATTTTGTTTTTTGTGCGATCATTGTGTCGGTGTGGAAGGGGGGTTCCCCCTCCCACCCTGAGAACATTTTGAAATTGAAACTGCTCTTGTTTTAACATTTCGCACGTATATGACCGCTTAGTATTCCATTCTCTCTCCCTTTCTCCTCTTTTTCTTCTCTCTTCTTCTCTTTCTTCCTCATTTTCCCTTTCTTTTCTCTTTCTCTCTTTTTCTCTTTTTGCACCACCAATAGGGGAGGGGCGGCCGCTTCAGCCCCCTAGACCCGCCACGAGGGAGACAAAACAAAGTGATATTGAGCGCATTTCGTACGTGTATGACCTAGTATTTCATTCTCTCTCTTTCCCCCACTCTTTTTCTTTTCTATTTTCCTTCCTTTTCTTCCTCTCTTCTTTCCTTTTTCCCCTTTCTTCCTTCTTTCCTCTTTCCTTTTTTTTCTTTTTCTTCATACCTCTTTTTTGCGACGCCAATAGGAGGGGGCTGTCTCGGCCCCTTGGATCCGCCACTGGGTACCTCCTCCCTATTAGTATCAGACCTAGTCCCAGACTAGTAATAGTATTTAGCCTATATTTAACTTTTTGTAATGTTAGTTCTGAATATAGAGCCTTAGAGGCTTTAAAGTTAGTCCTACTTATATTCCTAATTCAGTCCACTAGCTGGCCACAGCCATACCGATGTACGGAGTGCACGGTACACATTTTAAATTTCATTTTGGAAATAATCAAGAGTAGATGTAGATCTAATTGCACTCGCCATTGACAGTCAGGTGTATTCTACAGGAATTGGTTATCATTTCATGTTTAAAGTGATGGTTTAAGATTATTTTGGGGGTATCTCGTGTAATCCCTTTTAACTGAATCGTTACAGTCCCGATGCTGAGGCTGAGATATGGCGGCCGTACGTACGTGCGCGCGTGTACTTGTTGCAAGGTATTGCACCTTTATTTGTACGACGTTATCACTGATATTAGGCCTTTTAAACAAAAATGTTGTATTGCCCTTTAGGTGCCAAAACATGGGTCGGTCGATCGGAAATCTTTTTTTGTTTGTTTTACTCTTCTTCTTTTTTGTGCCTTCAAAATGTGTCATGAAAAAGTGTTGTGAGCCTTTCCGTAGAAAACTCTAAACAGCGACCGTCGCCCCCAAAATTCAAAAGCGGGAAAATCGCCCAAATCTCCCTGGTTTCTAGCTGGTGCAGTGCAGGGTATATACACGTACACGACGCCGGGTCTATACTTGCATGTTTACGCTAGCAGGATTTTGAAACTAGGGCAGAAGACGAGTGAGAATTTGGGAATAATTTGATGATTTTATGCATTTATATCCCATTTAAACAAACAAAATACATAGTTTTTTATTCATTTATAAAAATAAAAAAAAAAAGCTGAAAAAATAACATTTTTTTAAAAAGCCGACCGTAGATTTTCAGATTTTGGGGTCGGTCGCAAAGGGCAATACAACATCTTTTTTTAAAGCCTTATGAATGTGTATGCTCCAGCAAAAAATACACTGAAAGAACATTTCTATTCATCTTTATGTATATGGGTGAAAAAGATTAGAAAACAAAATGACGTTATGATCGCAGTTGGAGACTGGAATTGTGTACAAAACAAAAAACTAGACACAAGTGGAGTCTCATATGCATACTTACCAAAACAGAATTTTGTTAAATTCCGGGAAAATAATAACTAAGTAGATGTGTGGAGGAAAATGTTTCCAGAGAGGAAACAGTTTACGTGGAGGCAGCTGTCATTAAACATTTATTCAAGACTAGATTACTGGCTCATGTCGAAAGAGCACTTTTCATATATTGATTCAATCGACATAAAACCAGTGTTGAAGTGTGATCATAACTGGGTTTCCATGAAACTTAAAATATTAGCACAAAGTAGGGGAAATGGTTGTTGGAAACTGAATAATTCTATCCTGAAAGAGGAAGTGTTTAAAGAAAATGTTACACGCATTATTCGAAAGGTTAATACTGAATTTATTCATTTTGATAAACAACTCAGGTGGAAAATGTGTAAAAAATAAAATTAAAGAATTTAGTATAAAATATACAGTTGATGTTAATAAAAGAAGAATAAAAATATATTGCTAATATGGAAAGTGAATATGATAACTTGTGTAAGAAAATAGATGAGGTTTTATGTGCATATGATATAGATAAAATGAAGTGTTTGACACAAAAGATAGACAAGTGGTATGAACATCAGTGCAAAGGTGCATTTGTGAGATCTCGGGCAAGGTTGCTT
This sequence comes from Mesocentrotus franciscanus, assembly GCA_037976565.1. Classification (NCBI taxonomy): domain Eukaryota; kingdom Metazoa; phylum Echinodermata; class Echinoidea; order Camarodonta; family Strongylocentrotidae; genus Mesocentrotus; species Mesocentrotus franciscanus. The sequence continues at coordinate 35,037,489 of CP137671.1, read as the reverse complement.
GAATTTGGTGAAAAGTCAACAAAATATTTTCTTCAGCTTGAAAAAGCCAAAGGGAAAAAAAAAGAAATAGACTGTCTTGATACTAACGGAAATATTAACAAAGTTTAACAGAAGATTTTGACAGGTATAAGAGAATTGTATTGTAAACTCTATAAGGGAAATAATGCCGGGGCTGGGTTTAAAAAATAAAGAATATCTGATATCAACTTAAATGTTTTGAATGAAGAAGATGCACATTTATGTGAGGGAAAAATGTACAGAGAATGAATGCTGGGAAGCATTGAAGTCAATAAAGATGAACAAATCACCTGGAAGCGATGGACTCAGTGTTGAATTTTATAAATGTTTCTGGGGGGATATCAAACAAATGGTAATTGACAGTCTGAATGAGGGTTACGACAGCAAACAGTTGTCTTGCACACAAAGTCAAGCTATTCTTACTTTATTATATAAGAAAGGTAAAAAAAAAATGTTTTAGATAATTGGCGACCTATTTCGCTGTTAAACATTGATTATAAACTTGCAGCTCGTATTCTTTCAATTAGATTACAGAAAGTAATCTACAAACTTGTATCACAGGATCAGGCTGTTTTTTTTTAACCGCTCTGCATCTGAATGTACCAGACTTATTCAGGATACCATTGATTATTGTATTTTTGCAAACAAACCGGTTATTATGATGTTCTTGGATTTCAAAAAAGCGTTCGATACTATTAGTCATGATTTTTTATTGTCCTTGTTACGGAAACTTAAATTTAAAGATTCGTTTTTAAGATGGATTCAAACTTTATATAATGGTGCTCATGGTCGTGTTTAAAATTTTGGCTGGATATCCGAGACATTTGCAATAGAAAGAGGCGTTAGGCAAGGTTGCCCTCTTTCTCCCCTTTTATTTATAATCATTGCAGCTAGGTTTAGCTATTAAAATTAAACAAAACGCCAAAATAGAGGGAATACAAGTCCCATACTTCAATGAAGACAAATCTGATGTTAATGATATACGTATCGTTCGGTATGCAGACGATACGACGATTATTACTAATTCTGTTCAATTTGTTAAAGAAATAATGAAAGAAGTAGAAATGTTTGGAGCACATGCGGGACCAAAAATTAACTGGACTAAATCAAATATTATGAAACTTCATATAAATGACGATGAAGTTGAAGATTTATATTTTACCGAAGACCCTATATTGGTATATATGTAGGTAAAAATTATTGTGACGTTCAAAATTTAAACTGGGAAAGTAAAGTAGAGAAAATAAAGAATACCTTAGATTTATGGAAAATGAGAAAACTTACATTATACGGAAAAGTTGTTGTTGTGCCGGATTAAACATTTATTATGTCTCAGAAAGTACATACTGCCACGGCAGTTCCGATCCCTTCTAAAATAATTAAACGTATAAATAAACTGGCTTACACATTTTTATGGAATTCTAAAAAAGAAAGGTTAAACGAAACATCTGTCATAATCCTGAAGTAGAAGGGGGGTTGGGGTGATCGACTTAGAGTCGAAATGCCGGTCACTCCGTCTATCATGGATTTATAAGTATTTAAGAGGTGAACAAAGTGCTTGGAAAATGTTGTTTAAATATTGGATCCAGAAAATTGGAGATTTGCCTATTTGTTTGCATTTTAATTGCAAAAAGAGCGATATGTATCGTATTTGTAGAAAAAACAGTTGCCTGACTTTTATGTTGACATGTTTTGTTCCTGGGCTGAATTTAAATATATTGATATGTTTAAAGTAACAGATATTGAAAATGAAATGATTTGGTTTAATAACAATATTAAAAATAGGAATGAGTTATTGCATTTTCCAAACTAGATAAGAGACAATATTCTTAAAGTAAAACAAGTCTTAGTAAACAGTATCTGGAAAGAAGTTGATTCCATTTGTATTAATTTTCAAGAAAATGAATTACTTTCCGCCTTCAAATTGGCAAAGTTAAAAAGTGCATTTCCGAATGTTTGGTTGCAGAAGTTACGTAATAGGATACAATATGTAAATAGTTCACCGTCTGCAGTGGAATCTAGTACAATAGAAATGGTAACAGGTGACTCAATTGATGTAGCGGGCATGAGAGCCAAACACTATTATAATTTGATGTTAGAAAAAAATAAACATGATCTGCCGTGCATTTATTTTTGGAACGCTTATTTTGATTTACCTAATGAGTTTAACGGGTAGACGGTGCTTCCTTATAAATTTTACTTAATAATTAATGACAACAGAATCAAGTAGTTTAATTTTGAATTTATTCATAGAATATTACCCGGTAAAGACAATTTATGTAAATGGAGGATTAAAATAATAATATATGTGATATATAACCACCTTCTCCTGGCTTTTAAGAAGGTTTCGCTTTTTTTGAAGAATGTTTCCAAGACCCTATCCGATGAAAAAACAACTTTATATAAGTGGAGAACTGAATGAACGTAGAATACAAATATAAAGGAATAAAAAGTATTTTCCCTTTCAGTATTGCACAAAAGCAAATTAAAACCTCATTTTCAGCACCCCTCCAAATTACGGGTCAACAGGGGTCAAATTCGCCGAAGTTACAGTGACGACATAACATGTGGATCCGATTGGCTCACCTATATAGCAAAGGCGATGAGCCGTGCTTAATTAATGCAAAGTCATTGTGAATATGCGTACTCCACATAAAATGATGTCATCAAGTCGATAGCAATTTTTTAGGTCGACAACTTCCGATTTTCAATGCTTAAGATTTTGAGTTTTCAGAGAGCTGTTACTCCTCCTCCTCTGACAGACACTTAAATGGCATATAATTAATAGTATTTTATTCTATGGCTTATAAACTTTCCGTTGATATATAATTCATTTATTTCATTTTTCATTTCGGATATGGTCTTTAAACTTAAAAAGCACATACCATGAGGGAGGCAAGCAAAAATAACAATGATATTTTTGCAAGTAAAAAAATAGTGCAATTTTGTTTTAACAATCACCCCCATGAACCAATCAGGATGAAAGCGTCGTCCATGCCACTGCGCACAACTTAGAAAAAATACTCACACACACACATACACACACAATCAATTCAAATCTCTTGTTTGCTCCAATATCCGTATAACAGCATCCATTTCACAACATAATGCATTCCATCTTGCTATTAATTTTGTATACTCTAAAGACTATCTGCCATCTAGATATCTTAGATTTATATTTTTAAAAAATGCTCCAAATATACTCATTCATGCTATATATGATACTTTTTTATTCTTTGAGTTTAAAGATAAAGTTGAGTTCTGGTCATGCGATTTCTTTATGAAAGAAACGGTGTGGAATAGATCAGAAAAAGTTGATCATGTAGCATATAAGTAGTGGTGTGTACTGCAAGGTTCTGGAGTCATCAAAATGATAAGAAATTTGGTCCAGTCTTGGTTAAGTAACAAGCACTATACACAGAAAGAAAAATCGGACCTCATTTTTAAGCTGTTACTTGTCATATTTATAATATGAAGGCATTTGAAGAGCCATACTTTTCAGGGAACATTTTTCCTCTGATGTTCTTCCACTCTAGCTTAATAACAATGATAACGCTCACACATTCGTTTTCACCTCTCCCCAGAACGCAACTTTCTGTTTAAAGATTTAACTTTGAAAATAAGACATCTTTTATGAAACCTTAATTCTGGAATCATCATTTTAGCAAGAAAGGGCTAATAATATACATTAACGAAACAGCCTTGAAACTTGCCAGACCCTACGAATTACATTTCACAAAACTCTAAATAGTGCCTCTATTGATAAATCAAATCATGAGCATAACTGAGTACAATAAAAGCTTCTGAAAACAAAACAAAAAGGAAAGAGAACATTACGAACATCACATTTAGCATACTTAATATCATTCAGCAGAATATTACATTGACGATTAAAATCGCCAATAATTTTGGAAAGATCAACATGTATAATATCATTGGAAATCACGAGTACAATATGACTTTTTTTTTTACTACTTTGACAGGTTCCCCATTGATCTTTATCATAGGATTCACCACTTTTTTCCATCACATTTGATTATAATAACTGTACTTTTCTCACTATTAAACTTAAAATCAAATCATGGCAAATAACAATCATTTCATTCAAGGCTGACACATTTGGTGATAAAGTAATCAAATTATCAACATATGAACAAACACCTGCAACGATTCGACCCCTTTAACATCCTTTTCAAAGTGTCTTCTCTTTTTCAAGGAGACCATCAATATACGTACAAAACAGATAGGGTGATAAAATCCCACCTTGTTAAACACCGTTAGTAGCCGTGAGTAAACTCCATTCCATCAGATACTAATCTTTTGGTCCAAATATATATTCAAAAGCAGCTTGCAAAATGTACGACAGCTCTCTCTCTCTATGTAACTTTAATTCAAATAGTTTTACAAAATTCACCCTATCATTGGCTTTACTAGCATACAAATTTTCAATAATGTATTTCTCTTGAAGGGTGGTAATATAGGGGATCAGCCTTGACAGGCCAATGGCCTTTGCTGATCCCTCGCATCCACCACCCTTCATCCTTCTTTCATAGTACCATGTTAATGAATGTTTTTTTTTTAAATTTATACTGATTTGTTTGTATATGTTCTGATGTGTCTTGAAGAGATGTGAAATAAAATTGAATTGAATTGAATTACTCTTATCATGAACAAAATATGAAACAGTCTCTTTGACCATACTCGTATACATAGTTGTAAGTAGTCCCTCTTTAAAACCAAACTGTACACTTGTAAATTGATGATTATATCTCTTTTCATAATGACTAATACAATAATTTTCCCAATGATACTACTCAAAGCTATTGCACGAAAATTACATGAATTATTCAAATTTGCCCATCGACCTTTTTGGAATATGGATCGTCGAGTTTCTATGCAGACTGTGTGGGGGTAAACCCGTGCCAAATCGTTGCAGTACAAAAAAGCGACATATTCACTTATCACATTTCTTCCATAAATAAAGTGATCTGACATTACTCCAGTAAGATTATCTTTCTTAGAATTATTCAGCTTCTTTATGGCATTACATACTTCATATGCTGATATTATATAATCACTTTGCCTACATGAATCACATCTATACCTTTCATCTAAGAAACTATCGATATCATTTTTTTAGAGTAGTCATGTCCCTTTCATTGCAATTTACACTATTGTATACATTTTCACATTTTTGTTCACAAAACGTATTCCTCGTACATATTGTTTTCACAACAATTATGGTCAACCATTTCTACTTAGTTAACCGAAAAATATATATTTCTAAATATCTCCAGAAACCTTCGGATACCCTAGTTAGTTTGTGTCCTGGCAATAACAGTTTTTTGCAGGTTATATTTATCCCAATCCCTATCAATTGAGTAATTTGAAAGTGAAACAGATAATGCAGGACTCCACACATCCAATGAGTGAGCACTTTCATTTTTACAGATCAGAATACGTCTGTGTGCACCACGAACTCAGCTTGCACGTTTCTGACGATCCTTTGTCCCTGACTCTATCCATCTGTTTAACTCTAAAGCAAGACGAGTTTCACTATCATGAATTTACATTCTAAACGTACAATACAGAGTACAAATGTGTAATCTCTATCTCTCTCCCTTTCTCCTCTTCTTCTCGTCTCCCCTGTATCTTTGCTCGAAATTTCCACCGTGTACACCTATATTGCCAATATGTAGATGTTTATACATGTAACTAAATTATTAATAATCGATTTAGCCACAAATGTACTCGATTGTCCAAAAACACGATGATATAGCCATACTAAATAAATGGCAGTGCATGTAACATTTTGATAAATAATATTTGACAGGTAGTTGCATTCAGTAAAAGTAAGAAAAAATATAAATAATATAAATCATACTACTACAAAAAATAATGATAGTAATAATAAAAATAAATGATAATTATAATAACAATAATAATAATAATAAATGATAATAATAATAATAATCATAACAATAATAATATTAAACTCAATTTGTTGATAACGTTTCTGATAGAATCGATTGTACCAATGACGATATAACTCAGGTTTTCTGTATGATATGTACATGTAGGCCTATGTATTTTGTGTCATTATGTGCATGTCTATATTGTATTACTTGTGCCAACCAGTGAAAATCGAATTTCCTGATATGGACAATACATTTCTTAAAACTTATACTTATACTTTGCTAGAAATCATACGTATTACACACAAAACGGTTCGTATCAGGACAATAAACCCCTGGAAAATCATCCCCCGGAAAATTACCCCCGAAAAACTACCCCAAACGACAATAACCCCTGAAATTACCCCCTCGGAAAATAAATCCCCAAGGACAACTATCCCCAAAGGACAGTTTCCCTCCGAAAATTATCCCCTAAGACAATTACCCCCGGGTCCCCGTGGACACAATTCCCAAGGACAACCACCCCACCCCGAGGATAATCCCCCCCCCCCTGTTCATTGAAGTTGAAGTCTACCATGATAATAAGTTGGCTTTAATAGAAGTTTTTTCGGGGGGTAATTGTCTCGCTGGTAATTGGCCGGGGGTGTTTGCCCTTAATGATATTGTCCTAGAACCAAAACGGTTATATGGGAAAAAAACATACACGTTAATTTGTTAGATGTTTATTACAAATGATAAGGGTATTTCGAAAAGGAATTTTGCTTACTGTTTTTTTCTATACTTTTATAGATTTTTTGCGCGCAGTTGATATTTATTTACAAGTAAAAAATATTAAAATAGTTGCGTTTTAGGGGGGGAGGGGGGGGCGTAGGTTTACCGCGTCATATTGGAACAAGCCTTAAATTTGCATGAATATCTTACGTGTCTAATATTAATCGACTGTGACGAGCTAGATTCCACTTTCTTTTCAAATTTCGTATCTTCATAACACGTTTTCGATCATTTCTTCATTTCAAATCTTCAAACTTTGGAATGGATTGGAAATGGTAATTAAATATCCAGTGCATATCATCGCAGGACTTGGAAATCACTCATGCGTGGCGCCATTTTTTTTTCTTCTTTTTTCTAAGGGGTGGGGGATTGGTTTGTGGGTAACAGTATCGGTCTTAAACTTTGATCATATTTCAAAACCAAATATTTGTCCATAATATCCTTTAAAATTTCATGCATCATCTCGTGTATCATAACTAGCGGCGGCCTAATTCTCCCAACTGCATTTTTTTCCCCTCATAATATTTGCATCAGATAATGCACTGGTTTTAAACGTTCATTATATCTTTACTGTATCACTGACCATGTCCTTAGTAATATTTATAGATGAATCAACATGCAAATCATTAGTAAGCCCCCCCCCCCCTTCTTTTTGTTTCGCATTAAGACTCGCACAGGACTGAAACTTTGGTCATATCTTAACCTTATCACAACCTTACGTGTGATATGCAATGGCACACCCAAGCGCATAAACAAGCATCTTCGTCACCCACACAGGCACGCGCAAACAAACACACACACACACACACACGCACACACACACACACACACACATATATATATATATATATATATATTGTTGGACATACATATATGTATTACGTTGATTCATCCCCGTATTGGCAGTGCTCGACAGTATAAAGATCACACGCTTTGACGAAATGCATTTTATAATAAAAAAAATAATAGTGTAAACTTATAAAGCGCACACACCGTCCAGGGACGCTCATGGCGCTAGCCCAGCAAAAGTTCTCTTTAATACAAGTAAACTAAATGTTTATTTGATAATAGAGTTATACCATCAGAAACTCAAAAACTATTTTGCAACATTTGTATCACCCATTTCAATCCTCAGCTCCGCCCGGTGGGGCCCGGTGCCCTCGCTCCAGCTGCTCCATTCACTGACAACTTTGTCATTTTATTTCCAATTGTTTGGGGCCTCCCATGAAAATCCTTGTAGGTGATCAGAATATTTACAATAGCTTCATTTACACTGCAACCAAAAATCGTCGATTTTCTCAAAGCAACTACCAGCAAACACGACGAAAAATCGAAGTCGAAAAATCCACCTCTGGAGTGTGTTTTCTTTTTAAACGCCTGCAGAAGTATCGTCGATTTTTGCAGTGTAAAAGCAAATTTTCCAGTAGTGTAAACGGTATAGTCCCAAAAATCACCGATATTTCAAAGTAGTGATTGGGATGTGTAAATGGGCCTAATAATAATTATATCTTTATAACGCGTGGAATCTCATTGTTTCCAAAACAATTTATCAACAAGCGCGTCACGATGATAATGGTCTTACAAAGATTGTGTGCGCCTCACAGAGGATCAGACATAGCCAATGACTACTTAAAGAAACGTCATGAAAACCGACATATGAATAAAGACATACCAAAACCACTTGTTGTGTGGGCAAGCGCATTTCACAGGTAAAATAGAAATAGAAGAAGAAAAAAGGATCAGTAGACGTAGTGTGGACTACAAACGGTTACGGTTTATACATGGCGTAATAATCGTCATACTAAGATACTAACTTTTTTTCATTTATTCATTTTATATACTTATTTAACATCTTATTTAGCATTTCTGAGAGTTCCTTATAAGCCGAAAGCTGCAAGTTTCCTTTATCTCATTCAGTAAATGGCATATTTGGTAAATCATAATCTACGGCCTTCGTGGTGATCTCCTCATTTTTATACTCCATATGCAGTAGGAATGCTTCTTCTAGAACAACTCATTAGAAAATATGGATATATCTCACTGTTTGGAAGAGAAGCATGGAGAAATCGGTTACAGGGTGGTGACAATTGGAAGAAAGGTCTAACTCTCCGAAGAGACCCCTCAAAGGCTACTCTGAAAACGAATGGTATAATTAGCACCTTGGACTGATCAATTGAAATGGTAAATTTTCAGAATAAATTTATTGGTGACAGGCATTTTGATTAATGTGCCAGTCCACTGTCAGCCACCGTCATTTATAGTTCTGGAGAGACTTTAAGAGTATTGAAATAGAAGAAATTTTCAAAAGCAATGGCCGTACGAAACCATTAAGAGAGCCGGCGTTCCCGGGTGGTGCAATGGGGCATAGTGCCCCTAACTTGTTCAGATACTCCAGATATCCCCCTTTTTGAATAGGAGAATGCCCTTTTTAACTTCTGTTAAGTGCCACTTTTTAATTCTATTAGATGACCCTTTCCCTTACTTATAAGTGCCTATTTTGTAAAGTCTGATAGATTCCCCTTTTACTTTGCCAAGTGAAACTTTCATTTGTATTAAGTGCCCATGTTCTCTTCTCAAAAAAGCATTTTTTCCCTCTCTGATGAGATGCCCCTTTTCACCTTTGATAAGTGCCTCTTTTACCTCTTGCACCTTTTCCATTCTATTAAGAGCAGTTTCCCCTTGTGATAAGTGGTGTTTTCCTGTCTAATATTTGCCCGTTGATAATTGCCCAGGTTTACCTATATTTCTCACTTTCGTTTACAAAGACTATTATTTCTACCGCCACAATGAAAGTCAGTGCAGCCCGGGGAAAGGTGCACAGTGCCTCAAATTGCATTAGAACGAACTGTGCCCCGTTTATAAATATAATTGTGCTGGTTTTCAACGCTATCAAATGTCCGGCCTTCTCTAGATATGTCACTTCAATATATATAAGAAGTGTGCCCATCTGCACAATTTAGTTTATATAATTATGCAACTTAATAAAGGTCTGATTGGTCATTGAAAGGTCATTCTGTCATTATAAGATAGTGCTCAAAACCCACCAGGATTGGTTAATTCCGCTTAATGAATGTAATCAGTTGCATGCGACCTCACAAATATTTTAATATTTACTCGTTCGCTTTGGTCACTCGCAAATGAATATTCAGACCATCATACAAAACTGCAAAGTTTTATCGTCGACCATTTGAAGAAGGAAATAATAAAATCTTGAAATCATTATAGATAAAGTATCAACTCCATTGTAAGGGTATACCAAAAATGCTAAAAATGTTGTTTTGAGGTTATCATTTGCAGGTGGCGCTTTTGTTCTCAAAAGTGCTATTGGTACACCCCCCACGAATTCCAAATACGCATCGCCGCCCATAACCATAAACCTGCTCACAAGGAAATGAATTTCATCAGATCGGTTATTTGACGGGCCAGTGTCAAAATCAACAAGAAGACATTCATTCAAAACACTCATCCAAATAATGGAGGAATAATTTACGTTAAAGAATGAAAAATGGGTTAGTCACCCTTAAAGCCCCACTACACTACTTATATCTACTTGCGCCCTCTATATAGCAAACAATGCCTAATCGGTGACCATTGGTCTCCCATTCTCCCCTTTTTCTTATGTTAATTGAGAGCTGATTTGATGAGATAACCACCTGTCAGTGACCATGCAGGGAGGTCTAATCCCTCCTTGCGAAACTAGTGCAGATAGGCTTTAAAGTCTAAAGAGCGATAATTTCGCATGATTAACAGAATTTAGGACTAACTGAAGAAAAAAAATTGACTATGGTAGTAACATAAAGCAATGATTCACCTAAGATGAACTTTACAACTGCTGGAACAGTTTTAAGATTTGAAAACACAATAAGACAGTGCTAGGTAATTGTCAACTTGAAATTGGGGGAGGAAAACAAGTTGTTGTATACTCTTGCTAATGCCGAGTCTCATGAAGGCACAAGGTTGTCTTATAGTCTTGCGATCATACCCCAAATTATTAATTCCAAAGGACCTTAGTCTTAGTGGGATTTGAACTCTTTACCCATGGATTGGGGTAAAGTAAATGAGTACAGTGAAAACATTTTTCCATTGCCTTCTGGGATCTCATGGATAATATATTAACTTTCTCTGAAGTTTTGTTGTTAAACATATATAAATATATATATATAGATTTCAAATACAATGTCAGTATTTGTTAATTTCAGAGATTTAAAAATTATTTTAAAAAACTGGAAGCATTTATTTTTCTCCTGTATAATAATAATAATAATAATAATATAATAATTCGTTATTCATATTGATCTAAAATGTAATTTTTGTAATGCAAAGTGAATTTTGTTGTTCTTTAATACATTCTTTCATTTGATATTACAAATTTTTAAAAAAGAAGATAAATAAATGAATAAAACAAAAAAACAGCTGCCGCATGCTCAACAAGCCTGACAAGATAGAACAGGTATCTGGTACAACCAGGTTTACCATAGTGATCACAGTGAGCTTACTAATAGTCGATCCTCTCTGAAAATTAAATCTCTGTGATAGGCCTTACAGTGCAAGACTTTCATCCCACTCGTCGGAACAAGTGCTTAACGTACATGAGGAACTTCTATCTATTCCTTGACCTTCGGCATATGCGCTACACAGTGAACAACTCTGGCTACTATTATTTGAATGAAGGGCTATCCCCTCATCGGAAGCCGATCGAAGATTTGGGACTTCATAAGACTGGTCTATGCAAGCACATCCCTCACCCACTTCAGACAAATCAGTTGTGTTAGGTGTGGGGGCATTTGTGTGTCGGCTAAATAGACCATTTTTAATCATAAATGATGCAATAACTAATGCAGAGAAAATTATCAATGTCGTGATAGATATCAAAGCATTGCCACGCCAATAATAAAATGGCCCTTTTGTTATCCCTGTGATATTTTCATAAGTAGATATGTTGATATTTCGTTTCCTATCAATGTCCTTGTTGACATCAAGCTCCCTTACTTCTGAATTTGGACCTTTCGTGTATGATGATATAGCACGCACGTCTGTGGAGTAGTTGGGAATGTTAAGTCTTGGTTCGGTTTGTAATTCAGAGTAAGAATTAGACAATGTGTGAGGTGAAATTAAACTTTCATTGCCATAAATGCTCGGTTCTCTGGTCGGCGCTGAAAGAGCTGGAATTCCACTCCCGTTCACAACGATACATGTACTTATTGTTATATAGCTTATTCCTACCGTCCCTGAAACCTTACAAAAAATAACTTTCCCATCGTCAAATGCAGATCCACCATCTAGTACCACACTAAATAAAGGACTTGAAGCACCAACAATCTTCTTTTCAACGAATAGCATAACTTTTCCATTTATGTACCACGTGAAATTTACATCGATTGCGCTGACTGGAGCGTGTAACATGCACGTCAAGTTCAAAGAATGTTCTACTATTTCTTGTTTTAAATCAAGACTGAAAAGCTGTGCGTTAGTAGGTTTGGATTTAGCACACATTTTATAGTTATGACGAGGTTGCAGAATGGTTAAGTTCGTTACATTGTGTGCAACACCAACTGAATTTGAAGCGCTGCACGTAATATTTATTTTTTCGAATTTATGAACTACATTTTTACTAGCGACAGTGACGTCTAGGATGTCGGTAGAGCTATTATAGCCACAAATTTTATCTTCAGAGAAACATGACCAGGAGTATGCAAAATCTTCTGGAAAACCTTGAGCAATGCATTGGAAACGTATCGGCACTAAATTGGTTGCTTCAGTTGTTGCTTGAGCTGGATAAATAACAACGTGTGGCTTGTGGAAAACCAAGATAGGGCCAAGGCTACAAGTTGCGTTTACGCCTGGAAAAGCAACTTCGCTAGTTACTCGACAGGATATATTCTTGAGATGCATGTCTCGAGTCACATCCAAATTTATCGTGATAATTCGCATCAATCCCTGTTCACTTAAAACTGGGAGAGCAACATCAGTCTCAGAATAGGTATCAATTGTCCAACGTAAGTCCACAGGCGGGTTGCCTCTAGGTGCAGCACATTGCAAGACTACTGTTTCCCCTTCATGTAAACCGTTTGTTAGATCAGGGCCACATGACAATTGGCTATTTTCCGGGAAAAACTGTACTTTAGTTCTTGCAATACGTGAATGGTAACATACTTCAGGGTATCCAACGAAATGCTTCAAAAGACATCTAAAATTCTGCTCTGTTTTGCCAATCATGTACACCGTTGTTCTTGATGTAATTAAGAGTTTATCTCTTATGAGACTTGTAAATGTATTTCTAGGATATATATCAGGATGGACTTCCCAAAACCACTCAAAATGTTCTAAATGGACGTTTCTCGCGGTACAAGTAAAGGTAGCATTTTCACCCTCTTTCACAGTTTTATCTAACGGGTGGGTGACAAACAATCCAGGTGTTGATGTTTGGCATATGGCGGCATAAGTCGAATATACACCAAGTAATATCATCCAAAGACAATGGTTTAATAATAGACTTTTGAACATTGCCATGTTGGTAGTTAGGAACAAGAAACAACGCTAAATCTTATCCTCTGTGTTACTGCAAATGGTGCTGCAAACTAATACCTTCATATAAGTATTCTCGAATGTGGAGGATTATAAGCCAGAACATGTAGAACTCAATGCCAACCTCAAAATGTGTCTCACAGCATCCCGGCGTATACCTCAAATTCTACATTGGATATATGTTGATATAATGCTAGTCAGGATAAAGAAACAAGTTCCCATTGATTAATATCATTGTTGTTGTGATATTTGTCTCATAAGCCCCTCCTACCGGATGGTCCCCACGTATACAATACCCGGAAAGTGAAAGATAATCACTCCAATCATTGTTGTGCTAAGAGAAGAGCGTCTTTCATAGTACAATGACATTTTAGATATATAACATAAATACTATAAGACTTAACTACATTTGGTTCAGACACTGGAATGCTGTGTTTTTAGAGGCGGGCTTGGGCTGTAGCAAAAGAAGAAAATGAAATCAAATAAAAGGGGGCAAAAGACAGAAGGGAAACAAAAGAGGGAAAAGAGAAATAATTTCTACGATTTTTGTTTTCCCTTGCCACTTTCTTTCAAAATGATTCCACTGGTTCAAGCATTGTATTTACCTATTATACCTTCGATTAAAATATATATTATAGGCTCATATTTAGATATATTTTGTTAAAGATGTGTTGAAAAATTATCCTTTAAAATTAATATTTAATAGCTGATTGGTCGAGGGACATTAACCTCTCCCGGAGATCAATGGCCGATGTTCTTAAGACGATCGGTTAGCTTTACATTGAGTGGGGATTATTATCACTGACGCAAACCAGCATTAGAAAATACTTGCTTATTAGCAAATGATTTTGCGTAGATAAGGTTTGACTTCATTTATATTTGTTACTCTGTGTTGTTTTTAACTGTTCTTAAAAATACGAATAAGAAGGTGGCATAAAATGATAACACTTGCCATTAAAAAATAGAGAGGGGGATATATGTAAGAATCTTATTTAAGTTATTTTAAGGCAGTTTTCTTTGTTAATGTGTAACTCTTTTATTTGCTTCCAAGATAGCCAGTGCAAGTTATGTATAGAAGCTGTTTAGCGGTTTTAGTGCGGTATGGTATGTAATCCCGTAGGATTTTTTTGCCAAAATTGATTTGTTTGCTGTTTTGGCTTCAAAAGGGTCCCAATTGGCCAAAAATGATGGGGTTCGAATTTTCAGACCCCTTCTTCACTTCCTGGGGGGGGGGAGGAGGGGGTCCATTTTGGGCGCCAAAACTGGCTTATATAAAGCGCAATAGGGAAATTTGGTGTCTTCCACCCTAATTCATATATTTTTTCGCCAATTACACTGTGAAGTTGTTTGAGGTACCGTATATAAGGATTCATTTTTAATGATATTGCGTCATAAAACATGAAAAACGGGGAAATATTACATAAAAATTGTGCCCTTCTTCTTTCTTTTGGGCTAGAATTTTGAAATAATAAGTGGAAATGGCATTATTGTGTGTTATTATACAGTGGAATAATTGCGAAACATATCACATGTCATTAACACTGTTATTTTTAGGCTGTTAATATAAAAATCAACCCTATTTTAGTATTTTATCAAATGAATAACTTACTTAAACACCAGATGGTGCCAAACACGTTCAGATGATAATATAACAAAATTCTCAAATATCAACTTCTAGGCATTGTAATTGCATCAGTCAATCAGAAAGTTGAAAAATTATATATGTAATATTTTTTTCAAATGCAAAATAATACGAAAATGTGCATTTTGTTTTGTTGATATGGTCCCCCGCCCCCCGAAAAAACACCAAAAAAAAAACAAGTTGAGCTATTTTGTTCCAAAATACTTGTACATAACACAATTTTTATCTAAATCAAAGAATTATTTGGAAATTTGTTTTCCAGTTATAAACAAAACATAAAATAAAATAAAATTCGGAAAGGGGTAACCACCTACTTCGTGGTTACCATGACAACAGGAAAGGTTCATCAGACTTCCAGTAAAAGTCAATCGCTGTCACTATCTGGAGCATCCTCCTTTTTCCGGTTTTCACAGTCTCCACCATAGCATTTGCAGAGAGGAGTGCAGGGCAAATCGTTCTTGGAGCAGCTACATCGTCCCTTGCATCCTGCTTTGCAGCCACATTTGATGAGTTCAAGTACTGCCCGTGGTGCAGGGAGCGCAAGACACTTGACTGGAAGACATCCTCGATTCTCTGAATACCATCCATTCTCTTCGATAGGAGGAAGCACTGGGTAGTTAGTCTTGTATGATTTATCTCTCATAGTGATGTAATTGGCACGGAGGATGTGAGGTAGTAATGCGGCACGAGTTGGAGGTAACATCTCACCTTCCAGGTTCTTTGATCGGAACAGTTCCCATCTGAGCGATGGTAGGGTTGTTGTACCTGATGAACAGTAAACACAACATATGAAATGCTCTAGTGCCTTCACCTGTGTTGGAAGCTCTACATTGCTAAGCTCAGTTGGAATGGAACCCTCGCCCAGTTCTTTGAAGCAGATAATGGTAGGATCATCATCATCAAGCTTTAAGTAGGCATTGATCCATGTCTTTTTGGATATCCCAACAAACTTTCCTCCCCAGTCAGCACCAGAAAAATTATGAAGTCCAAGGAGGCCTTGACAATTTTTAAGTCCAATGACTTGAACCCGCTCCAGCACATCTATTTCTCGTTTCTTTGTACCCTTGCCTGTAGAAAATTGTAGAGAAGCGGGCACTGCATTGTTTCCACAAGATGCTAGATGAATTAAGAGAAGGAGGACATCAATGTCAGGGGACCAGACAGTAATTTCTCGCAAGGCACCACTAGCAGTAGAGGCAAGGACTTGATTAGGAATCAGGGTATCAGCCTCTTCATGTGTGTGCGCCTTCTCAAAATCATGTCCCTCGATGAAGGTATCATACACAACCACTAGCTTGAAAGGGCTGTCCGTGTTCTGTGAAAAGTTATCAAGCAGCCCCTGATCAAACAGGCACGTCAGCTTTTTCTTGGTTGACAATGAAGATAGAAGCTCCTTGATGGGCATTATGAGCTTCATTTCTGGTTGTATCTCGTATTCTACTGATGTAGTTGCCCTCTTTTGTCGAGTCTTGTTCTTTAATGACTCTTCCATATATCGATCAAACACAACTCGACCTTCATCATAGCTAGCCATCATCCCTTCGATGCGCCTGTTGAATACATTCTGCAGGTCTGACATCTTTTGCATGGCAGGTGTCTTTTTCATGCCTTGTAGTACACCCATGACGTCAATTATCAGCACCTTGACAGGAAGATCATGCAAGAGGTTAGGTTGTTGGGCTGTTGCATCTTCAACTGCATGCATCAGACTTGCTTTGTCTGTTGGGATGTACAAAGAACCATCGACAGCACATAGTGAACGTGGAACCACTGACATTTCATATTCACCTATTATTTCCGCAAGTTTAGGAACTAAGCTTGGGCGGCTGCCTTGAATGATAAGAAATCTTCCCAGTAATTCACGTTCCTCCCGCAACTTGATGACCTTGTCTCCAACACGCAATTTCCTTTTCTCCATCCAGTTCAAAAAGGATTTCAGCTTCAGTTTCTTCACTTTGTCCCACACCGAGAGGGTTGATGATGAAATCAAACGATCAGATACAAACTCCTCAAAGCGCTTCTGGCCCTTTTCTGCAAAGTGGAGAATGTCACTTTTCGCCTTATTTGACACAAGTGCCGATGAAACCAGACTCTTCAACTGTGTCTTCTCCTTGAAAGGATGGTCTCCGCAGTGCAGCTCGATTAGGTGGCGTAGTTTCAGAGCATTCTTCTTTGACCTCACTGCAATGTCTCCTGAGAGCTGATGATGCTCCTTCCTCACTGAAGCTCCAGTAGCTTTGGGGAAGTCATTGAGGTAATGATTTACCAGAGCAGCAAGGTAAGGTGTGGTAGTGACTAGTCGGTCCAGAGCGGCTTCATTTCTTGTGAGTCCAACCATCCCACCATTCCCCTTTAGTTTCTTGATTTCTTGCTCTAGAGCCTGATCAGTGAAGAGAAGAGAAAATGGTATCTCTGACTTTGCCACCACAAAGTCTCCAGACTTGAGGGCATCCCATGTTTCTGGATCATCCTCTTCTAGGGTATTCATTTGAGCGAGATGGACTGGCATCAGGCGAGCATAGTTCAGGAGATCACGAGCAAAAAAGTACTTGGTGAGGTCTTCTAGTGATGACAAGTAGCCCTCCCAGTCCCCTGATCGACAGGAACTAATGATATGTAGAAGACTCTCCTCCTGGTTAAGATACTGGGTCAAGAACTGGGCAAACTCGCCAAGGTCCTCAGCTTCTTCAAGCGGTTTGACATTGCTTGGGTACCAGGATTGGATTTCTTCATAGATCTCCACCATCTCTAGGTCACGTCCATGAAGTTTTTCTTTGAGAGTATTGCACTGGATGCGAATTGGATCCTTGGAGAGATCCGATAGTATGGCATCAAAACGCAACCATCATGATTGCAAGGCTTGCAGTAATGTGGAATTCAAGGCCACGCTTATAAGCTTTACCGCCAAAGATCCTGCGAAGAGATGCTGAGGTGTACGCACCACATTCGATGGCACACGTGTCAAGACCGCTACCATCGATGGTTTTGCCACCGACTGCTGAATCTTCAACGCTCGGGAGTAAAGATCGAGATCTAGCGTTATCAATGTCTTTCTGTGAGGGCCAACGACACTTGCAGATATTCCCTTGGATAACCGAAGAACAGTATAGAGGGTCCCATAATCAGTTGGCGATGTCTTGAATAATGGGGCAATCACCGCTGTGTTTGTAGGCGTGCTAGCGGAAGATGATTGAGACAACAATAAGGACCTAGTTGCAGGGGGTGGGGTAGGGGTGGGGATGGGTTGGTTGGAGGGTTTATCCAACTGAAAGTCTTCAAATTATCTTTCTCGCTGTTGAGGGATAATCACAGTTCTAGAAAACAACTCAACCAGTCATTAGATGAATGACACGCCCAATTTTAGGGGGTCCCATGATAGGAAACTACCCCCCAGAGAGGGGGTGAGGGTTGGGAAAATTTGAACCCCATCAATTTCTGATAGCTTGGACCCCAATGAATCCAAAAATGCAAAAAAAAATCTATTTTGGCACAAAAGTCCTACGGGAGCTGTTTCAGTGACATACCGTACCACACTATTTCGGTTACTGTAGGCCAAAGTTTAAATAGTCAGTGTGTGCATGGCCTTGCAGACTATTGTTCAGACATATTCATTTGGATGTAGCCAATACGCTTTAGATTTTTGGGTTTTAAGCATAACAGCCAGCTCATTCTGCCACACAATTTCAGAGAGAGGAGCAAGTTTTCTAGCAGGGTTTGAAAGAGTCAGTGCCATGGTGTACTTCTTAGGAAATTATTATTACTGTATCTTTTCTGGATATTGCTGTAATTCATAAAGGATTCATGTTGGAGCTTTCACAGTAATCAAAGAGATTTTACTTTTGCATAATTGACTAGATAAGAAAAAAATATCTTTATAGGTAGTTCTGATGTCTGAAATAAACCAATGTTTCATAAACTAATAATCAGATAGGACCTATACCGTTAAGTGTTTGGTCTTTTCTGTTTTTTAGACGGCGGTCAGCCTAAAAGTCACCCTTAAGGCCAGTCTTGGTGAGGTCAGCCTAAAAATTAACTTAGAGGATCAGAGATCTGTAAGCGGACCGATCGAGAGAACCCTCATCTTCATCAAGTTCTCCCGCACCATACCTCGTCATCGTCTTCCAAGCATTCATTCTTCCTAGTCTCCATTCATCTTCATAGCAGACCATCGTTTTATACTGAGACTTTCGCGTTAATATCGTCCGCGCTAGGTTTGGGTTTATCATTTATATAGGCATACATTTTATTGAATCTATACATTGAACATTCATAATCTTCCATATCTCTGTTGTTTTATTTCGTTTATACATTTCTCGTGTCAATGATACAGACAAGAACTTTTTGAGTGATCTATTTTGTTTGAAATTAAATTCTAAACATTTCATTCATATTATTGAGTCAAATGTTCCTTTATTTGGGGTGGTTAAGCTGCTGTCTATATATTAATACTAATAACTGAATACTAATTCCCTGACAACATAGCTAGAAAGATGATAGCAAATCTGCGAACAGATAACTGAGAGAATGCAGTAGGTAATGGAAAAGGAGACTAAATAGGGATTATAGTATGTAAGGGGCACTTTTTTCACAAACTTGAGTAAGAACAGAAGTTAATATTATCTCTTATAATCTATTTTTCAAGTGGAAGCCTTGCAAAGAAAAAAAGAGTGATATGTGACACTATTGCATCCGGGCTATAAACTGGTAAATAAATATGATAATGATGTTAATGAATGAGAGGCGGCGCTTTTTTTCAATTACCACAAAAGTGGACCTTTTTACGTAGGAAAAGTGGTGCTCATTTATCTTTCAGATAGGTGCTCCTTTTCCGTTCTAATAAATGCCCCTTTCCCCCTTCTTATCAGTGTCCCTTGTCCCTTCTGATAAACGCCCATTTTTCCTTCTGTAATAAGTGCCCCCTTGAAGCTTTATTTTAGTCTCTGGCGGATATTTGGTATTTTTATTAGGCACCATATGGAAACGTTTGCTTGGATTTGTCTCATAAAAGAAGTTGACCACAACACACAGCGTTGAGTGCAGGGGTCACGGGCACAGAACTGTTAAAGCTCATATTCTAGGACAATAAATGTCCATTAATTTGGTACCTACGGCAAGCCTATGCTATTTCGAAGTTGTTCATTTTCATTGCATATCACAAAAATCTTCTAGCTACTGGATATCCTCAATTGAAACGTCGAAAAATAGCCTCCTCTCTTTGCCTAGAAAGTCAGTCACGGAGCTGGTCCACTATTTGTGACGTCACGCCCGGGGACGAGTATATTCACGTACCCGGATGTTCCATAGAAAAACATGGGCAGAGAGATACGAATTTCTGCTATTTAGTTTCAAAGTTTAGTTTCATAACTCTATGTAGAATTCTTCACCTTCCCTAATATTTCATAGTACTAATATCAATTCCCCTTTTCAGAATTATGACATAAACAAGCCAACGATGCGCTATTAGTCGATATTTTCACCATGTAATTTTGTTTGAGCGTGTTGAATTTGGTGAGATTGTTTTCGTGTGCTCGGTAAAGTAGATCCGGTCGTTTGGCTGATCGTTCGAGTCTTTCTCGCGTTCGGTCTAGCTCGCTTTATACATATCCGGATACATATACACTTTCGATTCACGTACGGTACATATTATATAATTATATCAATTGATAATGGCTGGAGAGTTTGACGAGAACGATCTTTTTATGGATTTTGAAGAGTTTATGGAGAAAGAAGATGAAAGTAATGAAGGAAAAAGGGACGATAGTGCAGACGAGGATGATGGAAGTTGGGCTGAGGACGCAAGTACAAGTGGGGGAGAAGACGATAGAGAAGTCGGAGAGCAAGGAGATGTCGACGTTCCTGCAGCCGGGGCCGGGGAGTAGCGGCAGTAGCACCTAGCGCTCTAGACCGAAGATTTCTGTCTCTTTCGTTCGTTAGCCTCTGATTTGGGTAGGCTCCTCTCTTTAGAGACAGAAGCCGACCATAGTGACTGCTTTGCAAACTACTGCTCGCGTCCGAGCATTAAACTAATGCCCAAAATACTACATTTTACCCGATGCATATCCGATGCATTTATTATTGTAAATTAGGCCTAGGCTAAACTACATCGGTTCCACTTACCAGATTGACTGTATGATGCGTTTAAGGGTCTTTTTCCGGATTTTCATCGCCGCAATTGAGCTCCAGGCCATGTTAAATTCTTGCAGCCGTATTTTAAACTGTTACTGCGCATGGAGGAAGATGACGTCATCCATTGACAGTAACAGTTTAAAATACGGCTGCAAGCATTTCAACACGGAGCTCAATTTCGGCGATGTACGTTCAACAAGCCGCCTAGAGCAGCGGCCTGGTCTTACCTGCCGATTCCGCTCGCTTCACGAACGTTCGTGCAAGAGCCGTATCACTTAATTGCGGATGAATATCGTTCATAGACGTCGTCCGCTAAATAGAGGAAGCTTGATCTTGTTCAAGTGTGATATATATATTTAAAACAAATATTTAACTGGTTCTGTATCCTTTTTTGAGGCAGTCAAACACATCCATGATAATTACAGTCACAGTTCTAGGCCTATTCGTTTCACAAAACTGCTCCTGTACCTTATCTGATGACAAGATAATGTATATGTACACCCACCTATTCATACCTGCATATGATTTAACCTTATTTTCCAAGCAGTAAACCCGTCTTAAAACTCTACCAAAAGGATAATGTGAGGATATAAAAATAAATCAGCGACTGGAAAACGTTGCTTAGTTATTCTTCATTCAAATAAAAACAGAAAATCTATCACATAAACTCGTTAACAAGAAAAATTCTAAGCTCTAACAGGATAGCATTTACGTGGGCATATCATTGGCATTCACTCTCACTCAGCCCATGATCCCCGGTCGTGACGTCAAGAATAGTGGACCCGGAAATTCCGTGCATTTCCGGGTTTCCGACTTCGAGATTTTGGTGGAGTTTACTCGCATAAATTTACTATTCTGAATTTTTTTGTCGGTTGAACGCCATTTAGTGTTATTCTGGGGATTAAAAGCTTTCTATTGATGTGATTATCTCAATATTTGGGATTATCCTAGAATTTCACCTTTAAATACGTAGAGCGCTCATCCCAATTCACAATGCATAGATCGACGTGTGGCCGTTGAACGTGCTGGGAGATACGCTCGAGTGCACACGCCGCCATTTTGCTTAGTCCTCGATCTTTTCAGCTCACAAATTTCAAGAATTCCAGCCTGGCCTGTCGTTGAGAAAAAAGCGGCGAACACAAGAGAGGACTAACAAAGATGGCGGATATCACGTGATCACGTACGAGCGCTGGCCTCATTTTTTCGAACAACTATGAGCCTTCTACGTATATTTACAGTTCTGTGGCCACTGGCTTCATCGGGAAGGTTGTTCCATTATGTGAATGAGTAAATTCCGACAAAAATATACAAGCAATCAAAACAAATTTAATACCAGAAGAAAGCTAACAATTAGTATATTCATTAGCCGCTTACCCCAAAGCCGCTTGATCACAGTGGAACGAGTGAGAGCTTGCGAGAGCGGCCAAGGTGTGATTGAAACTCGCTTTTTGCTCTTCTCCAACGCGAAAAGAAACGAGATTGTGCTGGATAAATATGTTTTTTCCGACAAAAGTACAGAAAAATTGCATATTGCCTTTTTATATTATACTTTTTGAAATGTTACCCGAGTGACTGGAAAGAAACGCACATTTTAGAAAACTTCACTTTTTCATGGAAAAATTCTCATTTGTTCTATGCACGCAAGTCAGATTGAGCGGATGATACAACGTTTCCATATGTGCACCATGGCAAAAAAAAGGTATAGGCCTATTATAAATATAATATCGCAGCATATAACATGATCAGGAAGCAGTATAAGTGATCAATATTCATAGTTTTCATTCGTTCTTTTTTCGCTTTTTTTCAATGGAAAATTGTCAAACAAACTAAATTTATGAACCAGCAGTAGAAGAAACATTAGAAATTAAAAAGTGCGTTCGATGAACATTTGGAGATTAATTGGCGACTGATCGTAAATCATTCGTCGATCAGTTGCCTTTCTTTTCTCAACCATATATTGCCCGGACATAATAATAACAAAATTTAATAATAAGTAAACGTTATTGTATGGCGCATAATCCGTGGGCATAATTGCATGTCTCTATGCGCTGTATAGAACAGAATACAGAAGGAGTGGAAATGGCGGACAGGGTCAAGTAGCCAAGCACTGAGGATCATTCGGCAATTAGTCGGCAATCAGTTACCAATCAATCTGATAACTGTCGCCTACCCTTGGAAAACCAAGAAAAATCTTTCCACTTCCAGTTTGGTCTGCAAAAACTTGTCGATGGAGCAGCGTAGACCTTCAGCTCTCGAGACCAATTCCCGACCATTTGCAACCAAAAACCTCTAACAACAAACTCCCGGAGGGTTGTGATAGCTCTAGTGTGACTAAGGCTGTATTTCATCCTGATTCCTTCCTCCGCAACGACTCTAAAGGGGACAAAAAGTTGAATTTGTTTTTCTTCCATAGTTTGTGTGTAAAAGAATGGCCGAAAAGGAGCTCCATTTAGTTCAGGTTATTTGACGAGCTACATGTATGTAACTCCAACTTATCCTTCTCTTCAGGAAGGCGCTTTCCGCTAAGAACAAATCTAATGATCGCTGTCAATCTGAAATGCAGCTCTTTGACCAATCTCTCACCATGATTTTTTTTCCATATTAAGATGACATATTGCACTTTAAAAGACATATGGTCTTTCTTCATCAGCCCAAGTTGGCCAAATAGCCCGCTATTTTGTGATCCGGGAAATTAGCCCGAGGTTACAAATCGCGTCTTCATCAGCTCGAAACGCGAGAAATTTGCTCAGTGTTCGCGCATGCGTAGTGCGAGATGGACCCTTCTGGTATATCTTTGTTTGCCAATTAGAGGACACCATAAGTTCCCGACTCGGCTGCCTTTTATATCCCACACTTTTCTGTACACCAATGTAAAAGATTAACGAATTTTACCTCTTCGTATAGAGCCGAGTCGGCTGCTATTGTTCTTGCCCTTCAATGGATCGAAGAAACACATATCTATACAGGCGCAGTCATTTTTAGTGACTGTTTAAGTGCCCTCACGGCCTTGCAACAATTCAGTGACGAATCCTTTGTCACAGAAATATTTACAATAACGACCCGATTAAATATAGAGGGGTTGAAATCTCTTTGGAATGGATTCCAGGCCACTGTGGGATAGTGGGAAATGAAAAGGCAGATTTCTACGCAAAAAAAGCTTTAACTCATGAAATTGAAATGCATACCAAATTGACGTTGTTTGAAAAGACAAGTTTAATTTTGTACAGTTCAAAGTTACTTTGGCAAGAAAGGTGGAATGATACCCAATTGGCACTAAAAATCCTTCAGCCAAACCCCAAACGTTATCTCACAATAGTCTTGTAAATTGGGAAAAAAAAAATATTCTTAGGCGACTACGCCTTGGAGTGTCTGGACTCAACCATGACCTCTTACGTTTGGGCATCCACCCCACAGGTTTCTGTGACAGCTGTCCGACAATAGAAACGGTCAGACATTTTTGATAGAATATCCAAAGTATATAATAGAAAGGGCCATGTTAATGTCGGAAGTTAATATTTAAAAGGAAGAGGACTTTATGATATGTTTACAACCAAGTGACTCTCGTTTACAAATAGCAATTGCTCGTTTTGTTTTTAGAACGAAGCGATTATATAAAGAGTAAATATAAAAAGAACAGAAACCAAAGTTAATTTAAACTAAATAGAATAGAAAAATAGGTATTTTGTGTATAACATTAATTAGGCCTATTAGCGTATTGATTATTTGAAGTTTGGTGGTAGGCCTATAGGCTTATCTCTTATTTAGGCCCCTTTAATTTACATTAACAATTTTTTTTTTAAATTAAAAAAACAAAAAAATAATAATCATAATAATAATAATTAAAAGTCATGCACTATATAAATAATTTCATGTACTAACTCATATATCCTAATAAAGCCCACAAGTGTTTTGCTTTTGCCTGTTTTGCTGTTGCTTTTCTCTTAATATATGTTAACAAATAAATAAATAAACCCTGTAAACATACAGGTACACGACGCCCCTTGTTTATGCCAGAGTGACCTAGGTTGAGTTTATCAACCGAGAAGCGTACGGCATAATGTAACTCGCTGGGCTGGTAAGAAGGCATCGTAGAAAGGACAGGGCAAGCATGAGTTGGAACTGTGTGGGGATCGTGATTTAATTTGAAGTATTGTTCCAGTTTGTTACATAAAACTGGGTAGACTATGACTTAATATATTATATTAAAGTGATATGGGAAGAAGAAAAAAAATTATCAAGACATTAAGAGAAAGAGATGCGAGGAAATTGGCAACAATAGTCAAAGTTGACTAATAGCCATTTATAATACCAAACGAAGAAGAAGACTCAACCTTTTAGTTATTCTTAATTTCCGACAGAAATCACATTGATTTCTCACGATTTTAAAGTGATTTCAAGGGTAAATCATAAGAACGAACGTGTGTAAATATTTAACACACACAAAAACAATATAGTTTGATGTGTGAGAGACAAGCGCAAGTAGTAAAAGCATAAAATAACCACGTCAATGCTCTCTGGTTGATGAGTTGGCAAATTCGGAAACTGGTCACGAATGCTAACGGACGGGACTACAATAAAATGGTACGTGGCGCGTTAGTCGACCAACGGCATACTAAATTAATAGGGACTTTTAGATTTACACGACGAGAGCGTGGACTGCCGCGTGTGACATTGTGTTAAGGCACTGGGCCGTGCCCGGCAGTGCCTTAAAAGGACATCACAGTGCCTCATAAGGACGTCACACGTTGCAGTCCACTATGTCGACGTACAAATCTAAAAGTCCCTAATACTACGTTTTGGTCACTCCTACAATGCATGAAGTCTAACCGTAAACGGGATGGACCTCATACCTGCTGACGTCCTGAGAAGTATCGACTTTTTACACACGGGTACAAAACAAATGGGATAAAAATATTAGTTTAATTTCTAGCTGATTCACAGCTCAAAAACATGTAGAAAACTGAAGAAACTGCCGCTGATTTTCCTCCGTCGTGTCTCGTTACGCATTTACGAACGTATTTGTGTATACGACTTTACACGGAGATTCAGCGCGCTCGCGCGCGTGCGCGGACCCCAAAAAAATGTACACAATGAATACGAAAAGGGCTGATCGGCAAGTTTGACCAGGGACGTGATAGAGAAGGACTGGAATCAAGCCGCTCTCCTTTGATCCCATGCTCCACGCCGCCGAAAAGTTATGCGCTAATCTGCAACTGTTAACCAGGTGGTGAGATAAAAGAAATTTCAGGATTAAGAATTCCTACATCAGAAAATGGTATCACAGCAACTGTTCGCTGTCCCTTTCATTGATTTCTCATCCATTATTGAATGTGTAAAGAGTAAAACAAGCGAACACAAACTTGTGTAATTTCATCCTTTTTGTAACTTCAAAAATATAAAAAACACGCGAAAACACGCATTAGCAAACTTAATGTTGTTGAAGATTGTAAATCATAGATTAAATAACGGGACATTAAAACATGCACAAATTAGCGCATTATCCTAAAATATTGAGTTTTTGTAAGGATGTAATTTTTCTTTTACCAACTCTGGCACACAAATTATAGGAAGGACGGAGTACTAAATTTGAAAAATTGTTTGATGCACTATTCCCAATACAATCCCCATATAAATTTTCTGATTTACACTGAAATTTTGCCGGTAATTTAATATTTTGTAATAAATGTAAAACTGGTGCCTGGCTTCCGTAAGTCCCCGCAGTAGAAGCGCGGTTCGGAGCATGGAACTTCAAAGCCAAGTGGAATGTTACACATCCCATTGTTACGCTTTAGAACTCACGAATGCGTTTGAATAAATTACAAGAGGTTCGCCTCCTTTCTTTCACCTCCCTGGTTTGACAGTAGACTCACGATTTGGATTTTCAAAGAATTTTTTCTACCATCGTTAAGTTGACAAGATTGTATTTTACTGCTATTTAGGTGTCATCAATTGTCACTAAAGTACCGATTTTTAGTGAACTCAGTTGAGTTTTGTCTAGTGGTGTTTGAAATGCTGAGAATCAATAGAGGTCGTCTGAACAGTTTTTAATACACAAAAAGTATACGAATGCTTCTATGTGTGCGTTTTGGTGGGGTATTCTAAAGTTAAAGGCATCGTTTAACAATGTTAAATCTGAGATGCACGGCCCTACGTGTTATCAGTGTCTGTGATATGGTGTAACATTGTAGCCCTAAATAAATCGCGCTTCAAAATGATCAAGAAGTGCATCAAAAAATTAAAAAATCTTTGAGTGACCGGTTTTACCATACTCGTTTTCCCCAATAGACTGTAGTGTTATGAAAACCGTTAGGAAAACGCAAAATTTGGTTTCGATTTCCAATCATAAATATCTTGATAATCAGACAGGCGATCGGCTTGTAAAAGTCATGGGGTTCCTGACTGACCTAAAGGTTTATAATTATCATTGCAGCATTAGCTAAATCCAGGATTTTTGTTTCAGAATCTGAGACAAAGTTACCGGATCCCTTTAAGCCTCATACTATACAATAGAACACTAACACGTACAACTTAAAATAATGAAACAGAATCCGGAAAAACGAAGAATTAACTGGTATATATCTTTGATAAAACGATAAATAATTTACTATGATAAATTTAAAGTCCGCACGCAGCAATTGTAAACAAGTAAGGCCAAATAACAAAATGAAGTGTTTATCGTCCCCGTCCGCCTCCTTTTTGGCCGCCGTCTCCTTTTTTTTTTTACTAATTACTTTTTGAACAAAAGCCCCCCAAAAAAAAGCATGTGATATACATTTTGTTTAAATAGCTTCTAAAGTGATACAAATCATTTGTTTTGTCATACATTGCATCAGTATAGCACAATATCTGTGAATAAAGAGGCTTGGCTAGCTATAATTAGCATGACAGACATCTTGGAAAAAAAAGACGGTCGCGTCTTTTTCTCGCAGGAATCCTGCAATCAATTTTCTCCACATCGATAAATTCGCCATACCTATTAAGCTCCCTCTGCGGCTAAATTATAAAGGTTGTTTTAGCGTGTTTTAGCGTTCGTGTTGAATAAGCATTGTACTCCGTTAGGGAATGGATCATACACAATAAAAACACCATTTAAAAGGGGGTCGGCAAGCGACCGAATAATTCAGCGACCTTCAACCATTGCTGAGCGATGTCATTGTAAAAGATGTATTCTTTATTAAGTCAATATAAATTCATGTTCATACAATTTTGCGTGCGAGGTTAGTGAGTGAAAAGAAGAAGGAAGGGTTTTCGCGTTTACTGACTCGAGGGACTTTTTTTCTCGCCGGTAAAGACAATTATGACGTATGGGCCATAAAGCCAATGTTTTTATTCATGAATTCTTGTTTGGAGACCTGATATTGTGCCTCGAAATCCCCCCTCATCCCATTGCTATTCCATCATATTTAACATAAAGAGGCAAAACGTATTTTACAGGAAGGTTGTAATATATTTTTTTTCTTTGGACTTGGTATAAAGCCCTCTTCAAAGAAATGATTTTATCTTTCTCTCTTTCATCTCTTTTCCTCCCTCTCTTCTCTCCTCGCTTTCTCTCTCTTCTCTCCCCTTTCTCTCTTTTTTGTCACCTGTCACCCATTAGGGGTGCAGTCTGCATCCCTATCCCCTCTGCCCGCACCCCCGTACGCTAGTGTGTCTCCGGCTAATTATTATTATTATAATCATCATCATTATTAATCTTATTATTATTATTTTTATTTTTTTTATTGTTGTCATTATTTAGAGGGGGAGGGTGATGAATACTGGAAGAAAAGCAATAAATCATTAAAATTCGTTTAGAATGATCGTTTAGAAATGTGGGTTGATTTTGCTCTACTATTCAATAAATTTGTAAATTGCATTAATTATACATAGTTCTTTTACCTCCCTCCCCAAGGTATGCTAGTGTGTCTCCGGCTTTTTTGTTGGGGGGGGGGGGTAATGGAAGGAAGGTAACAAATCATCGATATTCGTTTAGAAATGTAGGTATTGACATAAGATACCACTGATATTAATTTTGGAGAAATTGGCTGTAAACATGCAGACATCCGTCAAGTTTGGATATCCTGTTTGTATGAAGTTGGCCTACGTCGACTACCGAACTGTGTTATTGCAAAATGTCAGGAATTTGTTGTCGATAAATGTTCTAGAAGCGTCCATTTGTTGGCTAAATTATTCTCTTTTGTTATGACAAACGGAAAAATTTCCACGAAGTAATTTTACTGATGATGAGTATCAGACTCGGACTCGGATCCTCTCCCAAAGTTGGTTGCCTTGGTTGTTGATATATCCGAGTTCGGTATGAGTATAGGCCTTTCGGTCACGCGGTATTTTATTTTGTCTAATTACATATTTAAGTTCGTTCTCGTCCCGTCGATTCTATGTGAACGTGTGTGTATAAAACGGGCTCGCATGGTGGTGACTGTGTAAAGCAGGTGCATGTGTTTATGTAAATTTGATTATGAACAATACATGGGTCAAAGGTTCCCCTTTGTTCCTCGACCCCCCCCCCTTCCTAATTTCTCTCCCCATCAAACGTGCCTTTTACCCGATGGCTACGTTGCGTTCACATATTATGCGCTGTAAGTGATTGCGATAGATTTTGAGCGAAAGATAATGTCGTATCAAATAAATGAAAAGAATATTACTGTACAAAAATTATAGAAAGTAAAA
This sequence comes from Mesocentrotus franciscanus, assembly GCA_037976565.1. Taxonomy (NCBI): domain Eukaryota; kingdom Metazoa; phylum Echinodermata; class Echinoidea; order Camarodonta; family Strongylocentrotidae; genus Mesocentrotus; species Mesocentrotus franciscanus. Next base: position 35,007,825 of record CP137671.1, on the reverse strand, counting down.
GTTTTGATTTTGAATGTAAATCTCTGTTGCATCAAAATAAAATGAAACATTTATTATATCCTATTGGCGGAATTAATATACATCGGAAATTTTACTTTAGCACAAAAGGGTTATCTAGAAGAAGGTGCACAACATTATAAGAGAAATAATGAAACTTTCTCTTCTATTTACAAAAGAAATAAGTAAATAACATTAGTGCCTTACAAAAACAGAAGAAATCATGGAGAGGGAGACAACAAAAAATAAGAAAAGTACACAACAAATAAATATAAAAAGATAGGGTTCTATAGAGCGGAAGATGAAAGGGGAAACGTATTAGTTTGTAATTATTGGCAAATTTTGACAATTATAGTTTGTTATTATTGACAAAGTATACACAAACAAAAATGACACAGAAATATTTGAAAGTATTTGAGACCTATATAGAATATGCGAAAAGAGTTATGTGTTAGGCCCACCTACAGCTAAGTTACGTAAGAGGAACAATGAACGTGGCCAAGGGTAAAGGTCGTTGTCATGGTTATAAACTCCAACAATAGAAAAGCGGAAATAGGGTATAAAGGGTATAGATTGATACACGTCTGTAAAAACCCAATTACACACACACACACACACACCCTCACACACACACACACACACACTCACAATGAACTGACGTACATACAGCCTTGATGATCCTTGTATACTTACATGTTTATCGGGTTCGGATAGCCCTGTTTTTTCCGGGGGGGGGGGTCTTGTTGTTTTTGCAGTTGTCGTAACTGCTATTTAAGAATTGTAATGGGATCACGTTTTGACATACAGCTCCTAAATAAAAATTGTAATTAATCATGTATAACGTAGAACCAGATGTTACCCTATCTGCAATATTTATTGAAAGATATAACAAATCATGCAAGATACAGGAATAAACAGGAAGATGTGATTAAGTCAAATGTAACAGACGAAAATATGACAATCATGAGTCTCTCTTTCTCTCTGTCTATCTCTCTCTTACTTTCCCTCACTCGATTTCTCGGCGCCGTTTTCCATCATCATCTCTCATATTGTTTTCTATTCCGCCATTTGCTTGTATGCCGGCACCATTCCTTCTTTGAGATAAATTATTATAACATATCCCTGATGATGTACACATATCCCTGATGCTATATTGACGGAACAAATTTGCGTTAGTCGGACATGATACTTATTTATAAGCGAAAAGATATAAACATGATAAAAGGAAACTAAAGAAGAATCCAGGGCGGGGGGGGGGGATTGGGTGTGTGATAGGAGAGACAAATAGCATATTAATAAATATAGTACACATTCAGCTATATAATGATACGTCCAATTTTCTCTCTCTTCCTCTCTCATTATTTATTTCTTGCTCTCTGTCTCTCTGTCTCTCTCAATACCGTTTTCCATCTTCATCTCTCATACTGTTTTCTCTTCCACGATTTTTAATGATATATCACGTTTCGCCGGTACTCCTTACATAATTGTTAGTCATATAACGTATAGAACCAGATTGTACCCCCCGGTTGTACCCTATCTGATATATCCATTCAAAGATCATGGAACGATAAAGGAATAAACAAGAAAATGTGGTTTAGTAAAATGTCACAGAAAAAAGATGATTATGAGAAATTATTGTTACTGTCTGTCAGTCTCTCTCTCTCTCCACCTACTTTCTCTCTCTCTCGCTCGCTTTCTCGACGCCATTTACCTTCTTCATCTTTTGTACTATTTTCCGATCCGCTAATTACTTTTATTCCGACATTATTCTTTTCGATCTTGAGATAAATAATTATACCATAACCTTCATAATTATGGAGAAGCAAACACGGAACGAGCGCCTGATAATATCGAAATGAGAAGAATACTACTGTATAATAATTATAAAGCGTATAGTTTTGAAATAATGTAAATCTCTGTTGCATCAGATTAATATGAAAAAGTTTATTATGCTATATTGATGGTAACAAATACCTCGGAAATTACACTTTAGCGAAAAGATATAAAACATGATAAAAAGAAACTAAAGAGAAACCCAGAACAGGTCAGGGGGCGGTGGTGGTCGGAGAGACAATTACAATAATAATAAATACAGTATAGACTATAATTATAACAATACGTCTAACTTTCTCTCTCTCGTGTTCTCAATGCCGTTTTCCATCTCTATCTCCCTTTTTTTTCTGTTCCGCGACTTTTAATGAAATCACGTTTCGACGTACCCCTAAATAAAAATAGCTGATCATAATTGTAACGTAGAACCAGATTTGAACCTATCTGATGTATTCATTCAAAGATATAATAATAATGGAAACATAAAGGAATAATAAAGATATGATTAAGTAAAATGCGGCAGACGCAAAGGTGATTATGAGAAACGATTGTTTCTCTCTCTGTCTGTCTGTCTCTTTGTCTCTCTCGACCTCTCCCCCTCTATTTTGTTCTCTCTCTCGCTCTCTCTCTCTCTCTCTCTCGCTCGATTCCACAGCGCCATTTTCAATCTTTATCTCTGGTACTGTTTTCCATTCCGCTATTTGCTTTTATTCCTTCCGATCTTGAGATAAATTATTATACCATAACCTCGATATGGAGGAGGAGAACACGGAACGAGCGCCTGATAATATCGAAATGAGAAGAATATTACTGTACAATAATTATTTAAAGTAAAACTTTTGGATGTAAATCTCTGCCTCATCAAATTATAAATAAATACAGTACAGACTACATCCAACTTTCTATCTCTCCCGCTCCTCTCTCTCTCTCTCTCTCCACCTCTCTCTCTCTCTCTGTATGTCTGTATGTCCGTCCCTCTCTGTCTGTCTATCTGTCAATGGCGTTTTTCATCTTCATCTTTCATATTGTTTTCTATTCCGCCATTTGCTTGTATGCCTTAATTCCTTCTTTAAGATAAATTATTATAAAATATCCCTCATGATGTACACAGTCTCATAACCCTTATATTTATGATAGGGAACGAAAATAGAGAACGAGCGGCTGGTAATGTCGAAATTAGGAGAATATTACTGTCCCAAATGATAGAAAAGTAAAAGTTTTTTATTTTGAATGTAAATCTCTGTTGCATCAAAAATAAAATGATACGTTCATTATATGTTATTGACGTAAATAATATATACGTTGGACCTTATACTTTAGCACAAAAGGGTTATCTAGAAGAAGATGGGCAACTTTTTAAGAGAAAGAATAAAACTTTCTTTTTTATTTATTAAAAAAAAATAGCATAAGTACCCTACAAAGGACAGAAGAGGGAGACTAGAAAATTCTAGAGCGGAAGATGATAGGGGAAACGTAATAGTTTGTAAGTATTGACAAAGTATATACAAACAAAAATGACACAGAAATGTTTGAAAGTATTTGAGACCTATATAGAATATGCGCAAAGAGTTATGTCTTAGACCCACCGCCCACCTACAGCTAAGTTACGTAAGAGGAACAATGAACGTGGCCGAGGGTAATGGTCGTTGTCATGGTTATAAACTTCAACAATAGAAGAGCGGAATTAATGTAAGGGTATGATAATTGGTTCACAATGAATGGCTTGACCTTGCAAGTGAAGTTTGCGCGTGCCACCATAAGCTTCTACAGGGCGAGCGCGGATTACGCTGCTCCAAATGAAGTATCATCAGTATCATTATTCTGTGTATGGAAATGTCTCAGCGAAAGTCAATATCTGTGAGACAGACATCGCGGAGCTGTAATACGCTGCTGTACACATTTCATGTGAGAGAAAATTTGACATGCTTATGAAATTATAATGAATAATATGGAAGTACAAAAAAACAGGAGCAATGCATGATAATGATTACTTTGAAAATACCATAAAATCCTCTATTTAAGGGAATTAGTGGCAGAGAAAGACAATTTTAGGCTTGTAAAGACGTCATTTACCAGCCTATTCTGAACTACCTGCTCTTGATACTACGACTTGCCCGGCCTACCTACCTGCCAGAAGACCACCTCCTGACATTAAACGCTTCAGGGTCTTTCAAGCGCTGAAGAAGCTAAATCCATCAAAGGCTATTCATCCTGGAGATACTCCTGTTCGACTGATCAGAGATTTCGCCCTTGAGATCTCTGCTCCATTATCTGCCATCTTCAATTCTATTTTGAAGTCGGGTTCTTTTCCATCGCGTTGGAAATGTTCCGTTGTAACACCGGTACCTAAGACCTACCCAGTAAGAAGCTGTTCCGATTTGAGACCCATATCGATAACTCCGATATTTTCACGAGTGTTTGAAGGTTTCATTTCACGGTATCTGATCAGAGACCTCACACCACATCTAGACAATCGTCAGTTTGGCAACATTGGAGGCAGTTCCACAACCCACTACTTGGTGAGCCTAGTGGATACCACCCTCAAGGGCTTAGATAGGCCTGGCCACTGTGCGTCTCTTTGCACGATTGATTTTTCGAAAGCCTTCGATCGTGTCAACCACAATATAGTGATTCACAAGCTCTTCACGTATGGTGTTAATGAAGCAATTCTTCAGACCGCGACCAGCTTTTTAACTGATCGTACCCAGGTTGTTAGAGTTGGTTCTTGTATTTCCGAGGAAAAGCATTTGACGTGCGGAGTTCCGCAGGGAACGAAACTAGGCCCGTTGATGTTCCTAGCTCTGGTGAATGATGCCGCATATGATATCGAGCATCATTGGAAATATGTTGACGACTTAAGCCTTCCCGAGATTCGCACGACATCGGCATTTCCGAAACTACAGGACCGTCTTGACGAATTAGAAAATTGTAGTAAAGACAATGACATGAAATTCAATACCCCCAAGAGCAATGACATGTCTGTCAATTTTACGAAACGTACCATCAACACTCCTTGTTTGCATCTCAATGATGAGCCTCTGAAAATAACGGAATCCCAGAAAATACTGGGCATGCACTTATAATCCGATCTAAAGTGAGACAACCAAGTTGGTGATATGGTATCAAGAGCTGGAAAGAGAGCATTTATGATAAGTCGTCTTCGCAAGGCATCTATCCCAAGTTGTGACCTAGTCAACATCTATTCATCTTATATACGCCCTTTTTTGGAGTATTCATCTCCCCTTTGGTCTCCTAGCATCAGTGGCGGATCCAGGGGGGGCCGGGGGGGGCCCCTCCCTAGGAAAAAAACAGGTAAAAACAGCCTTTTTTGAAAAAAAAGAAGATGGGCCCCCCTAGCGCCCAAGAGGGGTGTGGCGGTGGAAAAAAATTACCTTTCTCGTAAGGAAAAAAAAATTTCGGGTGCCAAAAAAAAAAAATTGTGCTCACTACCCCCCAATACGCGGCCAATTTGAAGGTAGCAGTCACACTATTGCGTATATAGCTCGTAGGTAGCTCGTATGCCGCTCGTACAAAGACTGCCTACGGTTGCCTATGGTTGCCTATGGCCACGCTATAGCTCGCTGTTGCTCACAGCAGTACGATTCAATACACAGTTTGCTCGCCACGTTGCGTATGTAGCTCGTTCTTTGCTCGTTAACTGCTCGCTAGCCGCTCGCACCAGTTGGTCTCGATGCGTCTCACTGCGTGTTCACTCGCTTTAGCTCGTCTGTTCTTCGTAATGATGCGTGCCAGCTCGCGCTACAGCGTACCAGCTCGCTCGGGCGGCGGCGGTGTATAAATGCTAGTCATTTTGCGGGACTGGGCTTAAACATCTTAGCTTCTGAAGATTCTACATCTACAAGAAAATAAATCTGATGACTACAATGGCCTTTCAGCAGAGCTCTGCCTTGCAAAAGCTTAAGCTTTTGGTTCAGCTGGAAGAAGAAGAGGCGAATGATGATAATGAGCAAGGGAAACTGCTGCTTGAGCTGCATCAACGAAGTGTCCCTCGAAGTTGTTGGGTGCGGTCCTGGATCTGCCGGAGGAAGAACTAGGGACAATTCGACCAACTGCATGATGAGGGAGCTGGAAGACGAGGACCAAGAGGCATTCACTTTTTGAGGGTAACCCCTGCAATGTTTAAAGAGTTAGAGCAGAGACTACATGGAAGGCTGGAGAAGCAGGGCACCTTTTTCAGGGAAGCCCTCTCGCCCGCGCTGAAGCTGGCCATCACCCTTAGACACCTGGCCACGGGTGACAGCTACATGACACTCATGTATAGCTTCAGGGTAGCCCACAATACCATTTCACTCCTAGTACGTGAGGTATGCACTGCCATCATTGAGGAATATTGTGACGAGCTGGTGAGGTGCCCTACCAGCCCAAATGAATGGAAAGCAGTCGCACAGGGCTTCGAAGACCGCTGTAATTCCCCCATACCATTGGTGCTTTGGACGGCAAGCATGTTGCAATCAAGTGCCCCGAGAATAGTGGGTCAATATTTTACAACTACAAAGGTTTCTACTCTATTGTACTCATGGCCCTGGTCGACGCCAAGTACAAGTTTTTGTGGGTAGATGTCGGATACGAAGGCTCTACCTCTGATGCACAGCTCTTCATATACTAAAACAACGCCTTGGTTCTGAAACCCTTGGAGTGCCTCCACCATAGCCCATGCCCAACGATGATGAAGACACCCCCTACTTATTTGTGGCAGACGAGGCCTTCGCCCTGAGGACATGGCTAATGAAGCCGTATGCAAGGACGGCTATGGCTAGACAAGAGAGAATTTACAACTACCGGCTGTCCCGGGCAAGGAGAGTGGTGGATAAAGCTTTCGGCATTCTTGCCAACCGATTTCAGTGCCTGCTGACCACTCTCCGACAAACCCCTTCAACCGTCAGGACCATGGTACAGGCATGTTTATGCCTGCACAACTTGATGAGAACCCGCTACCCTTCCATCCCGAATTCAGCCTTGGACAGGGAGGACGCCGAGCATAACATAGTGCCTGGTTCCTGGCGAGGAGAGCAGACCCTAGCTGAACTTAGGCAGCCGGCTAGAGGTCGCTCGTCTTCTCAGGCAGCTCAGGCCCAAAGGAATTATATCAAGGCCTACTATATACAACAGCCCTGCTGGTTCTGTTCCGTGGCAGGAGTCAAAGATTTAATGTTGGAGTCATGCAGGCCAGAATGCTCTGGATATCACCACCCCAACCCCTCGGCATTGACGACATTGACGACAAACTACTTCTTCTTGTTCAGTAGTTGTTTCTTCTTCAAATGTTGACTGCGGTATGATTCCAACCCGTGAGGCGCCCCGCCTTTTATTGCCGATATGCAGCGCATAGGCAACTAATTGCAGTGATAGCGAGCTAAAGCGAGCGGCAACCAGCGACAGCGAGCTAAAGCGAACGGCGTACGAGCTAGACTCGCAGCGTAGTGAGCGGCAATTACAAGGGTTCTTCCTGCTGCGAGCGGTGTGCGAGCAACAGCGCAACAATACGCGCAATCATGCGAACGACAACGAGCTAAAGCGAGGTAAATCGTGCATGAAACGCAGCTATAGGCAGTGACACGCGCTCCGAAAAAGAGGTGCGTATGATTGCGTATACCTGCGCTAAGCCACTCGCTTTCGCTCGCATTCACTGGTTGCCACTCGTATCCGCACGTAGGCGATTTGACCTTGCGTTTGCTTGCGATAGTTTAGAAAATCTAACAAAGATCGACTCTGCAAAACAATGTCTTTGTTTATATTTCCACTTGCCTTTACATCTACTGATTGCTACTTATGTATCTCTTCTTCTATGTGCAATATTAAATAATAACAGAACCAGAGAAGAAGAAAAATTCATCGATGTGAAATAGCCTACTTACTTCTTGATATTTGTCTTTGTCCATGTCAACATTACATCTTTATCATCACTATATTTAATGCATTCCAGGTTTCTTCACTATGAACTTTCTGATGTAAGATTAATATGCCAATTTCGTTCAGTTCGGGAACACCACCTTGTTTAACCAATATTGAAACTTAGCTTTATTATTTTATCTTTTATCGTACTTTATCCGTATAAACATATAAATGTTATCCCACCTGCGTGTCATTATTGCAATCAACCTGTAAATTTCTAATTATCAAATTTCTATTTTATGTAAAACGAATGGCAATTTTATATTATCAATGAAACTTGTAAATCGTGTTTAAATATACACAATTTGTTAAGTGTTCTATATATTTTAATGTGTTATCAATGTAATGTTATGCAATGTACTTTTTACTCTGTAAATTGAACAATTTCAGCTTTCAGCTGCATGTCCGATGATTTTTATCTCAATAAACCAATACAATACAATACAATACAATTCACAATGCAGGTTTGCCTCGTGTGTTCTTGGTGTTCTAGATCTGCAAAATGATGCTGAATACTGTTTTTTCCCTGCTAATCTACAACAGTATGGGTAAGTTTTATAATTATCTACTTTATTTACAATATGTACATAGATCTAGTCGATGTCTAGATAGTCATTTATGACATTGTCAACTTGGACTTAAAACACCTTCCGACAGGATAAGCTAGACTGAACATGTATGATCCCATGTGTGTAATTTGATGTAGGATCTTGAAGGGTCTTTTGCTATAGAAATAGACTTCAGCTTTTGACTGTAAGTTGTTTTATATATTTTACGCGAGCTAGATTTTAGCTCGTTTTAATAAACGCTTTAAAAAATATACATATTGTTTCCATTGTTCTTTGTTTGAAGCCCTATTGTTCTCTCATGAATCACAGTAAAAAAAAAAAAAAGGGTCAAGACTTAGATTGGGGGATGTTTGATACGTCATATGATCATTCGACAATAATGGTCATTTTTCAACCCCCGGTTTAAGCTCTTGCCAAACACTGTTTAATATGATACAGATGAATCAACAATCAATCAAAATGATTGTAATGTCTTTTGTAAACAGATGTTTGCGAGAGTAGTGGCTGTACCTCGAGAAAATAGATAACTGTGTTGGAAGTAAACTTCATGCCAGCTCCTGTCATTTTTGTGTCTACTTTGCAGACCAGCATGCTCTTTCAAAGTTTAATAAACAAGGGCTGGCAGATTTTGTGAGGAATGCTGTGTTGAAAGTGCATTAAGGTAGTAGGTTTTCAAATGATCAAAAAAATCAATCGCGCAATATAATCAATGCTATCTTTTTATTTAGCTACATGCAGAATGGAAAGGCGACTGTGTACGTGCGGTAACATTGTGTTACAAGTACCGTGGTAACCTAGGTACGGGAGAACCATGGTAACGAAAGGTATGGGAGAACCATGGTAACGAAAGGTCAGGAGAACCGTGGTAGCCATGGTACTGAAAATCGTGATAATACCATGGTAAATTTTTATATGGGTACCAATCTCTTCTCAGGAAGCAGTTTATATTACGACTGAATTATACAAATATACTAGTTAAATATGATTGATTTTCAGTAAAATGGGAACAAAAAGTAAATAATACCAAATTTTCAAGCCAAAGTAGTTACTACTTTCTTATAAATAATGCTTCTAGATTAGTAAATGCTTGAATGTTTATTAACCAAAGTGATATTTCAGCAGTATCTAGTGTTCTTATTTAAGCAGAACTATTTATAATTTATGTAGTTGATTTTCAACTTTAAAGTCAAACTTCTGTACATTGATGAAAATATGTAACTTTTATGAAGCAAGTTGTAGTCTTCACCCCCATACACCCATGGGCGTCGCTGGCGGAGGGGTGTGGGGTGCGACCCCACCTATCAGGATATCGTCGCTAAAATTGCGCTGCCGTCGGGAAAAATGAGAAAAGGGGGAGGGAAATATGAGAGGGAGAGAAAAAGAAAAGAAAAAAAGGAAAGGAAAAGAAAGAAAAGAAAGGAAAAGGAAGGAAAGAGAAGAGCAGAAGAAAGAGAAAAAAGAAAAGAGAAAGGAGAGAAAAAAAGGAAAAGAAAAGGAAGGAAACGAATGAAAAGAGAGAAAAAAAAGAAAAGATAGAAAAGGACAAAAGGACAAAAAAAGGAAAAAAGGAGAAAATGAAACAAAGAAACGGGGGGATGAGAGAGAGGAGAGAGAGGGGGTAAGAGCATGAGAGAGGAGGGTGGGAGTGAGAGAGAGAGAGAGGGGGGGTTGATGGGTGTAGTCATCTCGTTGAAGGAGCAAGAAAGATACACATAGACATGTTGCTTTGTCGGTTTTCTTGCTCGATCCTCGTGTACTATATCAAGGCAGAAGTTTGAACTCGTTTATATGTATAATGTCGGTCGGTCGGCGAATTATTTTTACCTACGAACTGTGACTTTTTATCCGCTGTGACGACTTCGAGAGAGACAACAACTTTAATACTTGTATTTTCTCGAAGTTTCACCAGCAATCATTATAAATCATTGTCAATAAGCCAGGTCATAGTTGCAGTCTGTGCATGAGCAGATAAAGGTCATTGCAGACCAAATTGTGAAATACACGGAGACAAAACAATGGATACGTGCTCATGAAAGTTATGTAATCATTATTCATTTATGCACAAGCAGTGTACTCCATGATACACAGGTGGAAGTATTCTTTGAAAAGGGGAAACAAAGGCAATTTATGTAGCACCTCCATCGCTGTAGGAGTGATTATTTCAAAATGTACAAAGTGGAACCTCTTCATGTTTTGAAGATCTGTGGATATTCGGGGTCATTTGGGACATGTGCTAACCGTGAACTGGTCTATTGTCATTATTATTGTCAACCTTACTATAATCAGCAAAAGAAAAAAGGGGTTCAAAAATCGCAAGGCGAGCTTCGAACCCGGGAGGTTTGTGTACAAGCGCAGCGCTCTTTCCGATCACGGCACACCAAATAATTGCACACTATGGTTGCACATTTTATTACATAGCTACGATGCTGACAGTTCTTGACGAAATAAACCGTATATTTATGAGGTGAAGGAAAATGACCATGTGCGCATGCGCAAGTATAGACATTTCGTAGGAATATTAGCCCCAGGCCCCCGGCCCCCGGCACCGGGCCCCGGGTTTAAAGGGTTAAATTTGTATTGGCATTAATGAATTTTGTCGGTAATCGGCTAGTTTTGTCGGTAATCAGTGGCCACTACACCCCCCGGGCCAGAGGCGGATCCAGCCGGCGGCAAGTGAGGGGGCCAGAGAGGGGGCCCAATTCGTGAAAAAAAAATGTAGCGGCGAATCAGCCAGCCGGTAAATAAGCGGGGGAGGGGGACAAGGAGCACTATTTTTTCAATTCGTGGGAAAATATTTAGCGGCGAATCAGCCAGCCGGTGAATAAGAGCCGGGGGGTGGTAAGGAGCACTATTTTTCTATTTTTCTATTTTTTTATTCGGGTATAATACGACTACGGACGACGCGACCGCAGCAATCACGTGCGTGCAACATACGCGAAACCGAAGCGTGAGGAGAACTTCGGTCTGTTTCGCGAACACTAGCGCGCGCTGACTATGTAGAGATTCAGTCGCTGACTACCGTTAATCAAGTCCATTCGTTTACGTGCAGTTGTCCAAAAGAAGACGTAGATGGCGTTAACCAGTATTTGCCAACCTACACTCCCTTTAAACCATAGTATTCTAGCCACTCTGGTTAAACATTGTCTACCACAAACTCCGAGATTTCAAGTATAAAACATGATTATCGCCGAGTTGTAACATTTCGATTTACTGAAATTTTGGATTCACTTATCAGGAGATATGTCATACTCTATCTTTCTATTTCAAGTGAAGATGTGTAAACTAAAGATGTTTTTTCTTTATCGTTAATATGAGGTGGACTGAGCATTTTGTAGACATTTAATTAATGATAAATGGAATGTTATCATACTAACCGGTATAGTAAATGGAATGTTTCCTTGTATATTATTGTGAGATTTTTCAGAGTTATCATTATATTCAATATCTAGATAGTCACTTATTACTCACTTACATCCATTTTCTTTATTCTTTATATGATATTTTATATATTCAATTCAATTCAATTCAATAAGGGTTATTCAAAATGACGTTCTTGCAACCGAAGCTGAATTGCATGGACATTTACAAGGTAAAATACAGCATACTCATTAATATACAGCATTATACATGTAAACATGAAATATAAATGACATATAAAAGGATAGGTATACTAGATACATTCATACGTATAATAGGCAGCATCATTAAACATCATAAAAAAATATACAACATGCATCCAAGCTACTTTTATGAATAATAATCATTTAAGATGCGAACAAAATAGGAAATAGGGCTATTTTTAAATCGATTGGTTTTACAATTAAATTGAGAATATTTCTAAACATTTAACAATTCTTTGACTTGGTAGCCATGCAGAACAACATTCATGCTTTTCTAAGTTAATGGCGAAATCAAAACAAAGTTTATTCCTACGTTCTTCCAATGTTAATAAATTGCACAATTCTAAAGCATGATAATTTGTTTCATAATTAAGTCTTAAAATAATTCTACATGCCCGTTTTTGTATTTGTTCAATTTTATCTGTTTGTTTACATGTTAGGTTGGAAAGAAAAAATGGTGCACAGTACTCTAAAATTTGTCTTATGTATCCAGTATAAACAATAACGAGATCACTAATGGGTAAATTAAAACGTTTCAAGGTACGTAAGATATATAACTTTCTATTGCACTTCTTTATCATTTCCTTTACTTGAGTATCCCATTTTAAATCATTTTGAATATAAACTCCAAGAACTTTAATTATATTTTCTACATGGAAAAGTGTCCCATCAATAAACAACATTGATTTTCATAAAAGAGACCGTCATAACAATGCATTTAGTTGGGTTAAGTTTCATATTATTCCGATTGCAATTTTGATATTTGTGTACAAGTTCGGCTTTCTACTATAGTTAAATCATCTACATACTTATAAAAAGGGAGTAAACAATCATGACATGCATCATTAACCATAATTAAAAATAATATAGGCCCCAACTTGGTACCTTGAGGGACTCCTACATTGTTAATTTTTACATTTGAAATATGACCTTTATACTATACTACTTGTTGGCGGCATTCTAAAAATTCCACTATTAAAGGTATAGACCAGTTTTGGAAACAACCCCCTCTTAAAAAAATGAAATGGAAGCTCTTATTACCAATCATGTGAAAGAATATGTTTTGACTAATACGTGATGATACACATTTTGCCGGGAAACCGCCTACTAATTTATATATTTGGTAAATTATCATATTGATCTGGACTGGATAGATATCGCGATCGCGTATATAGTCCCATATACATCTTTCTGTGTACAGTGCTTGTAACTTTACCAAGACTGGACCAAATTTCTTATCATTTTGATGATTCCAGAACCTTGCAGTACACACCAATACTTATATGCTAGATGATCAACCTTTTCTGATCGATTCCACAACGTTTCTTTCACAATGCAATCGCATGATCAGAACTGGTCTATACCTTTAACGAAATGACACACGGTCGTACACCCAATTTAACAAGTTTACAAATTAAAATATTATGATCAATCCGGTCAAACTCTTTAGAAAAAATCGGTTAAAACTATGGTTGAAAATGTTTTCTGTTTATCTGCATTTTTGTATAAATTATGTAACATTTCAATTCAATAACGGCAAGTTGAAAGGCCACGACGATTTCCATACTGGTTGTTATCAATCACATCACCAATATCCTCCCACAACCACTTAGTAATGAAAGTTTCAGCTATTTTAGCAAAGTAAGAAGTTAGGGCTATGGGTCGTAATTCAAGAAGAGTTGGTGGATATGATTTGGGTACTGGTGTTATCTCAGCATACTTCCATACTTGTGGAAAAAAACCCTAGTTTAAATGCAAACTTAAGAATATAACATAATGGATAACATAACTCATAAGCAAATTCACGTAACATTCGAACAGGTAAGTCGCCTAAAATAGTTATTTTTTGTAAATTGAGTTAACGTAACAAATCATACACGTCTTTCGATTCTATTATTGGGCAATCCACAGGTGAAGGTAAATACATGTATGCTGGTAACTTTGTTTTATCAAGTTTCGGGAGACCTGCTGCCACAGATAAAAAAATTGTTGTTAATGCAATCGGCTGCTTCCTTAAAATGTTCAGGCTGATCAGCTGCAATACCTGGTATGTCAATGAATGGTTGATCTGGAGGTCCTTGAGTAATGAGTTTTATATGACGATACCAATCAGCAGGATTATTTATTTTAAGTGTATGAATTCTTCTATTATAAAATGAGTGCTTAGCCAATATTATTGCATCTATAACTTTATCTCTAAAATATTTCCACAGCTCTTTATCTTCAGAGTGCCAAGCTTGCTGTCTTCTTTTAATTAATGATTTAATCTCACAAGATATCCAAGGTTTGTCACTTTCATGAAATTTGACAGCCTTAGTAGGTAAGGACTGATCAATATGTTCTCGCACAACACTATAAAATAATTTACACATATCCGAAGGGTCAGAGATTTGATATAAATCTTCCCACGTGTGATGAGTTATCCAAGTGCCAAACGCTCGGATTCCACTATCTGTTAGAGGGCGCACTATTTTTGTCCGCGTCTCGTTAGTCAGCTTGTCAGGTTGACGGAAAAGGGCTGGGGCCCGTTTCTCGAAACCGTCATAAGTCTAACTTCTTGACTAATTCAGCGTTAGTAAGCTACTTGTCCGCTACGTGTTTCACGAAGCCCTCTTTGCCAAGATCAAAGACAACATCCTGACTAAGTAGTTATGACGCTTCCGACCCTGTCATATCTCTGTCATAACTTTTTAGTCGATGGGCAGCGCCATCACATGTCATTTATTGGGTAGACTATGGCTGGCAAAAAAGGACAAGAAATCCTCCAGCTATGATCTTTCTACACATTTACTTAAAAAGGGAGTTATCGTTTTTTTTTGGGTGAAAATCTTATGAAATATGCCATGTTTATATCTAAGGATTTTTCCACTTAACTAAACTTATTATACGCGTTTATTTCCACATTGTAAAATCATCGAAGGGACGGGTAATCTGCCACGGCAGGCAAGCCATAGTCTGAAGTGTATTCTCTAGTTTTCAGACCCATATTGATTTCGAGATAAATTCTATCTTCAAATGTGTAAACTGAGTAGTTTAAAACATATGTTTTAACGTTTGGAATGTTGAAGTTTCGTCATTTCAATCATTAAGCTGACGCCTAAAACATCGGACAAAACTTTCATAACATCGTATTTTTACTAAGAATGATATAAAGGTGTATTTTTATAAATTATCAAATGAAAATATCCGGGGGGTACCCATCTCAAAAACAAAACTGATTCACCGGTCATGAAATTAAATACTCACAACTATATTTTACAAGTAATTCTATGGTATAATCTACTCAAATTTTGAAGTATATTGCATAATATTCCCTGGTACCATTTTCAATCTTTTTTAGTCCTAATTCATTTAAATAATTGCAGTTTTCCTAAAATTACTTTTTTTTAATCCGGTGGAATTGCGACTAAGGCTATGTCTTGGCTCCTCTTCTCGCCGATAGTATCGATTTCACGAGATGTCTAGCTAGTAAGCTCTTCGTGAAACGATTTAGGAAGATCAGAGACATCTCCGTAGTTGGCGGATAAAGTTATGACTGTCTTGTCGTTGGTTTCGAGAAACGGGCCCCGAAGGGCGCCACAGGATGACATTGTGATCACTCATCCCTGGCGGTGCAAGGATCTCAACCGGTTCATATGCGTAATTAAAATTTGTAATAATTTTATCCAGTATATTTAGACCCTATAGTTTCATTTTTACAAATTAGAGCCATGACTTACAAGTTGCCTTTTTTGTTTTGTCTTACACAGTGTCACAATGGATGGACACTCAATATTTGACGAAAGTGATAAAACAAAAATCTTAAAATATACCAAAGCAGTGTACCAAAACGTTATGTTAGTGATAATGAATAACAAGACAGGTACATGTAGTAACTAATTTTAAACCTAACTGTTGTTATCAAGATACTCATGGAATCATTTCACATAATAATAATAATAAAGGTTGTATAGCAACTATGTCTCAGAGTCTTTGTAAAACTAATAGTGACATAAGATATTCCCCTTTCAGGAAGAAAAAAATCCATTGGAATCTAGTCATTGATTATCAGTCAAATATTACTAAAAATATGCACCAAATCGCACCATATGAGTTTGAAAATTCAATTTTCTTTCAACTTCTGAGGAGGCCATATCCTCCCTCAGATAATCCCTGTCCGCGCAAGCCGGAACGTGGTGAGTCAGCGCCATTTCATATTTTACTCAATTGTGTCCCCCACAATTCAAAAAGGATTGACGCCCCTGCTCTACCAGTCCAAAATTTGCCTTTTCAGCCATCAGAGGACAAACAGAAGGCTCCAAGATCAACTGTATTAGTAGCTAGACATCCTCGAAATCGAGGCGTCAACTTTATTGTGTTCAATGATAATACATCAATTTAAAGCCCCTCTAAAGTGTTGGGAGCCTAGAATTAACCAAAAATTTGATGGCAAAATTTCACTTATATTTTTTATCATAAAGAAAAATAATGGAAAATATGGATGTTCTAATGTAACTATAACTACTTTGCATATTGTGCAAATTTAAATACTTTTCACTACGTAGATTTTTCTTAACTGTTGGTATGTTATTTAAAGGACTGGGTAGGCTGTTTGGACGATTGTTAAAGTAAGATGGTTGCAGCGATATCTTGTCACGTCCGGGGGACACATTATGCGAGAATTCCTACCAATAACGAAGACCTTTCTTTGAGGCTTTGCTGCTGCACTGTTAAATCTTTGAATTATAGCGGTCCAACTTGGACAAAAAAAAGATGGTTTCGGTTTCGAAACTATAATCTTGGGTGATTTACTAAATTTCAGAAAGGTGCGACCTACTAGCACGTTTTCCGATGACAGACGTCTCCGGTCCCCCTCCCTCTATGTGATTGAGGACCCAGCAGTTTGTCGGTCCTGTTTCAAATTTGCATTTTCTGTCGCTTGTATGCATGCAAAGTTCTGATTTACCTACCTTGATCAAACCCACAATAGATCTTTGGTTATTGTACTAATTTCATGCTGTTATATTTATCATGTGTGTTCTACTTATCGGTGCTTTATGTTTCTTTTTATTTGATATGATTTCTGTAAGATTTTATGTTTTCTTGTCCATTCATCACACAGGATTGCTGAAGAGCAATCTTCTCGACTGACATGTAGTTTCTCAATTCTTAGCAATCAATAAATCAATTTATAATTTACCCACGAGAATACACACATGCCATCCCTCCGTAGGAGATACATGTTTATAAGTCCCGCCCCTGATCCACGACAATGCGTGATGATATGATTAACATAATGTTAGCCTACTAACAGCAGGTTCAAGGTCCAGCTGTTATCATGATGTTACCAGACTGGTACACATGATTCGTTAAGTGTACTAAGGTACTTCGATTTATGAACCATTCTGTATGTATGCACTTCGAATTTGTAATTTCAGTTGACGAATTTTACGGGCTACCATTAGCTTCAAATTGTCAAGGCTCAAATTTTATCCATATTGAATCGTATTGTTGAGGTGAGTATCTGATTTTTCTTTTCTTAAGCTTACAAAAGTCTTATAAATATTTTTTTGTATTAATCTCAAAGCCCATTTTAGCTCTTGTAAGCCGTAACAAAACAACACAAAAAAGGAAGAAAAAAAGATTTCTGTAATTTTGGTTAGAAAATATAAAAAATAGCGGTAACAAATATCAGCCGTTGTAAATTGTTCTTGTTGTGTCTGCAGGTAGGTTTAAAAAAAATTAGAGCTTAATATTATATGGAGAAGACTGACTTTAACTATAGGGGAATATGATCATTTCCATTCTTTTCAATTTTATTTTCATTACAGTAATATTTTAATAACCTTTGCTGTGTTTTATTAACATCAGAACGATCGTTTTTTTGCATATCTTAATAATGATGTCATGTATCATATAGACTTTGTTAATAATATAATTAAATATCACAAGCCAGGGAAGTTTTGAATATCGAAACGTATTTTTTCCTCCTCATCGTCATAGCTGATATGTTTAATGTCTTAAATTGGCATCATTTGGTATCAATTGATATCAAGTTGGTTTTAATATAAGTAGAAGAAGAAAAAAAACAGATCAGTGAAAGTACAGCTAAAATCGATTAAAATAAGAAATTTTGAAATTGTTGAAGTTGCGATCAATCAAACACAAATTGGTAACTCTGTGACGTTTCTTGCGAGGTCCCCTCCCATTTGCTCTTTACTTTTAAAAAATATAATTTTTCTTAATGTTTACGTCAAGGACATTTCAATCATACATGCAACCTAAATAGATTTATTGCAAATATGTTTCTATACATCCCATGTAAGGAAAATATCTATTCTGTCATCAATATCGAGGAATTTGCTCAAACTATCCTCTCATTTTTCTGCTTCTATCAAAACCAACTTTAAATAATATCAGAGTGGACTTCCCCTTTAATATAGGATTTCCCGGCCAAATTCGCGAGTTTGTCATTAAAATTAATTTGTCTTGCGTTCAAATTCGACGGTTTTAGTGCTGTCAGGTATATCTCGGGTTTATATTCCTATTTTTAGTTTTCAAATCTACGAAGTTTTCGTTAGAATCTATGTATGTTTCATTCAAATTAATGAACAATGTGCTTCTTTCGCTATTTGGTCATTCGATTTGGCGCAACACGATTTTCTGACATTGCGACGGTGTACTTTTAGCATTCGAATTCATTTGTAGCATTCAAATTAACACTTTGTGCACTTAAATTGGTGGTCAAATATACATTTCTCGTTTATTACACACCTTTTATAGCTCATTCTTTTTCTTTCAAGATTGTTTTTTTCATGTGTATTTCATCATATTTTATTTTCTTGCATTTATACACTTATACGTATTAGATTTATCTGATATTTATCAGCATTTAAGTTTGACTGTTAAGAAAGAAGAAAAAAAACGACTTGCATCTACGGACTTGATGGTCTAAATATGTTTATAAATTTTCATGTAAGGAAGTTGTTTGTCTTGTCTTTTAGAAAAAAACAGAGGGGTGTGCTGGGTGTAAGAGACGATGTGAATTACTTTTGTAAAATTCCAAGTCTGTAGTAAAAAAAGGGGGATTGAGGGTACCCTCATCTTTCCCGGGTATATTAACATGTCCGTGCAGAAATGTCATATCCCTTGATTTCGCCCCTTCTTTACTTAATGTCTGACTACACCCAAATGCATTGTCCTGAAATGAATAAATAGAATAACAGAATAGACCCCAATGGCAAATCATGCATTTTAATTGCATTATTTTAAAACTGTAAACGTGTGTTGCATTTCCCCTAACATCATAACTTGAATAAACATATTTCGAATACGAATGACAGGCGTTAATTTAAATGATAAAAATGACGCCTCGACAAGAGACGATTAATTTGAATGCTAGTTGAGCAGTTTCAAAATTAAATGACAGATCTATGAAACCCTTCGACCAAAGTCCTAAATTAAATACAAAAACGGGAAAATTGAATGATAATTGGCATGGCAAAGCCGATCTGCGCTAAGTTAAATGCAAGGTAAATGAATTCGAATGACAAACTCGCGAATTTCGCCGGGAAATCCTATAATACAGTACAATTATTTGACAATGCTGCAAGTCGTACTTTTGAATACATTGATATACAGGGTGGAACAGTCTTAGTGTGTCTCAAAGAAATAGTGTCTCATTACATGCCTTTAAATTGTCACTGAATGATCAAATTTTATAGCTGATATACATCAACGACAAATCGTTTAATAATATTCGGCTTTTATATTGCGCTTTAATACATTAAGCGCAATATATATTATTACCCCAGTCATCGGATTCAGGCTTACCCGCACACAATGTTAAGATACGATCAATTTGAAAACAAATCATTTTCCCCTCCACATCACTATTTTTGTGTGGTCATGATGTCAGTTTAAAATAATATCTCTAAGTTTAGTGTTAAGTTTTTTTTTCAGTAGTTGTCTATTTGATGTTTTTTGGTACGTTAATTTTTTTTGTTGCATTTATCAACGAAAATCTTTGATTTTGCCTTCATTATTGATAAATCATTCTTAGTTTTCCTTAGAACATACTCAGATGCAAGTATAAGAACGGCAATTAATTTTTCTATAATTTCAATATTTTAATAATTTTTTACGTTTTCCCGGCCAAAGTCGCAAATTTCCCAATAAAATCAATCTTGCATGCATTCAATTTAGTGCAAATTAGGCCTACCTTTCTATTCGATTGTTCAAATTCTTGATCTGAGCTTCAAATTTGCATTTTAGTCAGTCAAAAAAACATGTTTCTCATTCCAATTTATGTTTTAAATCGAATTTAGACAAGCGTTCATTCGATTTAGTGCGACATGATTTCGTGATCACGTAGTGCTGCCGGTCGTTCTTTCAAATTCATTTTGAAGCAACCGGTTTAGCATTTCATCATTTTAAAATTAGTCCACTTTTCCATAGGGATTTTTTTTTTTTTTTTTTTGAAAGCGTGTTTCGCAAATAAGTGTTACATGTAATGACTAAAGTATGGCATTTTCAAAATTTGATTAGAATTTAACCGTATATGAGGATGATTATAGGAATTAAGATGTAGCTTATGAGCATAGAATTCAGGGCTTTTAATTGTTGTGTGTGTGTGTGTAGGCGCGGGATTTCACGCGCAAGACTTAACTTTTTTTACTAAAGTTTTCTCTAATCGCTATTTGAATAAGTTATAAAGAAAAAGTACACTCTGATTTTATTGAGCGACATGGAAATGATTATGAAAATCATAATTTTTTTACTTTAATTTGACAAAAGTACACGATGGTTTACCGATTGCTACTTTGTCTGGCATCCCGCAAACTAAAGGGATACATTTCTACCCTCTAATGTCGTCCACCATGAGTATGATGGGGTGACCAAAGTTCGGGGAGATTTTGAAAATATTAGGAAATGTGACATTCGTACCATGACTATACTCATATTCCACACAAATTTATTTATTTCAATTATTACGAAATGGACGGCAAAGTTTTCTACTACAAATTGGTAAAACTAGAAAATTAATCGTCATAGGATTACGGAGATATCGCGATCTAAAAATTCAATGTCGGATCGGCGTGCGCGCTGCAACTCACAAAAAAGCCATAAAAACAACGAGACCTTACTTCGCGCACGGGGGTTTGCAGCTGACTTATCACAAAAATGCGATTCATCAAATATATGGTAATTGCATAATTTGGAAGGCAAAATATCATACAATCAGTCTGTATCACTTTTTACTTACAATTTTGATGACATCTGCTCTCAAAATGAAGATTTCCCGACTCGGAACGGACGCAAATGACAGCAACATTTTCCGATCATTTTTTTATTTTGTCAATATTTTCATATTTTCACACCCAATTCCAAAGGAAATAGTCCTGTTTGTTTTTCATGGGAGAGATCATTTTGAAGTATCTGATCTAATGTAGCTATGAGAAGTGAAGACATTAGGGAAACATGAAATACATTTACAAGGAATTCATTCAGACCTCGTTGAAAATGCATCCAATATCGACAATGGAACGGAATAATTCAATATAATTTCATTTTCAGGATATTAAAATAGAAAAAAGGCAGGGGCCTTCATAAACAACATCCATGTTAATTTGAATGAATATCTTACCAAATTGACTGCCCATTCGCCAACTTGACAGCCCGGGATCACCTTTCGGCAATTGCCGATGAATGTAAATGAATTTCAGCACACGCGCGAGAAGGAATGAATTGGAATGATAAAAGTGGTAAATCCCTTGTCCCATAAGATAAATTGAACGACTAAAGTGCATGTTTAAATGAGTCTTAGTCGAAAAAGGTGTTTGCGCTTAATTGAATGAACGCTTTATCAAATGGATTGAAATAAATGCGAAATTGGCCGGAAAACCTATATTGTATAGGTCTATAGGGTGAGGTGAAGATTAATAATTGCGGTAAAGAGTTTATTTAGGACACTTAATAAAGTTATTCCTCTATATTTGTTTGGGTCTTCAGCGTTTCATTTTTTCTTGTAAAAATTGGGTGTATCAAACCAATTGTCCAATCCGTTGGCACACTACCACTTCCAAAAACCGTTTTAAATAATTCAAGAACGAATATCAATATAGAATTAATTGAATTATTTAAAAATTATTAAATCTTTACCGTGCGGTTCACCGTATTTTATTACTTTTTCAGTTGAGTAATTACTTCATGTCTACTAATTTGTCTATTCAAAAATTCATTGCTACATAAAGTCTCCCTGTTCTCTTCTACTTTTTGATCTCTTAGATTTATATCTTGATTTAAAGAGAAGGTTGAGTTCTGGGAAGAGGTGAAAAATAATTTGTGAGCGTTATCATTGTTATTATGCAAGTGTGGAAGAACATCAGATAAAAAATGTTCCCTGAAAAGTATGGCTCTTCAAATGCCTTAATATTCTAAATATGGCATGTAACAGCATAAAAACCGGGACGGATTTTTATGCCACATGTTCGTGTAGTCCCATACACTTATTTTTGTGTACAGTGCTTGTAACTTTACCAAGACTGGGACAAATTTCTTATCATTTTGATGATTCCAGAACCTTGCAGTACACACCAAGACTTATATGCTAGATGATCAACCTTTTCTGATCGATTCCACGCCGTTTCTATCACAATGCAATCGCATGACCAGAACTCAACTTTATCTTTAAGTTACTAAAATGTTCACAGAGTGTCTCTTTCCCTATGCCATAAAGAAGACAGGCGTTAGGATACTCTCACACACACGCGCGCCCGCACGTACGCACTTTCACTCAACCACACTCAAATCGTCAAATCGGGATATTTGACCCGAAATGTTTTTTAAAAATTTTTCACGTCAATTAACACACTTGAAGATACCATACCAAAGAGAACTAATTTAATAACTACCGATTCGCATGCCGTAAATATCAGATTAATTACCGATTGTACCTTTAGGATCTTTAAGTTAAATTTAGCAAGTTAACACTTATAAATGTAGGACTTTCGATAAAACCAGCATCCATTTATAATGATTTGTTCCTGGCGAAACAATAGTTTAATGAAATCGAAAGTTACTTAAGATAAAAAATCATAAAATTTTCCGTTGTAAGAGACTTTGAAATTTTCATAATCTAACTCCTGTGATCATGTGACTGTACACTGTTAGAACAAGTATTAATATTTTTAATCAAGTTGGTTAAAATTTTAATCAACCACTGATTACTAAATTAATCACTCAATTGTCGGTTAAACTTTAACCAGCGTGCTGTTGATTAAAATCTAAACTGTGGTTGATTAAAATTTTTAATCGTTTATTGGTTAAATGTATTTGCTCAATGTTGGTTAAAGTGGTGTTGATTAAACTTTAACCATTTGTTGATTAAAACTTTAACCATTTGTTGGTTATTTATGCTTTGTTCGGGGCTGATTCACACGATGTTTGTTAAACTTACATGGGTCGTTGGTTAAATTTGTTGGTTACAGTTATAACCACTGTTGGTTAAACGTACGGGGGTTAGGTCTTATCCCCGTGTTTGCAGGTAAGAACTTATTTAAATATTATATTTATCATCAATTCTAAGATTGTAAGGAACAAGTGAAACAAGGTTCTTGCTCAAATTAAAAACATTTTGTGTCCCGTAGGCTGTAGCTCAACCAGTAAATGTAACTGATGACCTACCCAAATTGCATGCATATTAAAGACATTTGACTTTATGATGACTATCTTATTTTGTATCTAGTTGTTTTAAACAACTAGATACAATTAGAGAAAAAATTAGATAGTCACCATAAGGAGAAACGTCTTTATTCATGCATGCAATTTGGGTAGGTGATCCGTTACACTTCTCCTTCTTTGGGTCTGCCTCCTTCACAGTTGAAGATTCTTGCATACTGATGAGTGTGTGTGTGTGTGTGTGTGTGCTAGCCAGGTGCATGGTGCGATGCTCACTTAATATGGTGCAAGTAAAAAGTTACTTACTGGTTGAGCTACGTACAGCCTACGGGACACCAACCGTTTATAATTTGAGCAAGAACCTTATTTCACTTCTTCCTTAAAATCTTAGAATTGATGATGATAATATTAAAATAATTTTTTACCTGAAAACACGGGGATAAGACCGTCCAAACTCCCATTCCCTCAGCGTCTTCGCGACACCCTCCATTGTGTTTTTTTTTTTTTTTTTGCACGCGTATACTAATATTGCATGTGTATTAGCATATACATGTGTCGGGCGATCGCAAGGTTAAGGGCTAGCTACGCGCTTCGAGCGTTCCGTTGGGTCACGTGACCAGTTCTTTAATCAACTTTGATTAAACTTTAACCGGGAGGGGGCAATCATTACTGTGGGAATTTTGTTTTTAATCCATGCCGGGTTACAATGTTTGCCAACGACTTGGACATAACTAACAAAGTTTAAAAGGAATAGTTTCGATCAACACTGTTTTTAACCATGGTTGAGCGTTTTTTATCAACAGTTCTTTAACCCGCAGTTTTTTAATACTTGTTTTAACAGTGTAGGTAAGAAACACGGTGCTTTGACGTTTTGCAAGATCTGTGAACCTTGGACTACTGAAGGATGAGAAAGCACACTATCGTGAAAATGAATTCCAAAATTCATAATATAGGTAAGAAAAATACCAAGGAAAATAACTTTTCTTGATATATATTTATTAATTTGAAGTTGATAATCCTCCGTCATAATCATCCTTGAGAGGGTTCTTTTCTTCATTATGACCGGTTTCAATTTTTTTTCTTCAGATAGTGAATTCAAAATAAAAATTTACAAACAAATGCAACAAAATATATACAAATAATGCGTACGAGCGCATTGCGCTAAAATTGCGCGTTGCTTGGAATCATTAGACCCCTTCAGTTGAGCCAAACTCCAGCCAAGCCCCAAAACAAGCTCAGGAAAGGCCACAGTCCAAAAAGAAGCCGGGTATAGTGGGGAGCTGGGGACAGCCGCTGTTAGGAAGATAACCCTGTTCGACCCTGATCTGGATTCTTCCATGCTACAGGAGTACGTTAGAGAAAAGGCTAAATGACTCTGTTGCATGTCGCAAGATAATAAAAGAGAATGCTCGTTTCTCATCGTTCCAGTTTACCGCTTTATGCAATGACGTCAATGAAATGTATGCACCTGATATCCGGCTAGATGGTATTTTTGTTAGGAGGTTCTCTGAGCCCCGGAAGCAGAGGTCTGAGGGACTTTTAGAGTCTTTTGGACCTGTGAGCAGCAGTCTTTTAATACTCGAAGAGAAGAGCCAGAGAGAGCCCTAGCTTGGATTATGTTACCCTTTTTAAATTAAGTTCAATTTTGTCAGTAATAATTGTCGAGGACTGCGTCTTTGGCAGAGCATTCAAGAAACTTGGTTAGCTAAGCAAGATTTAAATGGAATTAACTCTTTACATTCGTTATATCGTGGTATTGGTGAATCTACTACACATCTCAGAAATGGTTTAGTTCAGGAACGTATACCTGGTGGGGTTGCTATATTCTGGCACACTAGATATGAACACTTAATTAGTGAAGTTTTTAGATTAAATTGTTATTTGTAGTCCATCAATTGCAGATTCACATAGCTTGCTAAATGTTTGTTCTTAGTTTGGTATAGACAATGATGTAAAATATAATGCGAAAAAGAGTCACGTTATGATTGTGAATGGTAAAGAACATTTTAAGTTGGTATTTCCAGATTTTAATTTGTGTGGTGCTAAATTTGATGTTTGTAAAGAGGCTAAGTACTTAGGTCATAATTTTGCTGAGGACCTGTCTGATGAAAGAGATATTCAAAGACAGTGTCGTAAACTTAATGCACAGGGTAACACATTGTGCAGAAAGTTTCATATGTGCTCTCGTAAAGTTAAGGTTGAATTATTACGAGCTTATTGTACACCGTTATGTACTGCACATCTTTGGAGTAGGTATAAAACGAACAGTATAAAGAAGCTCACGGTAGCCTATAATGCTGCTATGGGGATGCTCTTACGAATACCTAGGCACTCTAGTGCAAGTAATTTTTTTGCAGATGTGAATATACCTGCATGTCAAGCTCTTGTAAGAAATCTAATTTTCAAGTTTATTCAGAGAATTGACACTTCAGAAAATATGATTGTTAAAATGTTGGTTAACCCATTGCAAAGCAGTACAAGGTTCACCTCAGACTTGTCGAAGTTCTGGTTCAGTAGCTTGTTGTCACAGTCGGCAGAGGTTGATTAAAGTAGTTTAGTTTTGTTTCTCTTATATCTGTATGTGTTTCCCTCTTATTCTAGTGTATTGTTTATATCTACATGTAAATACGTTATATTGACCTCTGCTCTTGCAGCTGAGTCTGGAATAGAGTCTTGAATTGAAGAAGAAAAACGAATCATATTAGATTGTTATATTGTTACATCATAGATAGTGAATTAAAACTTACAAATTACAAACAAGTGCAACAAACTAGTCTACAAACAATACGTATAAGCGCATTGCGCTAAAAACGACGCGTTGCTTGACAACGGAATTATCATATTACGTGGTACATCATAGTTAAAATCATATCACGTCTACTTGTACTTCATTTTACATGTAATGGGTTTTCGTTATCTCAGCAAATCATTTATATTATTAATGCATTATGCATGCAACATTATAATAAATGACGATTTGAATAAATGTTGATGAGACGCCCTGTGTTGTGGGCAAAATGGGTATATGCATGGGTTTGAACCTAATGGCAATAAACCATTGTAGGCGTCAAATGATCCGAACCATAAACTATTATTCTCCGTACCAGGCAATGAGGAATTATTTCAAACCCGTATAAAATTGTAAACATATATATATATATATATATATATATATATATAATAATTAAAACAATTGAAGTAAAAAATACTTGAGAGAGTTCCCTTATTTACTATGACCGGTTTTAATTTTATTCTTCAGATAGTGACTTAAAACTTACAAATTACAAACAAGTGCAACATACTATTATACAGACAATACGTATAAGCGCATAGCGCTAAAATGGCGCGTTGCTTGGCAACGAAATTATCATATGACGTATTGGTACATCATAGTTAAAATCATGTCAAGTTAATTTCTTTTTCCACTTGTACGTCATTGTACATGTAATTGTTTTTGTTATCTCAGCGAAATCATTTATATCATTAATGCATTATGCATGCAGATTTATATAACAACCGCATTATTCTCTGTGTCGAATTTAGGCTTGATCAACTCTGGCTGAAATACATATATGAAATGTGTTTCTTTAATCCTACGTTCAGTTTCAGTTTCTGTCCGCATTTTATAAAAAGGTATGACATCAAATTCTGGATTCATTCCTTTTGCACATCTTGATATATGTTTATCTCTTATGAGTTTACGATGGGTTGAAGTTGAAGTTGAAGTTTATTTGTTCCACATTTACATCAAAAAGCAATTTAAATTCTTCTTTTTTTATACAAGGGTATAAGCGTAGATTACACACAAATAAAATCAAAGATTTCAAATCAAGTATAATATACGGAAAATAGGTACAAGGTTTCGAAATATATA
The DNA here is from genome assembly GCA_037976565.1 of Mesocentrotus franciscanus. NCBI lineage: Eukaryota > Metazoa > Echinodermata > Echinoidea > Camarodonta > Strongylocentrotidae > Mesocentrotus > Mesocentrotus franciscanus. The sequence goes on along the minus strand of CP137671.1, from coordinate 34,980,364 downwards.
GATATGACAGGCAAGGTAAAAAACAACGTAAAATGTGGGGAGCCTAAATAAAAAGCATAGCTTGTATGTGAATAGGCTCCCATACTGAGTAACACAATATAGTAGGTCTGAATTTAAAAGGTATTATAGGAGACGAAAACGGAGTAGTATAGTATGAGATTCTAAAGACGTACAAGGAGAGTGAATTTGAGAAGAAAAGAAAAATAGAATAACGAGTAAAGAAAATAATATAATAATTATAAATAGGAGAAGGTGAAGAAGGGAAGGAAGAAGAAGAAGAGGAAGACAAAAAAGAAGTGGAAGAAGAAGAGGCAGAAGAAGAAGAGGAAGAAGAAGAGAAAGCAAATTGATGAAATCAATGGCATTGTAAAATAACAGAAACAAAGTCTGTATAACCATCTGTACGATACAGCGCGACATCAACATTAATTTTATCCATACTTACTCAAAAGGAAACAGGGTTGTCATTCTATTCCCTAAAATATATCCTGTCTCTCCGATATATTGTTTTCCACAACCATTACAATTTACACAATAAAGCAAATTTCTAGATGTGCATGAAAATGTATCGTTAAATATGAACGTTTTTTTCCATTACTGTTAAAAATAATTGTATCAGTCGTGGGCATATTTGGGCACGTTTTACACCGCTCATCGAAACATTTTTCAGTTCCCCCTTGTCTTCGTTCCAATGAAGCCGAGGTCAAGAGTCTATTTAAATTCGGCACCTGCCTCCTACTTGAAATGTATTTCGTTTTTCCAAATATATATTATTAAGATGAGAATCTTTAGTTAAAAGGGGAACCTTTGCTTGCTAGTGTTTGAAAAATTCCCATGATGTGGATTGTATGTAAATACATAAACTATAAACTATATTTTTCTTCTTGATTTGTTTTCTTTTTTGTTTGTCTCAAAACATTTTGTTCTATATTACGTGCCTTTTGTATACCTACACTGATATTTCCGAAGCGTGAGCATGGATTCTAATTCTTTTAATTTTCTTTCTCTCACTTCTTTATTTCAGAGTTCTAATGTAGAACTTTAACGTCAGACATGTCTCATCTAACACGCACAACCTTTCATTAACCTGAGAAGTAACATATTACGGGGAAATTCATAATCATAATTTCCTCGCCTAAACCATAATTTTTCTCTCTCCGATTTTTTTCAGAGGGCCCATGAGTTTTTATAATGCAAGATTTGTAAACATAATAATTAAAAATGACACCAGGTCTCTTGCTATACAATTTAAGATGAGGCGTTCCAGAAATGTCCTTAAAATTCGAACGCAATGAATTTTGAAAAGTCAAAATATTATTTGGTATATATTTGGTCGTACTGTTTTTCAGGAATGTAAAAACGGAACAGATTATTGGAATAAACTACTCTAATTCTTCCTCTCTTTCCTTTTAGGCTGCCCTTCCATGACTTCACTCACACACGGTGGGCTTGTCAGCCAGGTCCAAAGTCTTCTGTGCACAGTTTGCCAGACATCAATGATGGAACCTAAATTGTTGCCATGTGGACATACCTTTTGTCTCACTTGCTTGGAAAGACTTGTCATTGAAAAGAAAATTGTATGTCCTCTTTGTCGAGTTGAGACCAGTGTTCAAAATGGTAAAGCTGCATCATTACCTCGTAATTTCGCTTTTCAATTAGTGGCAGAGGAAGTATCAAAACTTGAGGAAAAGTGTGATCTTTGTAACTCGATCAGTAAATCATGTAATATAGTATTTTGCTTTGATTGTAACGTTTCCATGTGTCAGGATTGTAAGGAATTGCATGATAAAAGCAAACAAAAATCAAATCATTCCTTAAGAATGTCCCACAGAAGGGAAAAAATGAAAGATAAAACTTTGGTATCAAACTACTGTTCTATACATAAGCATGACATCTGTTCACACATATGCATTAAATGCAATAAAATTATTTGCACAGTGTGCTCAAAAGAACATGAAAGGGAACAACACGATGTTAAACGTATGTTGGCGTATGAATATGAGATAAAAATAAAGGCAACATCTCTTGCAAAAGAAATAAGGGACTTGAGAATAGAATGCACATCACACATTCAAGAAAATGACTATTACAAACAGAGAACAACAAACCACATTGATAAGATTATATCGCAGGTCACTGAAGAACATAAATCGTTGATTGAGAGGATTGCAGAAGAAAAGGTATCCCTTTTAAAGCCTTGTTTGGATATGAAAGAAAAAATGACGAGGGTGTCCGAAGCCTACATCAAAAACATTGAGAACAATGACTCTTTGCTTACCCGCGCTAATTCCTCAATTGAAGGTATTGCACAAGCCCCCTTTGAAGACGTACAATCACATGGTAAGATATTTGAAATATCGAATTCCACATTAAACGACATTAAGGAGAAAGAGAAAAACATCGCAAAACAATTGTTACGGATTATGAAGGAGGGAGACATGTTAAGCTTTGAAAAAAGCTCAAGCCATAATAACATAATCGGAGAACTTATACAGAACGAGTGGGTACGGAAAGAGATTCCCTTAAGAAAAAGTGCACAAATGACTTGCACCGCTGTAGATCAACGGAGTAGAGTGCTTATTGGATATTTTAAAGGGGGCGTAGACATCGTAGGCGAGAAAGGCTCAGAGGGGGTTATTGACCTTTTGAAAGAGGTTTGTGTCATGGCAATGACATTCAGCAATAATGGGAATCTTGTATTACGTGATATACATAATGTAATTTCTGTATACGAGCATGAGCCTATTTCAAACAAGTTAGAACTGCAAGATACAAAATTTGAGACAGTAAAGCACGAGGAAGGGGGAGATGGAGACCTTGCTCTGGACTCAAATAATAATATTTACGCTAGCTATAGAATTATGCAGAAAATTCATGTTTACAAAATAGACGGCGGAAAGCCATTTCGAGAAATTGATTGTGATGGATTTAATCCTCAACAAATTTTAGTGATGTCCAATCTAGAACTTATGATTATGAACGCTTCAACTATAAGAATATTGGATGTAAATCGGGAAACTAAACATGAGGTGACACGTAAAGGGTGCCTTGGTTACCCCGCTGTTGCGTGGGATGGGACATTACTTATCGCTTGGGTAAAATCTAGAGAACGCACTGTCGAAATTATTAAGTACAGTTATGACATGAAGAACAAAACTACATTGTTTTCAAATAAGGACATAGATCTTGCTGGTAGAAGGTGGTATTATTTTCAGGTTCTTGCTGACAGGAAAGTTGCCTTCTGTACGCCGAAACAATTGCATATTTTTACACTCTATGTCAGGCCGTATGGCATGGAATTCACTAATGATAACGATTTTTTTAATAAGTGAAGGAAAATGATTACACTAAATGCTTATTTTTTAAGGATTTTGTATGGTATTAATTCTTAACGAGAAGAGCTTAGGAACATGGCATTGTTAATGCGATCAGTTCTGATATTGGGCTGTGGTAGCATTTTTTTTTCCTGGGAAGAGAATAATAATATAACGGAGATGATGCAGTAAGTTGTTCGCAGTTTAAAATGTCAAGGAATACCATTCTACTCTTTTTCACTTGTATTACAAGTAAGTCTTTTATTGGAGAACAAGTACCAAGATGCAGCAAAACAGCAAGGATGTTTCTAATAAATTAAACCGGTTACATGTCCACTCTAGGTAATTGTAGAGCAAACTTGTAATTATTTACCTAACTTATTGTAGATAAAATCATAATTTTCCTCCATTTCTCCTTTAACCGTTTGTGCAATACTTTTTAGATAATAACTATTTTCAATATACTTTACCTCAATACTTACCATTTATAATCACGTATTCGCAATATTTGTCATATTCGTTTGCAATACAAGCAGATAAGTATGTTATAAATTGTCATCAATTTGTATTAAATATATCTATTTATCGTCATTTAAGGTACTGTATTCCATATTTGTACCCTTACTATTCTGCGTTATGTACAAAATATATTGGCAGTTGATATCATGTATATTTCATTGTAATAATTTTATAGTGTTACGTATATACCACATATTAAAATGTAATTTATTGCTTTCAGAGGGCGTCACTGTAAGCTGTTGCTCAGAGTCAACGATGTATGTATAAACAAGTTATAACAAAAGTTGGGGGGCAAGCACACAGCAAAGAAAGTGCATCAGAGTGTGTGCAACTGAAACCGGGTTTTGCCAATCTGTGTTTATGATGGACTGTATTGTTGCCCATGGAAAATGAAAAATAAATTATCACTGATTTGGGATATTTTTCAAAACACTCTCCATTACTTGGAATTTTTAGAACTTTTAACATATTATTAAGTGAATCTTTGTGGTTTGAAAAAAAGAGTTGAAATATATTATATTGCATTTAGGTGGAGGCTCTTTTTTTTTCGGCACATGGCATTGTTAATGCGATCAGTTCTAATAATGGGCTGTGATAGCATTGTTATCTTTCCTGGGAGGAGAATAATAAAGACGAATACATGAGATGCCGACGAGCAGAGCGAGAGTGGTTTTATCATAGAAATGATGAAAATTAGAGGAAAGTGTATACACCTTGAACAATGGGTTTCCCAAGCATTCTAAAGCAATCTTAGACTTAAGTGAATTTCAGATACACAATGCAAATATGATTTACAGCCATTATCGTATGCCTCTGTGATAAAGAAATTAAAAATATGAGGGATGATGAAGCAGACGGAGATGATGTAGTAAGTTGTTGGCAGTAAAAAAATGTCAAGGTATATTATTCTAGGTTTTTTGACTTGTATTACAATTAAGTCTTTTACTAGAGAACATGTATTTAATAAGATACTGCAAAACAGCAAGGATTTTTCTAATATATTTAACCGGTTACATGTCCACTCTCGGTAATTGCAGAGCAAATTTGTAATTATTTATCTAACTTGTTCTAGATAAAATCATAATTTTCCATCATTTCACCTTTAAACGTTTGTGCAATACTTTTGAATAAATAGGCAGATAGTGTCTGACAGTGAAGTCTAGAAACTAAACGGGTTTCCTTGCATAATTTTAATACTAGGACACTGCTAACGTTTAAATGTCAAAGTTCTACAGAATTTGATGTTGGCTGCAAAGGAACTATGTCCAATTTACAGCCAACATCAAATTCTGTAGAACTTTGCGGGAATTATGAATATGCCACGTATGTCCTATCTGTGAAATGTAAACGTTATCAGCGTCCTAGTATTCAAGTTATGCAAGGAAACCCGATTACTTTCTAGACTTCACTGTCAGACAATATTGAGCGACTGATTGACTTCTTTTTTTCTTTGGTAATAACATACATAAAATGAGCTGTAAAGGGTACATGAGCAATTATCTACATCAAAAACCCACTTCTTGTAATGGCCAAAATAAACTGATTGAATCTTTGCGCAGCACAAAACGTAATACCATTCGGTACACGGGTCTGAAAATCATACCTTTACTAAAATGATTGCAATCACTAAAGTCGATTCGACAACTAACCGTCGTTATTTTTCCACAAAAAGACATTTTTAAGCCCTTTCGTTTTGAAGGAAGTTCTAAATTAGTATTATCTTTCAAATGCCGCTTGAATTTAACTTTTTCATTTGTTTGGCCTGCAAATGGGACATAGTACCTTTAAGGATGGGTCGATTATCAATAATTCAAATTAAATGAATGGAGACGTTATATCATAATGTTGTATGCGCTATAGAAGAAAGATTACAATTACAAAACCGAAATTTCTCACTTGGTCGCTACACTCCATTTTAGCTAACATATGTACATGTACACAATAGTCATATGGAAGCCTACATATCAGCAGTGCATCGTGGGAACGTAGAAAGCTCTTCTTCTAGACAGGCCAAACGCGTGGGGGCAGATGATGTGTCCGTCTGACAAGGGTTGTGGTGGGGGAATCGTTTCACCCCTTACATATTCACTAGACCAGAGGGGACACTTCGCCCCCCCCCCTCCCGCGAAGGAAAAAAACGCACATCATCATTCGTTTTGTAAAATAACCATGAAATAGGTTTCTAGTGGTCGTATTATATTGAGCAGTTTGAAACATTAACTCGACGCTTTCGTTACACTGCATGGGACAATGGTATTCTATAATACCTAGTCAAATACATCGTGTTTTAACCGATTAAACTTGTTTACTGCACAGTTATATACCTCATATTCGTATTTCAGTTTGTCTGTCATAGTTTTGACAACGATTGGTGATGGTGCAACCTTGTTCTTGGATTTGGTCTGAGAGGTCATATCGTCTTTAATGGAAGATTAGAAGACTGAAGAAATAAATTCCATGGTTGCTTTCTTTCAAATATCTGGCTTAATTGGAAAAGTGATAATACGTTCTACGAGCCTTCCCATTTTCATACTGTACAGCCATTATGTAAAAAATAATCATGCTTGAAATAGCCCTTGTTATGGGGTTCAGCTTATAAACTATTTACTTGTGCTTTATGCTAAATCATTTCGAGATGGCTTGTTCAGAAGAGCAGAGAACATTTCATATTTTTCTCTAAATTATGTCCTATGATAATGAAATCAATTCACATTCAAATGAGGCAAAACAGCACACACATTAATTATGCATGATATGACTTCCACATCTTACTTTCGTATAAATCATGTTGATGTTATGAATTAAATCTGACATATTTATTTGTTCTTATTTTGCCAATACTGAGCCCAATTAGAACCGTAAACCCTCCTAATCAATGGCACTGGTAGAAATTAGGGGAACGCACCACCTTCGGCTTGCAGCAAGTAGGGGAAGATCGTGTTGCGTTGGTGGAGATTGTAATGTAATTGGTTCTTAATATAGCCGTTTGTTCTACAACTATATAGTTGTCTACTCCCAAATTGGTCTATTCCCATTATGGTCTACATCAAGCCTGTCTACTTTTCCACATGGTCCAATAATCATTTCTTCTACTTATCATTTGGTCTAATGACCATTTAAGATAATAGTAATTTGGTATAATCTCCAATAAGTTTACTACCCTTTTGGTCTACCACTCATTTGGTCTAATTGCCAGTCGGTCTAATTGCCAGTTTTTCTAATGCTCATAATTTTATCGTCTACCATCCATAAGGTCTAATTGTCATTTGATGATGATTATTATTTATGACTAAATGAGTATTATACCATATGGATACTAGACAGGCTGACTGTGTGTAGACCATTTGTGAATGGACTAATCGGGTAGTACACGAAATGATTGTAGACCATAAAGGAATAGAATACTCTCTATATACATAGTCACAATTATAGCACTTCTTGTGTTAATTTTTTGTGAATATCTATATCATTCGTTTAAGTATTGTATACCGTTGTTCTTACATGCATAGTAGTAGTAGTAGTAGTAGTAGTAGTAGTAGTAGTAGTAGTAGAAGTAGTAGTAGTAGTAGAAGTAGTAGTAGTAGTAGTAGTAGTAGTATTAGTAGTAGTAGTAGTAGTAATAGTAGTTGTAGTAGTAGTAGTAGTAGTAGTAGTAGTAGTAGTAGTAGTAGTAGTAGTAGTAATAGTAGTAATATTAGTAGTATTTCTCTTTCTGTTCCATTTAAAAGAAACATACATATAATATGAAAATAATAAAATAATATTATACAAACACAAAGGAAGCGGCCGTATTACCCATATTCAGCCGTGTTTAAAGTTGATTCAGTGTTGTGTAGTGAAATATAAGAGTAATAAATCACTGTGTCATTTGCATATAATTTCAAAGTACTTTGTCTGATATTATTGTCAAGACTATTGACGTATATGATAAATAAGGGCAACCCTAAAAGTAAGCCTTGTTGGAATAAATAACAATGATATTATTAATAAAAGTAAACGATATTAAATGTAGAAGACAGGGATAGGGGAGAAAGAGGAGGGAGGGAGAGCAGGAGGTAGGAAGAGAAAGAGGGGGAGGGAGGGAGATAGATAGAGATGGGGAGAGAGGGATATAGATAGAGAGAGATAGAGAGAGAGATATATATATATTGATAGAGAGAGATAGAGAGTGATATAGAGAGAGATAGAGAGAGAGAGAGAGATAGATAGAGATAGAGAGAGAGATAGATAGATAGATAGAGATGAGGAGAGAGGAATATAGATATAGAAAGATAGAGAGAGAGATAGAGAAGAGATAGAGAGAGAGAGAGAGAGACAGACAGAGAGAGAGAGAGAGAGAGGAGAAGAAAAGATTAGACCAGACAAACTTTTTTTTAAAGAAAATGAAGATAAACGAGAAGAATGGAAAAGGAGATTGATAGTAATCATAACGTGTTTACAGTGTCATACATAGAATCAAATTACAAGGACTGAAGTGACAAAATAAAATTATGATAATTGAGGCAGACGCGGTCAGCCAGCTGGAGAGAGAAAGAGAGAGAGTTAGTAATATTTTTTAAATTCTCACAAAAGAATTTACTACATAAAATGCTTCAGACTGAAAACTTTTCAGGATAGAATTTAAATAGCAATCATCTTCTGGTTAGGCCAACTGTTATTACCAGGAAGAAAAAAAACATTCATGCATACTATTATATAGAGCATAGACGAACGCAGATAATACATTCCATTCGTGTCATTTACACTTTGCAGAGAGAGAGAAAGAGAGGAGGAGGGAGGGAGATGGGAGGAGAGACAGAGAGAGATGTGGGTGCTTTATAGGAGAATAGCGAAAAGGATAATCAATTGCGGAATAAAATACAGCAGATGAACTTCCGGTTTCAATATTCCTCACAACTTCTCAAGCATATGACATATATAGATAAAGGGTGTTAAGGTGAATATTTTTTTTATTGAACGACTTTGGACTGTCAACAACATTGCCAAAAAAGACAAATAACAATGATAAGAGGTTGTTATTTCCGTTTGTCATCATTAGGAATAAAAGGATGATCAAAAACTTCGATATCTAAAGTAAATTAAAAATTGTCAAGAGGAAACTTTCCTAGGCTTAAAAAATGAAGAACAAGATACGAGTAATCGTTGTCTTGTCTGTTTGAGAGAAATTAATTTAGTTATTTTTCATCGTCCCATTCACACTTACATTGTCTTACATGTCATAACATTGTCGGGTGTGAACCTTTTATAGGGGCGCACTACCTCTCATACACATGAGCAAGATGTGCACTCTGTCGACACCTGTTGGACATAAATCGCACAGACCTTTCATTCGTTAGAAATACAACATTTATCACAGTTTTTTCATCTCTATTGAGTCACAGATTTTATTTGGGGGACAAAATATTCACAAGAAATGCGTTAATGTAGTTTACACGTTATAAATAATATCATTATTTTTATACCATTGTCATTAAAAAAAAAAGAATCAGGGTGACAAAAATATTTGAATGGTTCTATATTACAATCTTCATGATAAATAGATTCTTGCTACTGGTATATTTTTTCTCTACTGCTATTTCCCATGTCATTATACGGAACGTGTCGTGTCCATGTAAAGTATTTTCTCGCTACTTCAGTCCCACATTCATTGGATATTCATATTCATTGGCCTATCGCGCTATCAACCAAGCGCTTACTGCGACAGCCCTTCTTCTGCAAATTTCTTAATGAATAATTCTTGTTAGCGTGTTATCAGTTACATTTTTGTTTCAATGTTAACATTTTTAGTATTATTATATAGTGTAAAAACATCAACAACCACAAATATTGTTTATGCTATATCGCTAAAACGTAATTTGATTTGTATGTTGCAGAAGAAGAAAGAAAAAAAATCAAATTTAAAATAAATTGAATTGACAAGGATCAATTATAAGGTTACTGGGTCTCCAAAAAAAATACTTATTTCAATTCCTGTGATAAAACAACATACGATGAACATTATTTACCAACCAAAGTTGTGTTGTTATGTTACTGTATCTTCTGTTCTAGATGAAGTTTAACGTTGTACCATAGGGTCATACGTCATGAAAATACGATTCGGGGAACATGCATGTTCGACAAGTAGCTATTCAAATGTTATTGAACCCGTGCATTTGAAGACATTCTTATTCAACAATGAAAACAGTGGGTGAGAAACAATTGAGAGGATTGAGCTCTGGATATCAACTGAAGTACCAAAACTGCATGGTCAGGATGCCTTTCCTTTTCGCTCAAGGTCTATTGGACGAGCCGTAGACTACCTCTTATGCTCATGAACATTTCAATGGCAAGATGATCCATTTTTGCAATTATCTGTCAGAGACTCACTTATTGTCAACTGGCTTTCCCTCTCAAGCAAGAATAGTATGATTCCAATTGCATATCATCTTAAAGAGAAATAATGTATGCTTCTTTTATATATAAAAGATAAGGTTATATTAAATTTGTATTTGAAAAACTTAACTAGAAATAGTGTCCACTTTCTTATTTTGTTGAGTGTGGAACCGGGTTTGCCAAACTCTGTATTTTTATGGCTCTGAATAAATAAATAGAGTTGCGCCATCAACGGCCACTGTGTAGGTTCTGAAATGAAAAGTATACATACAAATAAATGTACTTATACAAGTACAACACAAATGCCTACAGATTGTTAGGGCAAGGGGAGGAAGGAGGCAACTGGGGAGGGGGTACCAATTTTACTAGGTTCATGAAATGCGAATAAACAAGGCCATCAATTAGGGGGAGGATGGGGCAGGATCTTCTCCTTTTCATGCTGCATTACCCATCCCCACCCCCATCTCTCTCTCTCTCTCTCTCTCACCCTCTCTCTCTCTCGTATCCCCTCCCCTCTCTCTCTCCTCTCTCTCCCTCTCTCTCGTATCCCCTCCGCTCTCTCTCTCTCTCTCTCTCGTATTCTCCCTCCCCTTCTCTCTCTCTCTCGCACCCCCTCTCTCTCTCTCTCGCATCCCCCTCTCTCTCTCTCTCTCTCTCTCTTTCTCTCTTTTTCTTGCCATTGCCATGGTATGGTGGGGAGGGAGGGGGTACACATGACCCACTAGGTAGGTCGATAATAAGCGCAGAAAGTTATATGCATGGTGTTTATCAGAATGGGCCTAATAAAATCGTAATAAAATCCTAATGTTCATAAATTGTATACTGTGGGGCAAACCAACGCCTGGAATTTACTGAAAATGTTGTTACGAAATATTGGGTGTAGACCATCAATTCCCGTGCACGATATTATGAAGCCTTTTTAAACAATCTGACATGTACCTTGAATAACATTGCATTTCTCCACACTTTCAACCGTCGATCTGACGAAATCGAAAACTGAGGAGGCACTATTAACGACCGTTGTGGAGATTCTGAAATGGAAACGTGAATATCAGGTTTAGAGCTTTTAACTAGCTTCACTCTGGCTATCAGTGCCTCGATGGTGTATGCCTTTCGTTGTTTTGCCAGGGTCTAGAATCTCCTTCTCCATTTTTGATATCTACTTGTGCATCATGCGAAGGAATTGGGTGTCTTATTGCGTGGAATTCTTTTCAGAACCACACTCTTCGCTCTTCGACTTTTGTGATGTGCACACAACCTTCTTGAGATCGACCACTCCCTCGTACCTTTCCTTTTCTCCTTTCATTTGGCCTCATGTTTTTGTATACAAACACCGAAAAAAAAAGGCTCACGTAAGTGTTTAATTACAAACAATTATGCAGTTATCATATCTTTCCTTTCTTTCTATTTCCTTTATTTTGTTATGCAACTCTTTTAAAAAGCCCCATGAGCGGGTCTTTTGACGAAAGAATATATATCAACATCCTTTACATTCAGGGTACCATATGGATTTACAGAACAGTTCCTGTGCAGATTGCGCTGTACAGAATTTATACATTTTATACAAAAGCAACATTTAACCACGTTGGTGAGCTAAAGGCTGAAAATGACGGCAACATTTCGGTATCAAATTGCAAGAAACGTGAATATATAGCAAAGATTCAACAACCTTAGCGTCGAAAACACCTAATGGTGTCAATATTTCATTAGTCTTCTACATAATCGTTAAGAATATGATATTTCATTTTGCGTTTACTTTAAACACATAATACAATGATGATGTGTGTTAAATTACATTGGAAGGTCATTCCAGGGGGATGAGAGGCATACCTAATCTCTCCCCGACCCTCTCACAAGGATGACAAATACATGTAATTATTGCGAATTACAACAATGTATAATAAGCTTTCTATTGCTCTGAATTGCATTTCAAATGGAACAATCCTCGTATATTAATAAACGCAGTGTTTCGTAGCACTGTATAACCCTGTCTACAATAGCAATGAAGAAAGCAAAGAAGCAGATACTTCCATATATCAATGGGGAGCTAATATGTTTTCATAACACAATAAACACTTTTAAAGTAAAGAGCGATATGTTTGTAAGTGCTGCATTAAAAGTGTACAGTTTCACAATAGCAAAACCGAAAGTTCTCACTCGGTCGCTACACTCCAATATAGCTTACATACTTATGTACATAAACACATTTAGTAGCTAACATATCATCAGTGTATCATGGGACGGTAGAAAGCCCTTCTAGACAGGCCAAGCGCGATAGGCAGGTGATGTGTCCGTCTAACAGGGAGGGGGTCGTTTCAACCCCCTTTACATATTCACAAGACCGTATATCTATACAAAAGATTACTTCGCCTACCCCCTCCATCATTTTTTACATCACTCATTTTCTAATATAACCATAGAAAAGGTTTCTAGTGCAGTTTGAAGCATAATAACTGGACGCTGTCGTTACACTGTGATAATGGTATTGTACTTCTTAGTCAAATACATCATGTTTTAACCGATTAAACTTGTTGACTGCATAGTTATAAACTTCGTATTCGTATTTCAGTTTTTCTTTCATAGTTTTGACAACGATTGGTGATGGTGCAACCTTGTTCTTGGATTTGGTCCGAGAGGTCATATCATCTGTAATGGATGATCAGGAGAAAAAAAGAAATAAATTCCTTGGTGAGTTTCTCAAAAAGATCTGACATAAATGCGGGATACACAGCCATTATGTCAAGAAAGTCATGCCTAAAAAGCCCCTTTTATGGAGTTTGATTAATCCCATTCATAATCTAATTCTTTGTGCTTTGTGCTAGATATTTGAAACTGCAGGTGTGTTCAGAAGAGTACAAAAATATTCCCTAATTTTCTATAAATCATGTCCTATGATAATGTATCTATTCACATTCAAATAAGACAATACAGCATTTACATGAAATTTAAATGATATGACTGCCACATCTTACATATGTAAACATCATTTTGATTTTATAAATATATCTGACATGGTAATTTGTTCTTATTTCGCTAATATTTAGCCAAACTTGTACCGGTTGGCGAAACTCTCCTATTAAATCAATGACTCTGAACAATATTAGGGGAACACGCCCTCTTCGGCTTGCGGCAAGTAGGGGAAGATCGCGTTGCGTTGGTGGAGATTGTAATTTAGTCGATCAGAATCTGGACTAGTATACATTCAGATTGTACTTACCCGTATTTGGTTTGCCATATTCTGTGAACAGTCCCTTAAAGAAGTCGGGTAGAAGATGCTCTAGCAATTGAATTGTTTCGCCGTATCGTTCTGTTACGCCGACTAGTAAAAACTTGTCTATATTACGTTTGGCTTCTTCTACGGCCCACCGTGATGGAGATCTGACGAGAAAACATAATATTATAATTTGGGGGGGGGGGCGGGGATTGCATTGTTGTCATCTAGTTCAGCTTATTATCATGATGATGTATGAATGCATTCATGTGACTAAGAAATTGTCTTGTTATGTACTGTCTGCTGAGAGCCGGAGGAGTGTTTACTGACAATGACAATGACAATGATTTTTATTTCTTTAAAGGCCCCTTCACCACCATCACCACCCCACTATCATCATTATCGCCATCACCACCATCATCGTCAACATCACCACCATCACCACCCCACCATCATCATCACCACCATCATCATCATCATCACCCCTTTTTACATAGAAGAAGTGCCCCTTTTTACATAGGAAAAGTGCCCCTTTTACTTTGGCAAGTACCCCTATTAAAAGTCCCCCTTCCCCTTTTCACCTCTGATGAGAGCCCTTTACATTTTGACACTTGCCCCTTTACCTTCGACAAGTTTCCATTTTCCTTTCAATAAATGTCCATTTTCCATTCTCATAACTACCCTTTTTTGAATCTCTAGTAAGTGCCCCTTTCAGGTACGAGAAATGCCCCTTTTCATTTTTGATAAGTGCCCCCTTCATCTTTGATGATTGCCCTATTCGAATCTGAGAGGTGCCCTTTTTACTTTGACAAGTGCCCCTTTTCCTTTGTAAGAAGTGCCCCTTCCCCTTTTAAAACAAGTATCTATTTTTATCAATAAGCGCCTCGTTTATTTCAACATGTGCCTCTTTTTCTTTTTGAAAAGATCCACTTCCCCCTTCTCATAAAATCCCCCTTTCACCTCTGATAAATGCCCGTATTAAAATGTGATCGGTGCCCCTTTTCTGTCAACAAAATTAATGCACATTTTCATTTATTTTCATTGCCCTTTTTTCATTCTTATTACCTCCCCTTCTCATATCTGGTCAGTGCCCTTTTTAATCTCTGATAATTTCCTTCTAACAAGGATACGTGCCCCTTTTCCTTTCTAATAAGGGACCTATCCCCTTTTCATAAATACCCCTTTTCAACTCTTATAAATGCCTCTATCAAAATCTGGGTGTACCTTTTCCGTCGACAAATGCCCATTTCCCATTCTCATAAGTGCCCTTTTTCATCCCTGTTGGGTGCCTTTTTTCAGATGTAAGGAGTGCCCCCATTTTCACCTCTAATAATTACCCTTTGTACTTTCACATGTGCTCCTTTTCTTTTATAATAAGTGTCTTATCCTTTTCGATAAGTGTCCCCTTTCCTCTCATCATTAAACGCGCCCCTAATTTCAAGCGACTAGGAGCAATTTCCCCCAAAGCTCGACGCTACGCTCACTCGCATTTATAGATAAATAATTATGTTACTTCTTAAAGGCCTTTTCAGTCTTCCGTTATGAGAATTTGCTTATAACCCCATCAGGATTGGGTTTATTCCTCTTGATATTGCCTGGATTACATTTGGTCTGCGATTAGTCTACGGAGCCCGTTTCCTGCCCGTATCCCCTTTTCCGTGCGGCCTCCGTACGGAGGCAGGAGGCGGCCGTGAGAGTTTCGTAAAGATTCACGGGCTCCGCAGGGCTCCGCGGGGCTCCGCGGCCTCTACGATTTTGTTTCGCAGAAAGTTATACAAATTTGAAAAATCGTAAGCCCGTAGTCCGTAGACATGTCGTAGGTGTCATTGCACAATCCCCGCACGGGCATCGCGAGGAGGACTCGCGCTATTCGTGCAGCAAACACACGATTTTTCGGTGAACATGAAGTAAACAAAAAAAAACGCTTAAAAACGGCACGGCGGCTGCACGGTCACCGCGCCTTCTCCGCGCAACCTTTGCACGGAAGCTGCACGGGCTCCGTACGATGAAGTATGAAGCTTACGCAATATCTTGTATGATGTAAAAAGAAAAACAAATATTGAAATCATCCCTGATAATGTAATCACATGTATATACCAATGTCTAAAATAAATTGTATATTTCCGCTTTGATATTTATCTTTGTAGGTGCCCTTTTTTCAGAAAGTGCCCTTTTTCGTTGGTGCCCCCCACTTTGGAAGTCGCTTGGCCGCCCATGCCATCATTATCATCGTCATTATCGTCATCATCGTCATCGTCATTACCATCACCTTCACCATCACCCCACCATCACCATCATCATCATCATCATTATAACCAACATCACCATCATCACCACCATAATCATCGTCACAATCGCCATTTTTATTAGAATCGACATTATTGTATTTGAACAAAGATAATATAAATGCAAAATCAATATCTTCATCATCATCGTCATCACCACCACAATCGTCATTACCATCATTACCACCACCATCATCATCACAATCGTCATTTTTATCAGAATCAATGTTATTATATTGAAACAAAATAATATAAATGCAACCATCCTAAACACAAAATCAATATAATAATTTCAAATAGGTTGGGCAGTTAGGGAGTTGGGCATGGAAAAGTAATGCGTATTTAAAGATGTAGCCGAGTACTGGCCATGCAACTCTATCGCGAAAGAAACTTTGTAGAATGCATGTTGAAAGTTTGATTGTGGTGTAAAAAGAACTAACTTAAAATTAATGATAAACGTCTGAGTTTATATAACTCTCAATACATTGACGGTATATCTAAGCTCTTTAAAGGTATATTATTTAGGATTTAGAATCATCAAAATGACAAGGGGTTGAGTCAATATCTCTAAAAGTCACATACACTGCACAAATTAAATGGATATATTTACTGGCCTTTTGGTCGTCATAATTGGGTTTTTTAAGAGCAATCCTTTTCAGCGAACATTTCTACCATAACCTTATTCCAAAATAACATTTTGTTATAAATATGAAAAGGCTTATTTGTTATTTATTTTTTCTTCAGCTTTCCCAGGACTTAACCTCCTCTTATTTTTTGTAAATAAAAAAAACACGAATTCTAGCCGAAAGAGTTTATCGACCTACCGGCATCTTGGATGATAGCCACAGAAATGGCGGAGTTGTTGGCTGAGAGAACCGTCACCAACACAGCCAGATCTATTGCGGATCACACAGTCATCGAAGGTCTAAAATAACAACAATGAAAATACAAATAAATGGAATGGGTTACAAAGCATGATAATTGCAAATGACGTGACATAGAATGATGTTTGTTTCCAGGTTAAATTTTAATCTGATTTGCAGTAACCATTGGATGGAAAATGAATGCATCATATTTCCCAATTTGATTTCAAAACCTAGTGGCTGTAAACTTTAATAAATGTAGATTTATAATATTGATATTTTATTGATTGCATATTGTGATACACGTCTACAGATTCTCTGGAGTCTGCGATAATCTTCAGGAGTGAATGAAGGAGAGTTAATAGAAGAAGTAAGAGAAGAAGAAAAAGAAGAAGAAGAAACATGAGTAGAGTTCTTCAGATATCAAAGGATCATACAGGTCAACTGTTCAGTGCATTTTATACCTCGTTCATAAACTTTGGCTTCGTAAGTTTATGTAGCTTCTCAATGTCTGTGAACTTATCGTCACCAAACTGGCCAAAGTAATACTGAGAAACCATGCGATCCAAAGGGTCACGGATAAAATTGATGAATACGTACTTCCTGCAAATTACACAGAGATAATAATAGTAGTAATAATAATAACATAATATAACTATTGATAATAATATTTTTAAAATGAATAAAAACAAATAAATAACAATGATAATAAAAAATAATGATAATAATGATAATAAGAAAAAGAATAATAATGATAATAATGATAATAATAATGATGATGATGATGATAGTGACTTAGTTTACCCAGGGAATCCTCATGAGCTTCCCCCACACATTGGCATCACATCAAATTTCTGTAATAGGAATTATATCCCTCACATAAAATTTCTTGTTCAAGGATCGAAAACTCTTCATGTAATCATTTTCATGATTCCATGAATGAATGAAGGGGAAGAAGTCGGCAACCTTCTAGTGGTCTTCACTGTTACCTAGCTCCCACGAGAACCAATACCGACAATGAGTCTACGAACAAAACTTTGTAGTACAACTCAGGAGAAGCACCGGAAACCAGAGTCCGGCTTCGCGTCCTTTTTAGGACGGGCAGCAACCGCTTTCAAAGACAAAGGTGTAACGATGTTGCAACTGAATATGGAGGGTCTCACACATGCCAAGATGAATATCATTGAGCAGCTGGCAGTCACCAACAAAGCTACCGTGATTCTTCTCCAAGAAACCCACTGTGAAACAACTAAGAAACTCGAGCTCTCTGGCAGGTCACATCCCAAGTAAACACCATGGGCTAGCCACTTTCATCAAACAGGACACAGACTGGACTCTAGAGGCACAGTACAGTCCGCGCCAGACAATACTATTGAATGGCTTGCAGTGAAAGTTCATGGTACAACCATCATAAACGTGTACAAACCACCACCAGCACGCATGATGACTACATAATTGCCACCTTATCCAGCTCCATGCGTGTATGCAGGAGATTTCAACTGCCAACACACGGATTGGAGGTACCGACGCAGTAACAGTGATGGAGACTTTCTGGCCGAATGGGCTTCCAGCAACAACCTGACTCACCTGTTCAACCCCAAGGAACCAGACAGTTTCCACACTGCACGGTGGAACACATGTACCAACCCAGATCTGGCTTTTGCTGACTCCTGTCAAGGGAATCAAACTCATGTGCGATATGTCCTTGACAGGTTTCCCAGATCGCAACACCATCCATCCCTGATGTTCCATCTAGCTCTAGTGGCGCTGATCCAAAGCAAACCAGTGAAACGTTGGAATTTCCGCAAAGCTGATTGGGACACATTCCACCATGAAGCAAACCATCGCGTTCCAGATCTACCACCTCTGAGAGCGATGATGTCAACTCGTCCTACTCTGCTTACTGTAGCATGCTGATAAACGCAGCCAAGACATCCATCCTTAGAGGCTACCATAATAACTATATCCCCTGCTGGGATGAAGAGTGCCTAGAACTGTATGAGGACTTTACTTCATCTTCATCTAAGGAAGAGTCTGACGCAAGTGCTACTGCATTACTGTAGAAGGACATGGCAAGGTGTCAACCGCCTTTTTGGTAGAACTACATCAAGCACAAAAACAGAGTCTTGTCACCGCTAACTCTATCGCCAGCGTGTTCGTAAACAATGGCCGCTTTGACAAGCCAGACCGTGACCACTCTAGGCAGGTCAAAAACGAAGTAGCTGCACTCTGGAAGACAAACAGCACCATCCATCTTTCTGATCATTTTCCATGGAGGGAATGGTAGCAGCTTTGCAACTCCTTAAGACTGGCAAGGTTCCGGGGCCAGATAGTATCCACCCAGAATTCCTCCGCCATGCTGGAACTGCGGCAACAAACTGGCTTCGTTAATTCCTGTCATCCTGTATGAAGCGTGGAAAGATTCTTAAGATCTGGCTAAAGGCAAATGTGATAGCGCTGCCTAAACCAAACGAGGCGAAGGATGATCCAAAAAGCTACCGTTTCATCTCGCTACTGTGTCACTTGAGCGCATGATTTACAGCCGCTACAACCCCATCATCGACTCCCAGCTAACTCACGAACAGGCTGGTTTTCGCAGCGGCAGATCGACAGCAGACCAGGTCACCCAGGAAAACGGAAGGCAGGCGCTGTGTTTGTTGATCTGACGGCAGCCAATGGCACAGAGGTCTTACCTACAAGCTCGTGAAGCTCCTCCCAGACAGACACATGGTGTCCTTCATCCTTTTCACTTATACAACAGGGAGGCTAAGCGAGAATCGAATGTCACCATCAACGCTGATCGCCTGAGATTCGACACGTGCCCAACATACCTCGGAGTGAAACTTGACAGAGCACTCAACTACAGACAACACCTTGAAAGCTTGCGAGGCAAAGTCACTGCAAGAGGTGCCCTAATCCGCTGTCTAGCTGGCACTAGTTGGGAGCAAGCAAAAACCCTCCGCATATCGACCCTGGCCCTCGTCTATGCCCCAGCAGAACACTGCGAACCAGTCTGGAGTTGAAGCCGTCACACATTTCTGGTTGACACCGGACTAAACGAATCCATGCGCACTATAACAGGATGCTTAAGGCCAACACCTGTCGAGCAACTACATGTCCTGGCAGGAATCCCATCCAAATCAGACCACAAAAGATTGGACAGGAAATACATGAACAGACCAGTGGCACAAATCGTCATCCTCACTGCAGCGATTCATCCACAACCCAACGGATACTAGTCCAGGCTGTGATTTACCAAGGCACGCTTGGACATAGCTTAACCGTCTGCGAAGTGGTGTCGGCCGTTTCAAGGCCAACATGTTTAGATGGGGCTTGGCCCAAAGTCCAGCTTGTGAGTGTGGTGCATGCACAGGAGCAAATAGCAGATCACATCATTACAACCTGCCCCTGTTTAAACCACCAAATGGCATCCCTGGGCTGATGAAAGTGGATGAGACCACTAGGGAGTGGCTGCTTCACAGTACTTTAAAATGTAAAAGTTTTTGTTCTCGACATACGCGAGAAGAAGAAGAAGAAGATTCCACTAGAAGAGAAATTCTGTTGCGGTGGAAAATAATAGGTGTGACGTCACACTTCTCAGCTTTTTCCCTCCGAATGCCCCATGTTTCCTGAAATGATTTAAACTCAAAGGTCCATAACAAATTGTTAAATGTAGCTAGAAAGATCACAGAGGTCTAACTTACAACTTACGTGTAACCTCTAAAGTCTGCATGTAACTTAGACCTAAACTTAGAAGGTAGGTCAAACAGTTCAGATCTACCGGTAACAAACAGTTCATCATGTCTTTCGGGGACTTTCATCGGATCAACGTTAGGGTTTAGATCTAGACTTAACTTTGTTACACCTAGCCAGTTGCCTAGTGCATTTTATTTAAGAGAGAACACAAAACCCTACTCCCAGTCCCGTAACGTTAGAACTTAAAAAAACTTTACGCGAATTTTAGGACCTATTTTTTATGAGAGATATAAAACAAATGTGCTCTTTGTGCTTCATGAATAAATTTTGTTTGCCCACTTGAGAAGAATACTTCCACCTGTGTTGCTTAGAATATACCGTCCGTACATAGATAAATAATAACGACATAACTTTCATGAGCAAGTATCCAGTATTCGTCTCGGTGGGAATTACAATTTTGGTACAAATCACCTTTAGCTGTCCATGCGCAGATTGTAGCTATGTACAAGCTTATTATAAGATGACACTGACAGTTCTTAAGTGTTCTCCAATATAGATGCATACTATTTTCTCTGCACAAGATGCTAATTACAACTTATGTGAATTTGTGTCAGTCTTTCTGTACGTCCTCTGAAATTACTGGCATTCATATTTACCATTAATACTGTCACGCATGTATGATGTGTTTTCAGTAATGAAAGTAGCGACCTTTTTGCGAGCAGTAGTTGATGTTGTAATAAAGAAAATTATTCTTGCTTTATACAAATTAAATTAACCACTTTTAAAACGAGTTTTTAAGCTATGATCTAGGACAGAGTATTGTCTCAGCAAAGCTTTCACATTTTAGTAACTCAAGTTTTCTTCTAAAGAAAGAGGTCTCTCAGTGACATCATCTATAGGCTGCAGTCCTGACTGATAAAATATTGTTGTTATATAATAATTTATGAGAGCACTGACCTATCACTTGGGATATCTACGAACAAAACATGCCCTTCCAGAAAAGCTGGTGGCTGGATGGAGGCGATATTGCGTTTCACGTTTCCATATTTGTTCAGATTCTGCAATGTGGAGAAAAACAACATGTGGATACATGGGCGAATAATCATATGTGACTTTGCAATCCTAACACTTTATCTAAAATTAGATTTGTAAACATTTACACGATGACAAGTCTCTTTTTGTAAGTATCTACTATTTCTACAACATAAAGAGTAATGCTAAGTTTCAAAGTTTATTTTAATGCATATTTTCTTCGGGGATGATACTATAAATGTTGAACATGATGGTAAAGAATTTCGAGAAATTAGGCATCTTAAAAAGCCTTGTCCATTACTTTTGGACATTTGTAGACTTAGCCTTTAATGACCTTTAACATATTAAATATTACACTATGATTGCTTTAGGCAATACTATCGGGTTTTGAAGTGGTCCTTGACTTTTTAAACGTATTTGCCGTGATCGTGTTGTTTGAACAAATTTAAGACGGATAGTACAATATTTGTCATAATGATTAGATTCTTATTTCTACAACTTGTGGAAAAGGGAAACAACAAAAGAAAAGATCACTTTCATAAGTGGGCGGTTCTTTGTGGAATGATCTCCCACTTACGGTGCGGACAAAGTTATCCACATCGTGCTTCAGGAAACACTTATGAAGTACTTTTTACAGAAGTAAAAATGTAATTAACTGCAAGGTATTCATTGGTATTCGACCTTTCATCAATTCATACAATAAACAAATGTATTATAGTTACGTTTGTAATTAGCTTTATATATTAAATTTCAAATTTCTTTGTTTATTCTTATTTACCCATGGCACACAGTTTTCATATGTTCGAGCGTACAAGGCTTGATTAGCATTCAAGCTGTTTTCTGGACCCTTTTATCCTTTTATGTTGTTTATAACTGTTTATAGTGACTTTATACCTATTGTTATGTGTTTATTAATGGATAAAAAAGTATAAGTTTAAGTTCAAGTTCAGGAGTCCCTGGCATCATTTATCAATCCTACATACATGTTATAAACAAGAACTTCTTGAGTAACCATGACTTTGATATACGAAATAGAAGGGATACTCACATAAGAGGTGATAATAGGTCTTGGTTGCTTGTAACCATTCCGTTGCCCCATGGTAGCTGCCAATGCCAGCATTGTCCGACTCCCACATTTAGGAACTCTGTTGTACACTACAACTATATCCTGGATTAATATGGCGATTATGGAAGGCAGAAATCATATTAAGTTAAGATAATAAGAACTTACGTGGAATCATGTGTGGCAAGGCCTCCACCTAAGAGATTCAATAACAGGCACAGTCCAATGTACATTGTTTGTCCAAGACTTTACCAAGTAATACCAAGCTGTATATTGGAATATCATAGAATCATAAATTGACGTCAAATACAATTTCATTTCATGTTAAATGAAACCAAAAAAATGAAACATTCAACTCTATAGTAGGGCTTTCAGATTGAAATAGTCATCAGACACAATGAAAAGTTGAATGTGGTCGTTTTCATGCCAAAAAAAGGAATAAATAGGCTGGACTTGAACAACAAGGGCTCTTCTAGAATTGGTAAATGGGCACCTATATATCATCCAAGGCACATTGTCTTTAGGTGATTATTTGCCGATGCCTGAAACAATTCCCTAACATCAGTGTTCAGCATGTATGTTCAAAATGGAGATATAAAATCACTAGGGAAAAAAAAGAAAATTAAAACTTGATGAGTGAATGAAACGGAGATCCTATAATATCTACCCAAAATTCATATATGTCATATATAATTGTGCAATAGATTTAAGCGATTATTACCTGTTTAGCGAATTTTATTAATTTGTATATAGGTGTACACTTCTTTATTTAGAAAATTCAATCACTGTGTGATATCTCTTTATAGGATTTGCTAGATAATTTTACTGTAGTTTATTTATGTTTGTATAATTATTTTTTTTTTAACGCAATGTACAACATTCTGCAATTCAGCCATCTGGCTGCAAGTGAATTTTCAATAAAACCATTACCATTACCATTAAAATCGTTCTTTAGTATAATAAGCTTAGTAATATACGTAGAAAAGGGAAATGCTTAATCTGTCGTATATATACAATATTTTATATGCAGTGGGGTATTTAGCGAGCGTTGCTATTTATACAAGTTTTTATAAATCCCCAGCAATCATGATCCTACCTATAATTCATAAACCATTTAGAAGAGGTTTTATGGTAACTTTTTGACAAAAATTAACACGAGGAACGACCAATTATGAAGGATAAAATATGTATTCATGTCTTTTCCCAATAAATAATACAATAGTATTAAGGTATTTATATATATATATACTTAGCTTTGCTCTATCCTTCCGTTCAGTGCTCAATGCCTAGGCAGAGCAAAAATATATTGAATAAGGCAGACTAATGGAACATGGTTGCTACTCGGAGTTATATGGGACTACCCTATATTCATCCAGTCCGGATAGATATGATAATTTACCAAATATATCAATTAATAGGTGGGACTACCCTATATTCATCCCGTCCGGATAGATATGATAATTTACCAAATATATCAATTAATAGGTGGTTTCACGGCAAAAATTGTATCATCGATTATTAGTAAAAACATATTCTTTCTCAAAATTGGTAATAAGAGCTTCCATTTCATTTTGTGAGAGGGGGGCGTTTCCAAAACTGGTCTATACCTTTAACTAATACAATACAATACAATAAGATTTACTCATGGGTGAAGGGGCTATTGTGATTGCTCAGGTACTGCGCTGGATTTCTCAACATGTAGGTTATGGAAGGGGGTATCGCAAAATAATCTCCACCAAGGTGCTAGTACATTAATGTTTATTTATTTATTTATTTAAGTATTTTTTTTTATTTGAAGTTGCAGAGGTAGAATTTGTTTGTATATATATATATATATATATAAAAGAAGTTATATATATATATATATATATATATATAAAAGAAGATAAATCAAGTTTTCTGCTAATGAAAAACTCTGATTTAAAAAAAATGCGGACTTTAAATGCAGACCTTTCCTAAAATTGGTTTTCCATAGTGACTTGGGTATTGCGTATCAAGTTTGTTGAGTAACAACTTTTGTAACTAGATGATGTCATCATAGCCTGATGTTTCTGTCTATTGAATGTATTAATAAAATTAACATGACATGGTATTCTGTCCTTGCCGGGTACAATTACGATAATGCAAATATTATCAGCTCTGTATTCGTATTCAAATACATGTATTTTATATAGTTTGAGGTTCATGCCCGCGTGTTGTTAAAATACCACCTGTAAGTAAGTCTTCAACAAAGAAATACTTGAAAATAAATATCAAATCAAACTAGAGTACAATCGATGCGTTTTGCTTTTGTTTTTGTCCACTGTTTTTGGTTTTAATTTCCAATCCTATTTCTTCTTCTTCTTCTTTTTCTTCTTTTTGCTAGGGGTGGGGATCTTGGTGATTTTTTTTTGTCAAACTGCATTGAATTTATTCAAAAACTCCAATTCCTTTTCGTACATAACATAGAAGCAAAGCATTTTTCCATAGTCCTAGTTTATACAAACTGAAACATAATTGTAACAAAGCTTTATACAGCATTTGATAAACGAACATAAATACAACATAATTCATTGTTCATAGTTTCACAATGTACAGTGTATATGACTAAAATATATCATAACTAGATAATAAGAAAATATAACCGCACTAGACAGTTATTTCATTCCAAATACTAAAACAAGCATTGCTTTTTTTCTTCAGGATAAAACTGAATAGGCCTAATTTTTGTTTTAATGATTTTCATATTTCTCAACATATTATTAAACAGAATTGAAGTTATGGGTTTTTCCTTTATTAAAACACACAATTTACCCCCAAAACCCTCTCCTTTGTCGTGATCGGACACTTTAAATAATTGCTTAATCTATTCTCATTATGGTTAACAACAAATTGAAATTAAACAGCTCAGTATGCTTTGGAACTTGGTTATAAAGACGGAATTGTTGGAAAGCCTTGTCCACGGTATCCTCGGATTGGTGGAAAAAAACTACTAGACAATACGAAAATCTGAATTGTCCTATCATATCACCCATTAATTATGAATGATATGAAGTTTCAGTTCTAACAAAGATATCAAACAACATGCATGCATGGTCTTCAATGTTTCTTCAACTGTTGGTTATGACAAGCTGTTAATACGTAACATGTTATTACGATACAAGACGTTTGTATACATAAACTGTCGTTTACGAAATGTAGTTTAGGATAGGTAATTACAACCGATAGTCATACCTTTATTATGATCCAAATGCGTGTTATAGAGAAGTTGTCCGCCTTGGTTCTTCACATCCTTGCTAGGCTCTTTGTCCATGGTCTGCCTTAGAAGCAGCGTGGTAAAAATAATCACCGATACACATGCTACGACTACAAGTTTGTAGGGAAAATTTTGCGCCATTATGCTGGAAAAGTCAAAATAAATATATAAAACCCCACACACGTACACCTCTAAAAAGCATCAGTTCGGTCGTTTTCTAAGGTTTTCAAAAATAAACGACGGAAATTATTCACGTTTGGCTGTTTGTATTTCTTTCGCATCGTTGGTTGAATGGATGTGGAATGATGTGTCTTCTCCAGCGACATATTTTGCACCGTATATTTTTCCGTTCAAATAAATATAACATTTGGTTATAATGTAATCATTAACTGAATATTTAATCACACTCTACCATATACATCAAACATTTTCTCATAAACACACCTTAAGTACGTAAAAGGACCGCGGAAAGTTTTAAGAGTACGGGGGCTAAGCAGGCTTGGTTCTGGACCAAGTAAACAAACGTTTGAGGAAAAAAAAAAATCGATTTAATATTTCTGATTTAATAATAATAATAATGATTACAATCACATTTTAAACGCGTTTAAAACTTTGTTTCTAACCGTTTAAAATTGTAATATTTATTACCCCGGTCATTGGATTAAATAGCCAATCCGCACAAGATAGTGTACATGCTTCGCTCCCTGGGGAGTATTCCGGCTAGTTGCCATTTAAAAAAGCGCACACATGCCAATCCAACTACATGAACGTTCCCATTTAATTAACGCCTGTGTAGAGTGTGGCAAATGTGGATGAATTATTTTCTAAAGGTCATTGGTGCAGCGGCATGCCGCGAACCATATGTTTCAAAGTCAGGTGATGTAGGACAAACAATATGCCTTGTCCTATCTAACAACACGTAATGTATGCAATTCGCATTCTTAATATAGGTTGTTGCAGCCAATTTCACTTTTTTCATTCAAGTTCATATTCCGAGCGTTGAATCAGCAATCAATCAATTGTTAAATCGGGTCATTCAAATGCTCAAGAGAGCGAGAGAGAAAAGGAGAGAAAAAGGGTGGGAGAGGGGGAGACAGAGTTGAGAGTGAGAGAGAATGGGGAGAGGGTGACATGGGAGAGAGATAGAGAGAGCAAGAGAGAGAAGGAGAGAGAAAGGAAGTGATAGGGAAAGAGATAGGAAGACGAATACATAACTGGTATATATACATCATACAAAAGAACTTTTCAATTTCATTGAAAAAGTCTTTTACAAGTTTGTGGAAATTCATTTCAAAGTAATTGATTTTTTTTTGTAACTATAGCAGATAACCTCCAAATCACTAGTTTTAATGTTTTAAAACTCTATCAATGTTCCCAATTATTTAGAATATGTATACATATAAAGAAAGGTGTACATGTATATAATTAGCACATGATCAAACACATGATCAAAAGGCAACAATTGTCAGATATTAAAACAAAGAACATTAACTAAACTGTGGAGATTACATTGTGTAACAGTGATTTACAATAATTCCAAGTAATCACATTAAATAAATCAAAGTTTCCCTCTTATCTGGAATCCCTCTCAATATTACACTAAATTAAATGCACGTAGTAGGAAATTGATCACCAAAAAATGAAATTGAATGCCCCAAACGGGCTCATCGTGAGCTCCGCGTTAATTTGAATGCACGAAAATTTAGCCCCTAGAACACTTCTGCTTTCGAGCAAATTAAATAATCAAAATTTACCGGTGCTCCCGGTAAATTTCTAATATATCTAAAATAGTGCCTAAGGCCATTCCCTGGTAGCTGCGACCATGAAAATCTCAGAATATGCAGTTCTGATATATAATTTCCAAACAATAATAGCAAATCGGTCGATTATAGTCAAGAAACATCGTTTTAAAGTTAAAGTAATATCAGTCTTGAGAGGGCGCTATACAACATAAAGAGTTTATTATTTACAATTTCATCACTTTAGACCCGATTTCAACGGCGACAACGATCATTTAATATTGTAAAGTCGAGTATGCTTCCAATATGTTCATTTCAACCAAATTCATGACCACATACCAAAACTTTGTAATACCTTGAAATGCCCCAATTCACCTGTGAGCGACCTTTATGTGAATTCGAATGCACGTTCATGAATTTGAAGAAAAAAAACGTATATTAAAAAGAGTTTTTCGTAACAGGTGAAAGAAATCATTTGTAAGGAGGCACTTACGGAGACTTACATTAAATTTGATTACATTACGAAAATAGCCTATTCATTATTATTAGAGTAAATGAAATTATGGTAATAAAATTATGTTTGTCTTCAAAACTTAGCCCAGGCACTTTTCGACCGGGGTGCCGCGGCACATTGGGTAGCCGCAAGACAACTCTGCCGCGAGAGAATGTTAGTACAATAACAAAAAGTATATACATTTTTTTGGAATAACGTTTTTGAAAATGAGATACTGTTACATGAAAACAAGCTTGACAGTGAAGTTGCCACGAGAAGATTCAACCTTCAAAATCGGTTCAACATTTGTCTAAGGAACGATGTTCCCATTGTGTTACATTTTCTGACATACGAGCGTGACGATTATAAATAAAGTTCTTGAATTCGGTGGCAGAAGTTGTAGACAAGTGGAGCCAATTCGACAAAAATGAATGGTGAGAATGGCATAGAAACAACCTTAAGCAGAGGTTTTTTTTATAGTTTTTTTTTTACACCCCTAAATTAGGATTAAATTATCGGGGATGATTTCAATATTTGTTTCTTTTTATACATCATACAAGATATTGCTTAAGCATCATACTCAATCAAGCAGTTGGGTGTAATGGTCTGAATATTCATTTGCGAGCGAGCGAAGCGAGCGATGATAATTTTTAAGATTTGTGAGGTCGCAGTGCGAGAAATTATATCTTATATAAAAGAGGAACAAACCGAATCCTGATGGGGGTAAAAGCACATTCTCATAACGGAAGACTGAAAAGGCATTCGATAAGGAATTTTATCGTACGTAGGGCGATATAAATGGTTTACATTCATCAGTGACAGCACGCGTCAGGAGCTAGCGGCTCCTCTTTTGTGATGAGATTTAGCGGCATCTTGCGAGAAACAATAACATTCCGACACCCTTTGTGTTAGCCGCGCGGTATCTTTCATGATTGTGCGCGTAGCTATAAACGGAATTTGGGCGAGGTATGTTTCGAATCTATATATGGAACGGTATTAGCCGGGATGTATTGGGTTCCCACGGTGTTGGTGTGAGAATTCTCATTCAACTTGCAGATTTTGTAGAGGATGGATGTATACATTAATTGGTGGCAAATTAATTTAATTTAGCTTGGCTTTACTGAGCCTGAGGAAACTTCGTACTGGAAAATTATTATACTTGGATTTCACATCGGATTTTAACAGAGGAAAAGTTTCAATTTTAATTGGACTTGGTTCTACAGAGTATACGGCGTAGCGGATTGTTCATACTGGGACGTCTCGGAATCTACAAAGGTACCTCCGAGAGGAAAGTTAAGTATGACGATGGTTTATCCATATTCACTTCTTTACGTACGTATAACCAGTATGAATTAATTGGTACATGTTTCATAAGGCGGACGAAGATCAACGATGTTAGATGTCATTTTAATTTTGAACGAATAAATTGCATGGCAGTGATTTGACTTAAGCCCTATTAAAGCGGCTATTAAATATAAAGGGATCGCCTAACAATGTTAAATCTGAGATACATGGCCCCGCGTGTTTTCAGTGTCTTTGATATGGTATTGTATTTAAAATATATATATATATATATATATATAAAGTCTATATATATTATTTTAAAAAAAAACTAAAAAAAAAAACGTTCTTCAAAATGACCAAGAAGTGCGTCAAAAAAAAAAAAAAAAAAAGGGGTTCCTCATTGACCTAAAGGTTTAAGAATGTTTTAATTTTAATGTTAGCTTTAAGGATCTAAGACAAAGTTACCAGATCCCTCTACAGCCGATTGTGTTTGAATAAGTTTGAATAAGCGGGCGCTTATGGACAATAGTAAGTGGGAAGGGTTCTAGATATGACACAAGTCGAATGTTGGTGAACAATAAGCTGCCGGAAGTTTTTCTTTTTATTCCTGTCGTAGGTTGATATGATACACTGGTTAGCCGCCTTCGCGCTCCTCCCCGATTCCCGCAGCATTTGGTCCAATGTGTTGCCACGAAGGATTTACACAGGTTTCGACAATGACGAACAGCCAAATAATTCTGAAACGCGGCTAGTATTTAACTAGACCGAAAGCTTCAGTCTCTGATATCGACGGTTGTTCCGCTGAGATTGCATCTGGCTCCTCTGACCGCCTCTATACATAGACTGAAGTACTGCGTATGCAGTAGTGTGGGGAACGAATGGTTCGGTTCGGCCGGACCGCGATGAATGAGATATGCAACGAGTTTTTCACTCTTTACGTCTTCATATATCCACTTTGGCTGCAATATTACACTGAATCTAAATAGCCATAATAAATAACCGGAAATATATACTTTGACTTACGATAGCTTGCTCATTTAGATCCTATATTAATGATTAATCCGAGAAAGTCTTGTAGTCAACAAGATTTGTTGTCAGCCATCTTGGTTTAAGTTGATGAATATTCATTTTTTCTTTTCGAACGTCCAATAGCTACGTATGAGTCAGCCCGGCTTGAGCCGGTGATGTTTGAATATTCATAAGCCCAATATCAAACACGTGCTCTGATTGGCCATTGGGCTTGTTTTGGTCGGTTGACCCGGAAATATATCGGGCGGGTCATGTCATAGATTACCAGTTCGAATGCATGAACGTACCGTTTCCTTGGTTCTGAGATAAAAATGGATAACTCATATACGTAAGTCCGTAAATTTCGCATTTTGAAATAGGTAATAAAACTTTGAGAACTGTACATAGGAGAAAACATACTATTTTTGTATCTGATTTATAAATCAGAAAATTAGATCTAAATAAACAAAATCGTGGGAGAAAGTTTCGGGGTAAAAAGTGCTGCAGAATTGGCTCAATCTCTCCCCCCGGTGCGAGCCGTATGGGTTACCGTCTGTGTATGGGGAATGTCAACAAATGTCAGTTTTATTAAAGAATGACCCATACCAGACGGTTATTTCTGTCTAGTATTTAACAAGCATGCCAGGAATATATGCCGCAGAATTGGGGGTCGTTCATTGGATCATTCGGGCTTCGCGCACGAGCGACACGAGCTGTTTCCTAGTGATGCCGATGGAATACATCTTTTGGCAAGAAATGACTTGTTCCTTCAAAGCCTTATTCGCGAGTCGACGAACGTTGGAAAGACTGCATTCCAGTTCTTTGTTGTGGTTCACTCTAATTTGTTATTAAATTATTTGTAGACTGTTTTCACGAGCTTGGTTTCGCCCGTGTTCATAACGGCGTCTGTCACTTAATACTGTTTTCGGTTTTAAAATTTATTCATGTTATTGTTAAAATGAAAGATATTTGTTCACGATTAATTTTGTTAATGGGCCTATTTGCTCAAGCCTTAAATCGCTAAAAGGTATATAGTTAAATGAAATTAACAAATTAGGTGATGGGTTGAGATTAATATGTTAAGCTCATATACCTGGTGGGGTTGATATATTATGGCACAATATGAACACTTAATTAGTGAAGTTAGATTAAATGTTGATTGGACAGTAGAAATCGAATTTAAAATTGATGATATGAAATTCGTTATTATTAATATTTACACCCCCTTTTTAAAGTATCGATAATGAAAGCAATTTTTTCAGAGGATAGGATATTGCTTCAGCTGCTGATGAGTTGGATACCATTATTGTTTTTATACATGTAGTTGGCGATTGGAAAGCTGACATTTCTGATCAGTTATAACTTTTCGGAAAATCTTTTGAAGGCCTTTCGTGGCGACAATGACATTTTGTCAAGTCTGGAAGTTTATTTGCCGATAATATACGTATGCAAGCGAATTTTGGCATATTACGTTTTGGTTGGATCATTGCATTAGTACAGCAATTGCTCATGCTTTTATTGAGGATATTCAGATAAAATATAAGTTTAATACATTAGGTAATATTCCAATTGATTTAAAAATAATTTTAAAAAGGGATTTAGGACACCTGCAGGGTCATAAGGACTGGGCGAATAAGGTAAGAAAAGGAAAGTTGGATTGGGCAAAGATTGATGGTAGTCTGAAAGGTGAATATCACAGTCAGACTGAGTTTTTGTTAAGTCAAGTTAATTATCCCCTCGCCGACGACGTCGGAGGGGATATAATAACGCTGCTGTCCGTCCTTCCTTCCGTGCGTCCGTTCGTAACAAATTTGGTTTCCGATCGATAATTTCAGTAATAGTCCAAGAGCCTGCTTGAATTTCTTTGACAAAAAAGACCAAGTGTTTTGTTTTAATTTTTGGATAAAACATCCTAAGACATGTCTGAAAAGTGATGTCTTGTGTGTTGTGGGTGGTGGAGCGTGACATCAGAGGTCAATGACCTTTATTTGACCCTGATTTCGCCTAACAGTTGTTTTTTACCTGTCAATTGTTAAAAAGAGCCTCAATTTTAATGAATTTTGTGTCTAATGAAAGATAATGAAATTATCTATCAAATGATATGAATATTTATAATATTTGATGATATTTTGAACCTTTTTTACGGTTTAAAATGTAATTTTTTGACTTTTTTCACTAAAATCATAATTTATCACTTTATGTTCGTATCTGTAAATAAAGAGGAAACAATGAAAATCCCATAGAATTACTGTCAAAAAATGCATTTATATTCATTTATTACACTGTGAAAATTTCATATTCATTACTTCTCTTACTAAAAAGTTACTGACTTCCAAAGATAACACTCCCAGTGCCATCAAGATCCTAATCAGAAAAAATGTCACGCGCCCTCTATTGGCCATTCCAAGATAGTTCATGTTCTGTGGTTGGTTCAAAGTTTTGTTGAACATTTTGTGACCTGGTCAAGTGTGAATCAACTTCAAAATATATCAATGAACTTGGTGACTATGGACAGATTACATCCTTATCTATCCAATAATACCAATATCTTAGAAAATGTATGATTTTTACTCCTATTTTGGGGTTCAAAACATCAAATTTTGATGGGGACAGTTGTTCATTTTATACAGTTCTTTACAAGCGACACATTTTTATTTTTTATTATAAGTTGGAAAATAGAAAAAAGTATAACAAAAAGCAAACCTCCAGTGAGTTGGTGATTATCCCAACAGAGAACCCATCCCAATCCCATCATTCGGTTCTTATTAGCCCATGGCCCACCCCTTAGTTATGTTCTGCAGTCTGAAGATATGACTGATGGTAATGAAGAAAAATGTGAGCAATCAAGTCATAGTGAACCTTCTGGTCATTCTGGTGTGGGTAGTGAGAGAACTGGTGATACAACAACAGCTACATGTAGTTATGTTCTGCAGTCTGAAGATATGACTGATGGTAATGAAGAAAGATGTGAGCAATCAAGTCATAATGAACCTTCTGGTCATTCTGGTCTGGGTACTAAGAGAAGCGGCAATAGTAGCAGAGGAAATTCAGCCAAAAAGAGGAAATTTATTCCAAAGGAAATATATCTAGAACCATTCAGAGGAAAGCCAGTAATGAAAACATTTGACTATACCATATACGATAATGAGCCTACTGCAAACACTCTTCAGGGGACACGTCGTGATGCTCTCTGGATGATGTCTGTTGCGCTTCAGTCTGATACTCCTATGTGGTTTAGGTGGAATTCGTTAGTTACAGTTGATAACTTGCCACGACAGACAATAATATTCAGTACATGGAGAACATCAAATTACCGCCAACTAGACTTGATGTTGTCAGAGAAACACTCAAAAGGTCGCAACAAGTTGCTGCAGAATGTCATCAGGAAGGCATCATAGTCCATTATGATTTGGCAATTGCTAAACCAGCTTTACAGATCCAGTGCACAGAGGCCCCGAGTTTTGACAATGTATTCATTTGCTTTGGACCGTTTCACATAATGATGGCTTACTTTGCATGTTTGGGTCATTTTCTGGAAGGTTCTGGTGGAACGCAAATTCTAAGCAATAGGATGTGTTGGCTCAAGGCTCATTAAATGGGTTCCTTACAGGTAAACACTACAATCGTTGCAAGAGAATACATTCTCTCCTTGCAGTAGCCGTAAAGATTCTTCACTTTCGGCAATATTTGAAAGAAAGCGGACCACTATCAGCAGAGATGACTGACATGCTGAAGGCATTGTACATCAATTCATCTCGGCAGGAAGTTGATAGGATAGAGAAATCCACTCCCTTTGTCACACTGATGGAGGATTATGAGGGCTTCACTGCCAAAACCAGACAAGGAGACCACGGTGATACTGCCAAATATTGGATGCACTACACAGATCTTGTACAACTGTATCGGTTGTTTGTGAGAGCATGCAAAACAAATGATGTGAGCTTATTCACATATGCCCTTGGGAGAATGCGTGCAGTTTTCTTTGCAGCAAATTGCCCAAACTACTCCCGCTGGATGACCCTATACCATCTTAATCTACTCAATGTGAAAGAGCCATTTCGCACCATGCTAGAGGATGGAGCACTTTCAATTTGGCGCACGGCAAAACATTTTGCACGAAGCGCGGTGGACTTGACACTTGAACAAACCGTGAATAAAGATGCTGCTTCCAGATTTACAGGTATAACCGCTTTCACTAACAGTGAGTCTGCGATGCAAAGATGGCTTGTTTCCCGCACAATGCGCTCAGCCATTGTTGGTCACCTTTTGAAACTAGGAGGCCTCTCACGCCCAGGAGATATCATGAAACACAAGAGCTGAGAGCCTTTCGTATCAAACGTGACAATGACGATCTATCCAAGATTCTGCAAGGATTTGAGTCCACAATGAATCCTTTCACATCAGATCTGAAAGAAGCTAAGCTATTCTGTGTAGCAACTGGCCGGGCCGCTTCAGAAGAAGTTACAAATGATATTCTCAACTTTGAAGACACAGGGGCTAGATGGTGTGACGAATTTCTAGCTGTCTGTAAAGACAATGCAGAATGCTTTGAGAAGCCTATCAGACGAAGGAAGGTGAAGAATTTCATTCATGATGCAGTACAGATGAAAATGAAAACCAAAAACCAAAAGATAAAGGAAGTACGATGTACGAGAGACCTTTTTGGTCGCTTGCTATGCGTAGCAGCACTGCAGAAAATAGACTTGCAGAAGCTTTTGTCATACCCTCTCCTGGATGTACCACTGTCTCTATGTCACTATGATGGCACTATGAATAAGACTGATAAGTCAGCATTGATGAGAAAGCTTGAGGAGAAGACCAAAGACGCAGACTCCAGCAGTAATATCACTGATAAAACTGACTTTTACATCTTGGATGCCATATGTTCTTCTTTCGAACATTGCCACCGCTTCCTCAGTCGTTTGGTGGAGTCGCTAGAGTTGTTCTGGAACGGGCTTGCTCCTATGCAGATACAGTCCACATTGTGTGTGACAGATATGACGTCTCACCTAGTATAAAGGATGTAGAACGAGCTGCAAGAGGCGACCACCATGGAGTGTTCAAAATCACTGGAGCAGAACAAAACAGCCTTCAGATTTTCATCGGTGTTTACTTTCTGCTTCTTTTAAGACCACATTCATGCGTTTTCTTGCTGATGAATGGCATTGTGATGAGTATGCAAATGTTCTCGGCAGGCGTACAGTCTTTCTAGCTCTTGACAAAGTTTGCTACATGTACAAAGTTCTTGACGGGAGCCGGACCATTGTGCAGACATTAGCTTGTGACCACCATGAAGCTGACACACGTATTTTATTTCATGCTTCATACATCGCTGAAATTGAGGAAGGTACACCAAAGATTGCTGTCAGGTCAAGTGACACAGATGTGTTTGTACTTCTACTTCATCATGAGCCTAAGTTGAACGCTTCCATTACAATGGATGTCGGGGTGGCCTCATCTAACACTAGACGTTCCATAGACATCAGTCTATTGGCAAAAACGCTAGGAACAAAGGTATGTGATGCCTTACCCGCTTTTCATGCGTTTACAGGTTGTGATTATTCAGCAGCATTTATCCGCAAGGGCAAGATTCGTCCCTTTCAGGTCATGGTGAAGCATGACAAATACTTGGTGGCGTTCAGTCAGCTAGGAAGCAGTTCTGAAGTACAGAAAGATGTTGCTGATACTTTGACGGAATTTGTTTGTCATATGTATGGTCAAACCAAACTTCATGACATAAATGAATCCAGATATGCCACCTTCAGCAAGTTGTATGCACCAAAAGACTTGAACAATCCCCTTAAAAGCATCAAGTCATCAGATGCATCTTGCCTACCCCCATGCAGATCAGTGCTAGAGCAGAAAATTGCAAGAGCCAATTTCATCACAATTATCTGGAGAAGTGCAACAATGGCTACTCCTACGGACCTTGAACCTCAAAATCATGGATGGAAGTTAATTGGCACCAACCAGTTGTCGATCAACTGGTTCAATGGCCCAAGATGTCCAGATAGTTTGGTTGTTGATGATAGTGATGCACAGACAGATGATGAGGAGACAGATGAGGAGGAGGATTTGAGTGATTGTGATTCAGATTAGGATGTCGTTACTGTGTGAGGTGTTGAGAATTGAACAAATTTACTTCCATCCCTCTGGATGTTGAATGTCAGTAGGAGTAAGAAAACAAACCTAAAATAGTAGAAAGAAGTAGTAATATCATTCCAACATTAATGCATGAGAATAGAAGCACGCATTGATTCATTTTCCTTGCATTTTATGACACACTGGGTTCATATTAGATTAAATGTAAAACTGAGTGAATGTACTTCTGAACGAATTCCTAGTTGCCTGAAAGCCACAAAGTATTTTGTTACAATACATATGGTACACAATTTACAAAAAAAGAAGTTGTATACTTATTTATTAGGAAAAAAAATGAAGGACTTTTAGGCACGAAAAGTGGAATATTCCCACTTAAAGTGGTGATACTTGACACCTCTGCTAATATAATTATAGGCATAATCAGAATTGGTCTATGATAGGCATTCTTTGATCTTAAAACTTATTTCTTATATATTATTAGGGTAATATGCAAATAGGGAGTGCCAATGCTGATTCTATGGAAAACATTTAGAGAGAGTGTTGATCAGAATCAGAATACTAAATACAGTGGTATTGAAACGCTTCATCTCTTTGATAAATTGTCCACATACTTCATACAGTGCTCCTTTATCAGTGGTGTCTGAAGTAAACAAATAGATTTAATCCAAGGCAAAGTATTGTAATTATACTCTTTCTGCTGTTCTGCTTCGCCTACTTTTAAACCTGAATTGTACTGAGATAAGGTTATCTGTATCTTGATTGTGCAAATGTGGTGTTATAATAAGTGAAAATGCGTGTGACCCAAAACCAAAATTAGAGCCAATCATAATTAAATGCCTTGACAGTAGACATCATGCATTGGGCTGATCTCAACAAAATTTCATTCAATAATGTACCACATTTATCAAATTTAAACTGGTATATCTGGTGATATTCAGAAAATATAAAAAAAAATTCACCATTACAGTATAGATCATTGTACACTCAAGGAGTTTTACTTTCATATATATGCTCAATAATGCGTATAGCCATACACTTCATATCTTTGAGTAAGA
This sequence comes from Mesocentrotus franciscanus, assembly GCA_037976565.1. NCBI lineage: Eukaryota > Metazoa > Echinodermata > Echinoidea > Camarodonta > Strongylocentrotidae > Mesocentrotus > Mesocentrotus franciscanus. The sequence goes on along the minus strand of CP137671.1, from coordinate 34,943,093 downwards.
GTTAGTATGTGTACCAAATAGTGTTGGATGTATTGGAACTTATTTTGTCCAGCTTACTATAAGAAAATGAATACAAAAAGGTGAATACAAAAAAATATCACAGGAGTTGACTAAAGATGTTTAAACCATGAATAAGTTTTTATATTATGGGGATGGTATTCTGTTATCTCATGGTTTGATGAGAGTTATATTATGGTGGCATAGACTATTTCTGTGGGAAAATTAAAATAATAATGAACAAAATAGTGTCAATAATAAGTTTCAATTGCTATAGTAGATTCCTCGAGTTCATGGTTTGTTGAGAAACGATTGACCGGCGAGTTGATCGGCTCTACTCAAAGCATAAGTCGTGTGAACCATAGTGTTTGAGAATGGCTCGCCCCACCAATGCTTTGACTGAGAGAAACGGATTAATGCCGTTGGGATTAAATTAGAGGTCATTGTACTTTCAATAGCCTTGCTTCAAAAGACCAATAAAGTTTGTTGGTATCTTTTTGTGACAATGCCTGTATGTTTATGTCTCAAATAAATCTTTTAATGTAATTACAGCATTACTACTTTTGTGTCGTGCTTATTTTTGAGAAATGCGCGAAATTATCTATATTTGACTTTGTGTGTGTGTGTATGTGTGTATGTGTTTGTGTATTGTGCGTGCGTTTGTGTGTGTGTGTGTGTGTCTGTGGTTAAAGTGTTTATAAGTGGGATGGGTTCTCTGTTGGGATAATCACCAACTCACTGGAGGTTTGCTTTTTGTTATACTTTTTTCTATTTTCCAACTTATAATAAAAAATAAAAATGTGTTGCTTGTAAAGAACTGTATAAAATGAACAACTTACTGTCCCCATCAAAATTTGATGTTTTGAACCCCAAAATAGGAGTAAAAATCATACATTTTCTAAGATATTGGTATTATTGGATAGATAAGGATGTAATCTGTCCATAGTCACCAAGTTCATTGATATATTTTGAAGTTGATTCACACTTGACCAGTTCACAAAATGTTCAACAAAACTTTGAACCAACCACAGAACATGAACTATCATGGAATGGCCAATAGAGGGCGTGTGACTTTTTTCTGATTAGGATCTTGATGGCACTGGGAGTGTTATCTTTGAAAGTCAGTAACTTTATAGTTAGAGAAGTAATGAATATGAAATTTTCACAGTGTAATAAATGAATATAAATGCACTTTTTGACAGTAATTCTATGGGATTTTCATTCTTTCCTCTTTATTTACAGATACGAACATAAAGTGATAAATTATGATTTTAGTGAAAAAAGTCAAAAAATTACATTTTAAACCCTAAAAAAGGTTCAAAATATCATCAAATATTATAAATATTCATATCATTTGATAGATAATTTCATTATCTTTCATTAGACATAAAATTCATTAAAATTGAGGCTCTTTTAACAAATGACATGTAAAAAACAACTGTTAGGCGAAATCAGGGTCAAATAAAGGTCATTGACCTCTGATGTCACGCTCCACCACCCACAACACACAAGACATCACTTTTCAGACATGTCTTAGGATGTTTTGTCCAAATATTAAAACAAAACACTTGGTCCTTTTTGTCAAAGAAATTCATGCAGGCTCTTGGGTTATAACGTTTGACGGATTTTAATGAAGTTTGATATGAAGGTACATGGTATCACAATACAAGCTAAGTTGGATTTCGGAGTAGGTAGGTCAAAGGTCATATCTCATTAAATATGCGAAGAAATACACATCTGGTTTCCGATCGATAATTTTAGTAAGGTTTGACGGATTTTAATATAATTTGATATGAAGGTACATGGTATCAAAACACAGCCCAAGTTCAATGTCCGTGTATGTAGGTCAAAGGTCATAGCTCATTAAATATGTGAATCTGGTTTCCATTTGATAACTTTAGTAATGTGTGACGGATTTTAATGAAATTTGATGTAAAGGTACATGGTAGCAATTAAAATACAGCCTACGTTCAATTTCAGAGTATGTAGGTCATAGGTCATAGCTCGAGCATTAAATATGCCAATTTGGTTTCCGATCGATAATTTTAGTAATGTTTGATGGATTTTAACGAAGGTTGATATGAAGGTACATGGTATTAAAACACAGCCTAAGTTCGATTTTGGAGTATGTAGGTCAAAGGTCATAGCTCATTGAATATGCGTATCCGGTTTCCATTCGATAACTTTAAATGTTTGATGAATTTTAACGAAATTTAATATGAAGGTACATGGTTTCAAAATACAGCCTAAGTTCGATTTCCGAGTATGTAGGTAAATGTAACAGGTCATAACTCATTAAATATGCACACACACACACACACAAAAAAAACTAATTATATATGTGAGAATGTGGTAATAACTTCCTTCCCTGGTAATATAAAAGTATAGTCTGATGGATGTAACTGGTTCTGACGTATATAGGCCATGTGAACCCTGCGAGGGGATGCTATGCTTTGCGGTGACTTGTTTCGATTATGATGCATTTTTATGTAGAAATTTTAATTGTACAAATAGTGGTTATCTTGGGGACTTACATTCAATTCAATTCATTTATTTTCCATTAAAATTCAAATTAAACAATACATTAAAAATGAACAGCAAAATCGGAAGGACCCCAAGATAAGCAAAGCTTGTGAGAATGGGGCCCTGTACAAAAATAAACAAACAAGCAAATTGTAATAAAATATTGTAAAACTAATCGGAACAAACAATACACCCAACCTCATTCATTCACAAGCACACGGACACACCAACACACACCACAGGCAGAACATTGTACAGAGAAATCTACTCAGCGCACATCATGCGTTTGAAAAATAACTGTTTTCATGAATATTTGAATTTTGTTAGAGTTGAACTGTTTTTTTACATTGTAAGGTAAGGAATTCCAATTATGTATACCCCGGAATCTTAAAGTATGTTGGGTCAACGAAGTGCGTACAAAAGAATAATGATAGTTCGATTTATTTCTGGTTTCATAAGAATAAAAAAAAGAATTTGTTTTAAACATGTTATTAAATATTGATGGGAGCTCTTGTTTATGAAAATTGAACATGAATACTAAATTGTTTAATTTTATGGGATCAAAGACCGGCAAACATTTCAGATCATAAAACAAGGGAAAACTTGAAGTCATATAGTTAGAATTGGTAATAATACGAACAGCACGTTTTTGAAGAATATGAATTTTATATAAATTAGTCTTGTAAGTATTACCCCATATAACATTACAGTAGTTGATATGTGGTAAAACAATACTGTTGTACATATCGTGCATAACAGGTTAGTAAATTGTTAGTTATTGTTAGTATTACACACTGCTCCAAAATACCTCATGGGAAGGTTGTGTTTTTGAGAATATGAACTGGATTATTTTAGTTGGCCATTGTATCTTGCAGAGCTCATTTATTTATTTTATTGGTTTCCGGTTGGGGCCCCGATGATAACAGGCATTCCGTCCTGTCGTTTATTTATAACATGTACCCGCCTGTAAAGTAGGCATATGTTCGCCTGTTTTATGCAGTGGAACTGTTTGCCTTCTTTGTATGCAGTGGGGTGTTATACGTACATCCTGTACTCACAGTTCCAAATGAGAAGGTAAACTCTGTTCGCCTGTTTAATGCAGGAACATTGTCGCACTTTTACGGGCTGTGGGGGGATGTACACAAGTTCTCGTCTGTTGGTGGCCCCTATGCAGAGAGTACTTTGGGTTGTTTTCAGGTTCAGATACTTGTATAAATTGATCAAAAGATTCGAAAGTAATACCCGGGTCCTTCCCCGGGGTGGATTGGAGCAGTGTAACATTTCAAGTAAAAGTATCCTATATTCAGTTGGGAAAGTTTGTGTCGTAATTGTTGCTATATTGTCATGATGTTGATATTCAGGGTAACAAGATTCCATCCTCTATTAAATCTCAAGTACCCGCAAAAACGCATTCCGTTTAATTGTGTTGCTGTGAATGTAAGTAACATAAGTACATCATCTATGAATGCGAGCGCGCGTAGCGAGCGAGCTTTGGTGGAAATTGCTCTTAGTCGCTTTAAATTAGGAAAAGGTTTAATGATAAGAGGAAAAGGGGACACTTTTCGAAAGGGATTTAGACACGTATTAGGAAAAAAAAGGAGCACGTGTCAAAGCACAAAGGGTAATTTTCAGAGGTGAAAAGGGGGAACTTCTTAGACCTGAAAAGAGGCACTCACCAGGGATGAAGAAAGGCAGTTATGCGAATGGGAAATGGGCATTTGTCGACGGAAAAGGGGCACCTATCATATTTTGATAGGGGCGTTTATCAGAGGTGAAAAGGGTACTTATCGCACCTAAAAGGGGCACTGACCAGATATGAAAAGGGGCACTTATGAGAATGAAAATACGGCACTTATAATGATTGGAAATGTGCATTTGATGAAAAAAAAATGGCCAACTACTCTGATTCTTGTTAGAAATCCTTGCTTCCTTAACTCATATGCTCTTGAGGCTAACTGGCTTCTCTTTATCTTCATCTTTCTTGGCAAATCTGTGCGAATGGATACGTGAAACAATGGGTCATCCTTGTCTCTGGCTCCAGGAGTAGTATCAGCATTAGTAGCAGCTATACCTCCCCTCTCCCTTCTGTTCTGGGATGAATTGTATGCGTAAAATGCACCAAGGACACTCTCCTTAATAGAAAAAAATATTTGAAAAATCTCATAATAATAGCATCTGGGGCCTTATCTCCTTCAGGATCTGACGTGTTACGTCGACGAGGTAATCTATGGATGTTTGCAAATTGCATTTTCACTATTTCATCATCACTTGTAGACTTATTCATGAACAAAGCAATCTTCTTTGCATTATCTTCAACACCCTCATTCGGCGTGGTTTGCACACCATACATTAGGGATTCTGCTTTCTCTCATGCAATTCTGCTGAAAGTGACTTGTTCTCACATTCTCGCTCTACTCTTTTAATCTCTCTCTGTAGTTGCGGGATTCTTTCCTTCTCCAACTCCACAATTATGTTAGCATTATCTTGAACTGCAACTTCAATGATACTGATTTTTTTATATCTGCAATGTCCTTCTTGAACGAGTCGAGCTTCGAATTGAGCTGATCTGCAATGTCCTTCTTGAACGAGTCGAGCTTCGAATTGAGCTGTACTGAAAGCTCACGAATCAAGATGCGTAGGTCTGCTTGTGGGTCATCCTCGCCACTCGCCCCCGGCGGTGATGATCTGCTTCTCGAGCTCGTACTCTCCACTGCATGCTCGTCTCCACGTGTTTCATCAAACTATAGTCCTTACGTTGCCTCTTCTTTCCTTTGTTTACTTTTTCATTTTAAATGAAAGAAGTCATAATTATGCAATTTTGTGATCTTTTCACGGAAGCACGTGCAAGGTGAATATGCTGCACTGTGACGTAGTATCATCATGACTTTCTTCCTTGCATTTACTGATTCTAAGGCAAGTACCTCTGAGTTTTCATGTGCTGTTTGGGACAAATACCTTGTGCATTTTACGCACCTTATGCATGTGAAATGGTGCAATAGACAAGTAAAAAGTGAGATTTTAGGCATAATAAGACTAGAAGTAGGTAGGCTATTTAATCCTGTTATCATGTGGGTTGAAACAAGATCATGTGAAAGGTTAGAAACATCGGATCACTTTAAACAATGAAGCACTGAAGCATGAGGCAAAATTCAACTTTTAATGGATTTAAGGCCAAAGTAATACATGCATATGGCCATCATGGCCTGACTCACATTCGCTCTATCAGCCCAGACATGGTACAAGGAGATTTTGACGGCTTTTTTTGAAAACTCTGGTGCTTAGTTATCCGCAGGAGAAAAAAATATGAATAGGGTATCATTGTACAGAGAACAATTTATTTTGTTACCATGAAATAGATTTGAAGGTCACATTAATTATGAATTTTTGATGTATATATATATATATATCTTCGTTTAGAAACTCTTATCATAATAAGCTGAAAAACATGAAAATAGCACGGTGGACGACCGTTAAAGCGTTTTTCAGGTTTACCTGGAATTTGTTTACTACACAGGCTAAAGAATTTTATCATCGTTTGTAGTTGTGCCATATTCAGTGATTTTAGAACGTATAAAACATAATCTTTTCCAATGCAACGTATTCATGAATTTTCATTCTAGTTATCATGCACAATTAATCAACATAAGAATTCATTATCATGAGTAGATATTGGTATTGTCTTTCTCCTCTTGTAAATCCGTTAAAAGGTTATTATTAATTATTAATCATTTAACTATTTGATGCTAACTTTGCCCTCGAAATCCGCCTACTCTACTTCCTCCATGACAGAGCGCAGTGGTATGTTATACTTATTACTCAATGTTATTGTTGCAATAGGCCAGTTTCGTAATGTATTCACAGACCTTTAAATCGCATTACGTAATCGGAGGGTTGGTCAAACAAAGAAGTCGCGGTGCATAGCAGCCTACACTGTGTGTGCGTACAATACTGTGTTTGCTATGTTCGAGGTGTGATTGTATTGTCTGCTTTCGCTATTTTGAGAGAGAGAGAAAAAAGGAGGCAGTTTCAAACTTGAATAATACATATCTTTGAGATGTGATTTTTTCTTCATACATTTGATCTTTAAAATCGCTGAGTTTTAGGCAAGAATAATGGGAAAGCATAATTGCTGTTACGGAACGTGCAATAGCAATTCACATCTTACAGCCAAACCTGTTCGGCCAAGTCCCCGGTACAGGCAACACACGATACCCCTCAAAAAATGAACGGAGGTCGATGATACATGCGACATTAATTGGCTTGAAAGCCAGTGATGAAACAGAAGGCGAAGAACCAACATATCAGTTCGCCGATATCGGTAATTTCCATTCAATTTTGCATTACCTTAGCTTGAAACCATGCTTGAAACTGAGTACAAATTTGGACGTAGAAATCAAAATGAAGCAGAGATGAACTATTTCCCACCCATTCGCACACACAGTCACCTCTGCTTGCAGAAGAACGTGCGTGCGCGCGCGTACCACGTGTACGTGTACGTGTAGGCACGATTCAATCCTGATTCAATAGACCATTTCATAATGAAACCAAATTAATTTATGGATTAAAAAATGTTTGTGAAAAGCCTCGATACGAACCATTTCAAGGCGGCCGAGAAACGGATAACGAAAAGCATGCACAGTAAACACAGAATCAATAATATTAACACTAGTAACGAGAAATAATGATGACACTATAATAGGTCTTTATAAAAAAATAATATTTATAAAATAATGTCGTCCGATGACAGAGAATAAGAATGATGAATAATGATAAATAGATAATTAATAGGGGGAAAAATGAAGAAAAAAAAATCTGAATGATGAGACAAGGAAGAAGAATGTGGAAAGGAAGAGTGATAAATAATGATAAAAACACTGCATGAGATAGGGGTGCTTTCAAATGGAGGGAACATGCATACGCGTACCCTAAATGGGGGGCATGCATACGCAAGGAAGAAGAATCAGGATGGGGAATAATAATTATTTAAAATAAGATTAGGAAGTTTGATTATCATAAAATAATAGTAATTATAATTATGGACCTTCGCCATTCAAGAACTAATTAGCAAGTAGTTTATTATTTTTTTAAACATTTTAAACATAAATTTGTTATTACATTTTCTCTTACTTTTTTGTTTGTTTGATATTTATAGTATATATATTTTCTTTTTGTTCAAGTTGGTTTGTTCTGTCTTTTTGCGTCGGTTTGACCTGTGCTCTAAAAACACACGAGTCGCTATCAGCCCAGAGAGGGGATTGTACTCAAGGCTTCAAGCTTTTCCACATTTCCATCGGCAAATAGTCGATAGTCCTCAAAACTCTTAAAAGCCTTTAGTTTTCGACGATCACAGTCCGCTCTATTTTCTACTAAATAATTATGTCATAGATCCCAAAGTCCGGAATATCGTCAAACTTAGAAGTGTAACCGGGGAGGTCTGCTGGTTCACTGAACGAAAAACCTGCACGTTGGAGTTTCCCACACACAGTAGCGTCTACCGAGTGAGACGGGCCCCATAAGTCCGGGTCGACGGGGAGACTATTGTCCGTTACAGCGGACGCTAATCTAACGAGTCTTTCCTTGTTGTATCCCGTGCACGAAACTCCTCTTTTTCTAAAAAATCTTGCAGCTGCTTGATATTCAACTTGTTGAACGGCAAGTTGGAAGACATTTTCGTCAAAAACAGAAATTCGAATATACAGACGCGGCGTCGATAGAAAAATATTAATGAAATTTAACGGAAAAAACCGACAGTCCCATACAAAACGCACTGATTCAAAATGGCGATACGGCAAAGCTTGACGAACCTAGTTACAGTAACCGCGCATTACGTAATCGCCGAAACTGGCCTATTAAGGTATAATGGCGCCATCTCCGTTTGGAAATAAGAATGCACCAGTAATTTAAAGCTTCAACTCGCTCCCTTGCCCGTCGACTTGAAAATATATTCATGCATGGTGAGATAAACAGAACAAGTTGCCATTAACTCACGCCCGTTTCTGTCAAGCTTCCTTGATATAAAGTTTTACTTTTTTGGCTCTATGAAGTCAACGAATTATAATTGCTGAAGGCTAAAATATTTAGTTGGAAATTCAAGAAATCTAACAAATGTTACTACACACAAATCGAATGGAAAAATATTTAGTTGTCTGCACAACTATTGGTATTTAGGGGATCAAATAACTAAAGTCTGGGAATATTCAGAAGAGAGGAGTGTATATGGAGCGGAAACAGATTTCTGTGGCCAGATATACACAAAATAAAATAACGAAACAAAGCTCAAATTGCATCGGAAGAGTACGGCCTATATATATATTCTCTACAATGTTTGATTTTTAGTCTGTACATGTCAGTATTGCCCATCATGACACCAGATTTATATTATTGACATGATAATAATGATTATGACGATTAACGTCGGAATAAATGTCATGCGAGTGCTAACATAAATTGAAATATTTAAACTAATATGACATCCATGTTAATAGAAAAGAAAAACAAATCCCAATACGTATTTTAATTGTCATAGAAGTAAAATATGCGGAGTAAGATGGAAATAATTTCAAATACAAATAAGGCTTGTCGATGGACATAAAACCTCCTCATTTACCGTGTCTAAAGAAGTCTAAAGCAAATGAATATTATACACCTCGTGGAGTTATACTAATTATAGGAAGCCATAGTGGCTTTACTAGTCTAGTGACATAACTATTACACACCTATATTTTTCTGTCACTTTTAAATGGTATTCAGTGTTTGGTGTACTTAAGGCATGTTCAATAAATCTTGGATTCGCTGGCATCACCGAGTGCTTATAAATAACAGCAATTCATCATTGTTTTTAAACTTCATTGTCAAAACATGAGTAGAAGTAAAGGTTTATATAATGATAATGTAGGAATAGCGTGCAAGTGAATTCTGTGGAGCTTCTGTTCACTTCTTAGATTTATAAAATGAGCACTAAAAAAAAAGTTTGAACCCAAACTAAACTGTGACAAACAAGAATAACTATCGCTGTAGAGAAGTTTCCTGTGTTTATGTTTAATTGTATCCTCCGCCCCCATCCTCAAATTTCAAAGGATATAAACAACCCAATCATTTTTTTTATTTAAACTTCACTCTCGAAATAAAAGAATTAGTATTAACACATTATAAAATGGGGGAATTGCGTGCAAGTGATGTTTGCCCAGTGGTTTTTGGTGCCTTTACGAGAATGGTAAAATGAACAATTGAAGACATGACAACATTGTAAAATTAAAATTCAGTGTGTGCTTTATTAATATTTTATCAGTTTCTGTCACTCAGTGCCGATAGATAAGAACAATAAAGTACTATTTGAACTGCACTGCAAACATATTAACATGCAAGATGATAAATAAGAGATATAGCGTGCAAGCAATGTTTGCAAAGGTAGTGTTTGTATCATCACCAGTATTATAAAAGAGCAATTGATGACTCCATCATGATCTCTGAATTTTTGCCAAAAAAGGTACGTAAATTTATCATATCTTTCACCTCAAGTAAAAAAAAAAAACATGTCATCTCAAAAACTAAACATTATGAAATAGGTATCGTTTTGATGCCAGTTGAGTTCCTTTCTATTCCATTGTCATTTGCCTACTTGAGATTTAAAACTAATTTATCAAATAATTAGAGTTTTTATCCGAGACATGTCACTTTAAGGGGGAGGGGGTGAGGATATTTACAATAAATTGTCTCCAACAAAAGAAGATATATAATCGTCCAAATAAACAGGTAAACAATTAAAACACAGCTTAAAACACCACAGGCAAATCATACAAAGGTATGAGATAAGCACCTCTATGTATAAGTATAGAAATATACCTATAGATTGGTCAAAATTTGATGTGGTATCATGCGTATATACATGAACTTAAATAAGAAGTACACAAACAACAAATTGGTTAGGGATATAGTGTGATCAAAAAGCTTGCCAAATTTGCAGGCACAAATTTTATGTTTATCTTGGACGCCGTGACTCGTTACACGTCGCCATGAAGACAATGGATCATAAACAGCGATATTTTATTTGATATACAGTCGTTAGAAATAAACAGGTGAGTACCCAATAAATGTAATGTCAGTCAACTTATAGTTATGGATAATACAAAACACTCTGATTATCAAAAACAAACTATCGGTTTGGCAGAATCACATGATTTTTTGGTAAGAAGTAAATAAAACGCCCCTCATTAAAAAATAATAAGTCATAACCCCTTCTCCGTAATCACACCAGTGTTATTGAATACAACTTTTTTTTTATTGAGGGCCTTCTATGATAAAATAAAGAAATAATTCCCCCAAAAAAGTATAATCCTAAATCCGAAGTTTTTTCAAGCAGCCAATTGTCCACAGACTTTGCGAACAGAAGACTTTTAAAGATTATATGTTACCAATGAATAATTAATTTAGCAGTACGAAGAAAAAAATAAGAGAGCTTTAAGAAATTTCACCCATATTGGAAAAGAGAAAAAAAGTATTGAAAGAATAATTATGATTTCTCGCAAAATAAAGAATATTGTGCAGATATTACGCTTAATTTTCGTGAATGCTTTCATTAAGATTTGCATACTTGTGCTTTAAGTTTGAACAATCACATGGTTCACCAACAATGGCTTAGTAAAATGGTTATACTGTAATATAGCACTTGGAAAATAGCGTGCAGGTGGCATTTGTTTAAGTGTTGTTTGTGCTGTAAAATAAATAATCAATTACAAAACACAATCTATTATTCTGAGAACGAGTTTGATCATAAAAAAGGTCATGAGATAACCTTCGAGTGCCGATATTTCATCTGACTAACGACAGGTCTATAACAGAAATCTATGATGATTTTCGAAATGCTAATAAATGAATAGATTTAATTAACCACTTTTATGAGGCAGATCTCTCTGCATCATATAAAAATGTGTCTGGATGCAGGTTTTCATTTATCCCAGAGATGAAAGGTTGATCTGCTAAATTCCCCTATAAACATATTTGTCTTTCTGCCAACTGGAATATGTAAGCCTAAAAGTATTAAATCACATAGCACCTGTTTTCAATCAAATTGGTCAGATAAAATATATATATATATATATATATATATATATATAAACATTACTTCTATTATATATCTATATATGTTATTTCATCCTTGTAATAGTCAACTTAATGTGTTCACCGGTCCCAATTCGCTTTTGAGAACTCATCGTTCAATAATATAATGTATATAACAAACCCAAGGTATTTTACTTATAATTCGATGTCGAAGACGTATTCGTTTAAATTCTATTCCATTTCCCATCCCTAATCTCAGCTCTCAGTATATATCAATATCAATTCATTTAGTTTTACCTCTTTCCCATTATACATATCTCGCTCTCCGCCTATCTATCTGTCTGTTTATCCCTGTTAAGCATCTGATTTGCCTCATCCTTCACTACACTCCTCTATCCCTCTCTCTTTAAGATATCCCCATCTCTCTCTCTCTCTCTCTCTCTCTCTCTCTTTCCCTTCTCTTTCCCTCTCGATTGCCCTACTCGACCCCAATCTCAGTCATCCTTACACCTCTCTAATACATATAATGGCTGTCTCCCTTTTTGTCCATCTCGCTCCCTATCTCTCCTCGTTCAATTTGCCCGTTTTCTTCTCTTCCTCTTTCTACATGTAGACTTCTTAAATCACTGGATCATAACAATATATCGATATGGTGTTGAAATAACATGTTTTACTCTACGCTTGAAAATTAATGTAATGTGGCATAGTCAATTGATGTATCTCTTGGCGACACCTTCGTTGACCTACAGTCCGTGAGACCGAATGCTGAATATTGTGTCTTCTCTTGGAATATTTACTTTTCTGACGGTTCATGATCGAAAAGAAAACGAATGGAAGAAAGAACTATAAATTGTGGTCTCGTAAATGTTTTCAATTTTACTTAAGGTAAAGCAGACCTTAGGTCTCGCGATCCTTCCTTCAACTGGCTTTTGTCCCATAATCATCCGACAAATGATATTAATGTCCTCGTTTCCGGTAGAAACGTTTATTAACACATCGAGATGGGCATTAATCATTGTTGGAGTTTGTGAAAGTGAATTTATCAAGCGTTGAAGGGGATTCGGCACACTCATCGCAGCTTTTCTAACAGATGAATGATTTCAAATGAAACCCTTTTGGAATTGATTAAGTGACGTGAACATGTCTTCATTTATTTTTCAGAGATCGTTAAGATCATGTTAAGGTCTTGAAACCATAAATGATAAGGTTGGGTTCTGGTAAAGATGACAAAATAATTTGTGAGCTTTCTCATTCCCTTTATGTCAGTTCAGGAGATATCATGGAATAAATGTCCCCTGAAATAGAGATCTCTCAAAATGCCGTCTTATTCGAGTATGAGACAAAATTAGTTCAAATGTTTGACATTTTCACGCCACATGTATTTTCAGCCCCATAATTTTTGTATACACATTTTGTATGCAGTGAATGCGACTTTAACAAATCTGAGTCAAATTCTTTGATGTTTTCGATTATTTCAAAACCTCACAGAATACATCACATCTATAACCACTTCCCAGGTGCTTCCTGACACTTTTTTTCACAACTTAATCTCATGACCAGAACTCAACTTTATCCTAATACATGGATCCTCTTTTAATAGTTCTTAATTGTCTGTCAATGGCGCTATGTGTAGACAGTGTTACTACCTATACCTTATTTTCTTCCTCATGAGCAAACAGAAACAAAAACAAAAAACATCAACAACACAATACCCTAAAAACAAACATAACAAAACTAAACAAAACAAAAATTGGAGAGCCTTACAAATTGTGTTAATGAATTATTTGATTGTCTTCTTTGACTGTATACCTGTCTTTAAAAGGTAAAAATGTCATTGAGTTCATAGGTAACCTAAAAAAGGTTAATTAAAAAAATGTGGAGAAAAGATATACACGATGTTTACATAGGCTTTCTATTAATCTTTTACAGCTCAAAATGCAATCTTATGTACTTGATAATTTTGCAATAGAAACATCATCTTTTACAAATAAAATTAGCAGTTTAGTTTTTAGAAGCCTCTAGTGTTGTGAAAAGGATAGAAAAAAGTTGGTATGATTTAATCGTTTAAAATGATACTGTGAACATATGCATGATTAAACAATGTAGTTTTTATTCCATCTCATATAAATGTAAAGACAATACAGTTTGAAAAAAGAGGGCACTGAAGAAATGAAAATAGAAAAATATCACCAGGGCAAATTTAGTCTCAGAAGAAGACTAATTGTCTACATTGTTATGTCTGAATAAACATTCGTCACCTTTTCCATTAAGGACGTGATGCTTCTATCAACAACAACAAAAATTAATTTCATTCTACGTCCAGTACTTTAGTTCGTGATACATGCATAACTAAATATATGATCAGGTTCCAAATCTAGTAAAATCTGATAACACGAAATCCAATGAAGCTACAATAAGACTAGAACTAATCGTTTCTAGTTCAAGCCTCTTCTATAGTGTGAGGCAATTTCATTGAATGAAAGAGACATGTGAGCTAATTGGATATAATTAAACGGATAGAAAGAACGAGAAAAGCGAAGCATGGGGAACAAAGAGAGGGAAAAGAGGAGAGGGATCTAAAGTGGATTGTGAGGGGAATTAAAAAAACAGTGATGTAGAGGGGGACCATAACTTTTGATGTGTTTGATATGAGCATAAATGACTAACCTTCACAAATGACTAAAATTTACATTTTGAACAGACAACGGTGCTGAAACAATAAACTCAAGCCTGGCAACGCCCCAAGACATATCATGACTGTACCAATTAAACGATTCTAATTACAAACAAATGACGTGAACAAAAATCTTCTGTAAACATAGAAAATATATTTACATATTTTCAAATACTATTGTGGTTTTTCCCATCATGCCCACCTGGAGGCACAGTAGAGCACACATTAGAGCCCCAACAAAAAAAAAAATAATAATAATAATAATAATTTTCGGATAAAACAGATTCATCATTGACACATTTACAGAGTATATAATTATATGTACTAAACTAAAGACTTTTAGACCTATGACATAAATTAGGACATGTATATACATTACCCCAGGTAAATAATATCCAAAGTTCTTTATATATTCCTTATATATGTCCAATTGTGAGCTTCAATTTCGTATACGGGCCAGACAGATCGATGGCGAAGAATCGCAGAACATGTTACACATGTTAAAGAGAAAAGCAAACTAAATGTATTTATGCCCTTTATATAATTATAGAATTTATATACCTGTACATATCATACACTTTTCATTAATTAAATTTTACTTTGATTACTTTAAATGTCAGTTTCTTCATCTTACATTTTTAGTTTTTACTTCGGATTTTTTCTTTAAACATCGTGATATCTTAGTTATTTATCTTTCGAACCCGAAAAACGGTATTCTGATCTTTCCTACACACCTTCTGTTTTTTTTTAATGTTGTGAATCGATATACACCCACATTCCAGAACCAAATGTTTGATTCTTTTGCCATCCCTCTACATTCTCTGCATTTGTCTAAATTTCAAGGCATTTTCCCTACAACGGTCCTTATTTGTCAGTTATTAAAAATTTAATTTCAAGGAAATCGTGTATTTTTTTAATTACATAATTTATACGATTTGGGAAAAATCACCCATAATCTTTTTTCCCCTCTTTATCCAAGTATTTCCATTGTACCAATGTATGTTGTATAAAGTGGCTGTGCAATCATTTTTATTTACATTTTATTTTTCAATTTATGGAGGTCCTCCAAACTATAGCAGAGTGCGCTCCATTGGAGGACCTACTCCTCTACCGTAAGACCATGTACAACAATTTAAAAAGATAAGTCGATAGATATATAGATTGATAAATAGATAGATGAATGAATAGCCAAATAATTAAACAAAAGTCTTTGCTTACACGGTGAATATCATTATAAGCATGTCAGACATCTCCGACTTGTAAACGTTCTTTAAGTCCTCTTTGAGAGTTTTGGGAACCTGCTGATTCTCAAATCTGTTCTACAATTATCTAGACAACCCAACTTATATAGACTCCTTTCCTGAATCATGACCATCTTACTATACAATTCACATAGGTGCAGCCGATACAAATGCAGTTTCAATCGTTCATTTTTCGTTGGAATCTCTTTTTCGCGATCCTCTGATGGACATCTCGTATCCTGGCTCGATGTTATAAGTATCGCTGCAACTAGTCCAAGCACTTTGCGAGGAGAAACTTAGACCTGAGTCATGTGCCTCTTCAGATGCGTATGTATATTCCTTACTGTAGTCATGATAATGTGGTATGGTGTCAGTAACACTTCTTGCATTAAATGACGTGTCGTTTGGTACTGTCAGTACGTTAGGTATTTCATATGTGGAATCGCTAGAAGAATGACTTGACAGATCGATATTTTGGACAGCATGGTCAGTAGTGGGTTTTGTGCCACTGGTGACTATTTCACTTTTACGATATACACACATGAAAATCATTGTTACTAAAAATGCAGTTATAATTGGAGTGACTGCAACACCCGCACTTCCTATGGTGACCATGTGCCACACCGACAGTTGGTTTGACTGGGGTACCCTAGATGATGGTGCTTTATAATGTGGTACTTCTGAAAACACGCTACTAGGCATCTCGTCAATATCAAACGTATTAAAAGAGAGAATAAGTGAAGCTGGTTGGGTGGTATTACAAGCTGTGACCTTACATGCAACTTCTTTTTTATTGTCTCCTTGAGAGGGGTTGACAATCTGTAAAGAATACAAGGATTTCCATAATTCATTCAATATGAATCGTCCGTTGAGTTTACAAAGACCCCATCAAAGAACCACTTTATCTGTGAGCTAATGTCTGCTTCTGTGATCATGCAGAATACTGTTAATTCAATTGGAGATTTTTTGTTCTTGTTGTGTATATTTGTAGTTATGTTTAATAACATTTCCCTTTCGCATTCCGTCCAATTTTCTCCATTGTATGCCAGTTTGGAAATTTCAGGTGTCTTTTCTATGGTTAGGTTAATCGATCCTGTCCCATTTCCAGCTACACTAAAAGCTGTACATGAAACAGTTGTATATGTTTGGTTTATACATGCATCTTCCAAACCTTGACATGCCAAAGACAAGTTTGCATTCTGGGTCGTTTAATCACATCCGTTGAGTACATGATCAGGCTGGCATGTCCAGAAGAACTCGAATACGTTAGGATATCCAATGGCCTCACAAAGTAAGCTAACTACTGATCTTGCTTCACACTGAGCCCCACTGGATAAATGTTGACGCGTGGATGCTGAAGTACCTTTAAAGGCCCGATTGAGCAATTAAGTGTCTTACTCGGGAAAGCAATTCTACTCGTAACAACACAAGTAATTACTTTAATATGCATATTTTGGTTTATAGGTAGTTTGGAAGATAGGTATCTTACACGTCCAAAATCTTTTACTATAGGGATCATTTTTGTATTCAGATCACCAATGTCCCAGCGTAGATCAACGGCCGGCTTGGATCGTGTGACACTACACTTTAAATCAATGATGTATCCTATTTTAAACTCAGTTGATTTATTGGGGCTACATCGTAAATCGCTTCTTTTAGGAAAATAGTGAACCGTAAGTGTAGCCCTTCTTGTTGCAAAGCATGGCCCGTTCTGTTTTTCACCAACAGAACTAACATATTTCATATTACACGTTATGAAGTAATCTGATCTCCCTGTTGCCTCGATAGTAAGTATTATCGTGGTAGTTTTATTCCTTTTATCACGATAGAGGTGATTCTGTGCTCAGTGGCTGCCGGGCTCACGATCAATTGGGCACAAAGAATTTCCATTTTCGGTTTAATAAAATTTAGAGTGGACTATAAATCATTATTATTATTATTATTATTATTCTCACGCATGGAGCAAGTAAAATTTATAGATTGATCTTGGTAGGTCGTGATATCTGCTGGCTCGATGATAATTTGTCAGATGCTTGTTGACATGGTGAAAAGGCCAATATCAGTCTGCAGAATATCAATGACTGAAATGAAATTATTAACATAATGCCGAGACCCGTGGAAGAAGCCATGTTTCAGGATGATCTCCGAATTCGATCTTTACATGGATGCGGTTCAATCATGATTTGTCGATAAAGCTTTAACGTCTCTACAGATTTTCACATCCGACATGAAGTAGTGTTTAGTACCTAAGCCCCTAAGATTGATGACTTCCGTAACTACATAACGATATATATTATTATTAGTCATCTGAACAATGCCTTACAGCTTTTAAACACTCACTTTAATCTCCCAAGAAAAATATGATCTCCTCATTTCTTTAAGTTAAGTTAATCATTGGCAATATTTTTTTTGTTTTTTTCTTGTCCTCTTACTGAGGTGTTTTATTTCGCATATTCATATTTCATATATATTTACATCAACTTACATGTTAACATAATTAAAAAAGACAAAAGTAATTAAATAAATGGTTATAGCCTTATGTGTTTCGTCAATAAAAGACTTTGCTTATTTGCTATGTAATATCGTAGTTTTAATTTGAAATTAATGAACAGACTTTTACTATAATACCCTTTACAATCATACCGATGTTGGATATACATTATGTATATTTTTATGTATTGACCTAAAATTGACATGAAGTTTATCACAAAGTTTTCTCTTTTTTTCAATAAAAAACCTATAACTAATGTTTTTTCATTAATATTTATTTGTTCATGAAAGTAATTATAAAATAAGTTTTCAATAATTTTCCAAAAAACTCGAACCTTGTTACATTTTAGCAAGACATGAAAAGTTGTTTCTTTTTCTTTACATATATCACACTGGTCATTGTCCATTATACGCCATCTGCATAGATTATGTTTTGATGGAAATATATTATGCAATACTTTAAAATTATCTTGCTTGATCCTATTATGTCCTATTTTTTGGCAATATATTAGTACATCTAACTTACTGTCCATTTTCTTTCTTTTATACATGTCCTCTAGCTTTCATAAGGAATAGTCTCCAAAAATATCACATATACCACAAGCATGTACCGAAATAGTCACCCCATTTACACATAAGATGTGATCCCTAACAAATTGTTAAGACCGTCTAAGTCAATGACAGAGACGTTGTCACCCTGACCTTAGTCGCTGGGATCAGCCCCAGATCCCACAAAACGACATCACGCCGTGTACCCCAATCACCAAACGTTGTCCGTAGGTAATATATAGTATAACTTATAGACATTTTAACAAAAAAATACCAAAAACAGAAATTCTGTAGGTTTATTTGTCAGATGCCCTTTATAAAAAATTAAAAAATCCCTTGTCCTTGGACAGAATTTCGGCAGAAGAAAAAGGTATGTCTGTACATCACAAACACATAAAGGTTGATAGGATTCCCTATCAGGAAGGAAAAAACACCCACTGAAAATAAACAACCAAAGTGCCCTTAAAGCCGAGTATGCAGCCCAACACATTTTCTGGATGTTATGATTTTTTTCATATTCCAACCTTGATAACTTACAAGCGGTTCATCCATTTAAATTCTAATTTAGTGTCATCTGTATTAGTGTAATCGTCTTGAAGTGCAACTTGATGGCATAATATTATTCAATTGGCTCTTACATTGGAGAAATGTTATCGCTGTACCAAAAGTAACCGATAAATACTGTCGGGATTTTATGAGAATACCCATTGAAAATTTGCACCTGATTGGCGAGACATAACAGAGGAGCTTACAAGGGATCTGGGCTATGTGACTGCCATGCTGAATTTGCCATTCATTTGTAATTATCATGATATAAACACAAATACCTTTTTTTAAGCGCGTGTGTGTATGTTCTATAATGTCCAGACACACTACTCCGTATTTTGGTGCATGTACTGTGGTAGACTATGGCGTCAATTATTGGTGTCAATTGATGGTAGTTATAAGGCATTCTTTCATTTGGTAACCTTACCCTTTCTTGGGGGGGGGGAGATTGTGAGGTAATTAATCTTTAAAAAAAAGTAGCTCAGTAATATTATGGTTAGGCTGAAAACTTTTTGTCAGTAACTTAAATGGTCTAAGTACCTTGGAGGATCCTAAGGGTTAAATGCGGTTACTATTGCTGGGCAGGCTCCAAGACTAAGTATTCTACAGCGGAGGCTGGACATTTTGCTGGTGGGGTACCAGGGGAAATGACGCCTTTTTTGCAAAACAATCACCTACATAAGTGTGTTTGAATAAGGCCACTGTATATCCCTCCTTCCTGATCTTAATGAATTACCACTTTTATCATCTCTTTCTCTCTCTCTCTCTCTCCCTCTCTCTCTCTCATTAGTTCTAGATATTCGTCATTATGTTTCATCATGCATCTTATTATCTATTAATAAGCGACGACAGAAATAAGAATGTTATGATGCTAAAGGCCAGAGGTTGTGCGTGCTTTGTCATTTATAAAATACATTGGAACCAGTATATTCACATTATATTCCCTATTATTTATTTCACATAGTAATTAGCTCCATGGTAACCATCAAAGTTTAATCAGGTTTTTTTTCAATACCACGTTGCTTAATTGAATTAAGTCAGTTGATTAGCTAATGTGGAGAGGCAGGTTTAGAATTCCCTTAAATTTACATTAAAATAGTTTTTTTTAATTTAATTAGATTTATTTCATTTTTCTTCTTTGTCTTTTTCCACAGTTCCAAACTAATCACAACATAATTACGATAGTAAACAAATTATATAATTTCTTCTTCTTGAAACTACTTTGTTTGGACGGTTATTAGTGAATGAGATATCTGCTTTAAAAATGATATAATCATGGACTATGGCTATATTAATTTGCAAGTGTAAAATCCAATTCAGTTTTTTTCCAATTTAAGAGTTGTGACCTTCATTAATTTGGTTTGTAATCTATGGGTCATTTCGTAAATTCAAAGAGATCGTATTTGAATAAATGTACAGTTTCGTTACACTGTGTCATTCATTCGTTTCCGTAAAAAATACAATACCGACTTACTGCTTTATTTCTTTATGAACTATCATTTATTTTTTTGAATCTGTTAGAAAAAAGTAATCTTTAAAATTTAATCTAGAAAATATTCTATTTGCCTAGGGAAAAATGCTATGTTGTGTTAAAGTCCAAGTTAAAAGAACTGCAGCGAAGCATTGAATCTTGTTGATAATTATGTTTATTATGCATAAGCTGAACATTATTTGATTGGTTATCATAAGTATCGGAGCATTCGGGAATAGAGTAGGTCAGTACACAAAAATTTACATGAAATAATTATCACAGTAGAAAGTTACAATAGTTTGGGGGTAAGGGCACTGACGGATGAAGTTTAAACCTTTTTTTTAAGTTGTATTAACAAAGTGTGAAGAACCACTGGCTGATCAGTGGCGTGTGGTGTACCCGATTGTCCAAAGTTCATGGCGACTGTTAGAGGTCTATTGCAACTCATAATGAACCATATGTTAACCCTAATAAGGCCGGGCTATTTGAGTTCTTAATATGGCCCCCTAAGATCTCGGCCGTGAAACGGCCGATCGCCGCAAAAATGTGCATGCATGTCAAGTGAAGTGTATAGCATACTATAGCAATTTCAATTTTTTGAAAAAATTACTCATTTGCATATTTATGGTAAATTATGCAAATAAGGTCAAAAAATTCATATTTTTACTCATAAATCATATATTCTTCATATTTAAGCTTTCATTTCCACTACATATATTTTTTAGACCATTTGGAATACTAATACGAAATTTTTTTTGGAAGAGCCCGGTTATTCCTTATGTTATCTCTTGTTTTGATAATTTCTTATGTATTTCATTGTTTTTTTAACTTATGCATTTTATTGTTTTTGTTGTTTTATTTCATTTCTAACTATAATTCAACTATTTTGACCCCCAAAACAAACACCTAAACTTTCAACAAGACCAAATAACCAATGTTTTATCTCTTTTTAGGAAAAATTATATTTCCATATGTTTTGTACACAAATCACGAAAATGAGCGATTTTCGGGCCGACATGTAAATACAAAAGGTCACGTGACTTTGTAACGGTAGGTCCGATTTTCAAAAAAATTGTTTTAAAAGATGCGCAAGACTCGAAATAATAGAGTCATGAAGCGGCGGGGCGTCATCCGTATGCGTTCCCGAACAATCAGAAAAATCGCGGAGGGGCCATGATGGCCCCCGGCCTTATAAGGGTTAAAACGATTTTAATATATCTATTCATTTTTCATTTTATTACGCACAATACAGATGTTACAATATAAATGCTTTTATCTTCTTCAACAATACTCCAATTCTTGTTCGTACATAACATAGTTTATACAAAACTGCAACATAATTATAACAAAACTTTTTTTATCATTTGATATAACATAATTCATTGTTCATAATTTCACAATGTATCATATGGAATAAGAAAATATAACCACACTACATAGTTATTTCATCCCAAAAAACTAGAACAAGCATTGCTATTTTCAGAAATAGACTGAATACTTTAAAAATAAAAAAAATAGAGTTTCATATTCCTCAACATATTATTATACAGAATTGAAATTATGAGTTTTTCTGTTATTAAAACACAATCTAGTCCGAAATCCCCTTCCATCCCCCTCTCCCCTTCCCCCTTCCCCCTCCCCCTCCCTGTCTCCCCCCTTCTACTTGTGTGTGGTGAATGCATTCTGGGACAGGTTCCTTTACAATATCGAAATAACTTAAGTTTGACTTCGTTCCACCTCTACCTGCATGCTTGTTACCATCAATTATGTATCAAATCATATATCTTTCTATAATACGTTATAAATATGATTCTTTATTTTAATCACATGTGATGCCACATCTATCACATTTACAATCTCTTAAATGCTATTTCGAATTTGAGCTTTGAAAAAATATGGATATGTTTTCCATTATTACAGAGGAGTATCCACAATTTTCACTCTCAATTCTTCGATTTCAATTTTCGTTTGAGCCTCTGTATTGATTCCAAGTTCTGTCAGTTGTACCTGTGTCGTTTCAATATCTGTACCGTTTTTGTTTTCAGTTTCTTCATGATTTACTTCCGTATAGGAAGCAAAACAACAGCGATTACTTTGCCCTTTATTTTGCAGATATATTAACCTTCCAAATAATGCAACTATAATCAAAATAATTAAAACAAGCACGGTTACTATACAGCTCCATATAACATGTACCATTTTATTGTTCGAAGGCACAGCGTTTGGCGGTGTATTTTCTGTCGTTGGTACCTCGGAAACAGTTGATATGATATTTCTGCTAAAAATCGGTTCTATTGATAATGAAGGCTCCAGGACCTTTGAAGGCGAAGTAGCAGGACACACATCTCGGCCATTAAGATGTCTGTTGTAAATGGGATCAACTACAGAATCGTTACATTCGCACACTGCTTTCGGTAATCTGAAAGTGGCACTACAACAGAAAACGACATTGGAATACTTAATCGATATAGTCTGCTTCAGAGACGTGTTAGTTTCAACAGGTTCAGTCAATGGAGGCATCTTCTCACAATTTTGATAGCATTCTATTTGCCCAGGCAAACTCCCAACAGAAGCTGTGCATTGCATTGAGCCCCAACATCCTTCTTGGTGTTGTGGATTCAATTGACATGATGCCTTTCCAGGAGGATAATCAACATGTAACCCGATGTGTTCGTAATCCTGTACGCTTTCGATATCTTTGTATTTAGAACAAGTGTATGTAGCTGCATCATCTTTGTGGACATTCATTATTGTTAAGTTCAATGAACAACCATAACTACAATTTACATTATCAACAATGAATCTATGTTCTTGGTCTGGAGGCAAAGAGAGGCTTCCTCCGTGTCTGGAATGATAAAAGGGTGCTTTATATCCAGCCTGCAAGACGACTTCGTAAATATCACATGAATACGTAAAATTGAGGTATGCTTGCTCTTCTTCCATGACGTTTACAATTTGAGAATTACTAGACAATGTTACTAAAGCCGTACAAATGAGGAAAGTACCAGTGAAATATAACTGGTTGAGTATGTTCTGGTTTCCGAACATTTTTGTAGCATAAATGTGTATAGGCAAAAATTAAATTAACATAGCTAGACAAAATTAAACCATGCAATTAATGATCACTCTTTTAAGTACATACACATCCTTGTCACAAAATATTAGAAGCAAACATGATAGCAGGTGTTACAACGCACATTGAAAAGTATAAATCGACGTAAGGAAAATATCAAATAGAATCATTATTTACTACAATAAACAGCTTAAGGTGTCGCTGTGAAAATTGGCGTAACGAAGTAACAATTACTAGCCTGTCATTCAACGGGTTAGGATGATATCGTGAATCATAATTTCCGTTTCTTGTTCGAATGTAATGAGTCCAGTCCTGGCCTTTGGCGATGACATTTTCAAAATAAATGTCTTGAGTTGAAATCCACACACTGTATAATTATGTAATTATATGATTAGTCGACACGCCCACTTAGATAATGTATCCAATGCATATTCTTCGCATACCAACAACAGCCACAGCAAGAAAGCTTAGTACTTTTGTCGAACACACATGCCCTAATCCTTGATTCTTCAGGATGTTATGCACTCCATTTCTTCAATTTGATTTGTATTCTCGGCTCTGAGAATCGGCTGGAGAGTAAAAAGAGATAGAGAGAGAGAGAGAGAGAAAGGAGGGGGTGTGGTGGGTGGGCGGGGCAGAGAAAATAACGTAGTAATTGAAATGCATAATATGAACCATTTACTTCTGACCTAAGATTAAGACGATTTTTTAAATGGAATAATCTCTGCAGATTGCTTGTAACTTAAGCAACAGCAATGAAAGATTTTATGTTTCTGATGATATCATATATTAAGAAAGAATAAAATTGAACAATACACCGTACCGTCGGGAAAAACCCTTAAATGATCTTTGTATTAACCCGTTCCTTCCGACATTATTCAGCCCGATAGCCGCCTCACAAACGAGAATAAAAATCAAAGACTCGACCAGTTCGCTGCCGTGCGTGCGTTCAGCGGCCGTACAATGCGTGTGCGTTCAAGCCTGGCCAGTGGCTTCGACGAGCAGGAACATTGCGCATGCGCAGATCTGGCCCACCTCTATACAGCTAAGTTACGTAAGAGGAACAATGGTCGTGGCCGAGGGTATGGCGCGCCGTTTGACCAATAATTCAGATAAACACTGTTTATCGCCGATAAACACTGTTTATCGAGCGATAAACACTGTTTATCGAGAGAAACTGTGTTTATCAGTCGATAAACTGTGTTTATCAGTCGATAAACAGTGTTTATCGCCGAAAAACAGTGCTTATCGCCGATAAACAGTGTTTATCGAGAGAAACTGTGTTTATCGCCGATAAACAATGTTCAAGTATCTGATTTATTTGGCAAATGGCGCGCACTCGTAGGCCTACTCGAGATCAGAGCCGTATGCACTACTCCGCACGTTAGTCAGGTGGCTTAGTGAAATTACCGTTACTTAATTGCCTGATAAAGCACCATTTTTGGTACAGGGTTTCCTTAGGACCTACTCAACGATATTAGGCTAGGAGCCCCGGCAAAATTTCAATTTAAGGCTGTGGGGCGGGGCGTCTTTTGGAGCCCCAAATAATTTTATAACATTGATTTGTTGTTGTGCAAATGCCATTTTTGGTACAGGGCTTCTTTAGGACCTGCTGAATGATGGTAGGATAGGAGCCCCCGGCATTACTATTCATATATGTGTGATTGGAGGCCCCATGGCATTTGTACAACAAAAACTCAATGGTATATTACCTTATAAATTATTTGTGGACTACGAGGCGATGCCCCCGCCCCACACCCTTATATGATATTCGTGCCGGGGGCTCCTACCCTAAAATCTTTCAGTAGGTCCTAAGGAAGCCCTGCACCAAAAATGGCATTTGTATAACAACAAAGCAATGTTATAACATTATTGGGGCTCCAAAATACGCCCCGCCCCCACACCCTTGAATTGATGTTTTTTTTTTTTTTGCTGGGGGCTCCTAGCCTAATATCATTTAGTAGGTCCTAAGGAAACCCTGTACCAAAAATGGTGCTTTTATCCGGCAAGTAACGGTAATTTTACTAAGCCACCTGACTAAGAATCATTACAGCGATATTAGTGATTATATTCGCTATATGATTGAAAGAGATAGAGAGAGCATAGCCCGGGTTCAAATTCAGTATTCGTTAAATTATTAAACCCGGTGCTCATGATCATTATATGCCATGTTATTGTAATGCAACGCTACACACAAATAGTACCAGATTGCCGTTTATTGTCTTCAAATATTGTTCAAATAGCATTGTAGAGACGATGTCACGATGAACAAATAAGAATAATAATGCAAGGTCGTTTTAATAGTCATGAGAATGTCAACTTCTATCTCTCTCAGCTTAATAGTCCGAACAATAGAATGAACCGAGAGGAAGCAACTGAAATTTCTTAACAACGGAAACTTCTCCAATGGAGCCTAACATTAGATTTGTTTTCCCATTCAAATAGCATTGTAAAGGCGGTGAAAAACAAAGGAATAATAATAATATTCCGTCGTTAATGGTGAGAATGTTCACGTCTATCTCTCTCAGCTAATTACGGCAAACAGTGGGCTCAACCAAGCGCAATCAACTGTTAAACGAATTTGTCATGAGTCCTGAAATTTCAATTTGTTACTGCACGTCATAGTAGCATTAAAGAGTAGCAATGGCGAACGATTATCGCTAAAATTGAATAATAGTTGCTTAATTTGCTTTCCCTAAAAATAACATGAGACATCAAGCTACATAGAACTATGCTCGACAAACATGATATTGTCTTGAAAACAGTCAGAAAACATTGGAACTAGAATTAATAAGAGATAATGCGATCATATAAACATTTTGTCCATGTTCATCCTCCAGTACCAAATACCCAAGCAAAACTCGAGCCAGATGCAAATGAAAAGCTTGCAACCAAAAGGCGCTAAATCCACTCTTCACCAAATTGCATGTTTTACACGATTTGAATAGACCTCTCTCATGTGTATCTAAATCACTAAATTTTCCCTCAGAATTCATTGTTTCATGAAAATATTGATATGAAATTTACACTTTCAACCAAAAGGCGCTAAATCCATTTCAGATTTCAACTCTTACTCTTTAATGCTACTATGACGTGCAGTAACAAATTGAAATTTCAGGACTCATGACAAATTCGTTGATTGCGCTTGGTTTAGCCCACTGTTTGCCGTAATTAGCTGAGAGAGATAGACGTGAACATTCTCACCATTAACGACGGAATATTAGTATTATTCCTTTGTTTTTCACCGCCTTTACAATGCTATTTGAATGGGAAAACAAATCTAATGTTAGGCTCCATTGGAGAAGTTTCCGTTGTTAAGAAATTTCAGTTGCTTCCTCTCGGTTCATTCTATTGTTCGGACTATTATGCTGAGAGATAGAAGTTGACATTCTCATGACTAACGACCTTGCATTATTATTCTTATTTGTTCATCGTCTCTACAATTCTATTTGAACAATATTTGAAGACAATAAACGGCAATCTGGTAATATTTGTGTGTAGCGTTGCATTACAATAACATGGCATATAAATGATCATGAGCACCGGGTTTAATAATTTAACGAATACTGAATTTGAACCCGGGCTATGCTCTCTATCTCTTTCAATCATAGCGAATATAATCACTAATATCGCTGAAATGATTCTTAGTCAGGTGGCTTAGTAAAATTACCGTTACTTGCCGGATAAAAGCACCTTTTTGGTACAGGGCTTTCTTAGGACCTACTAAATGATATTAGGCTAGGAGCCCCGGCAAAAAAAAAAATTCAATATAAGGGTGTGGGGCGGGGCGTATTTTTGGAGCCCCCAATAATGTTATAACATTGATTTGTTGTTATACAAATGCCATTTTTGGTGCAGGGCTTCCTTAGGACCTACTGAAATATATTAGGGTAGGAGCCCCCGGCACGAATATCATATAAGGGTGGCGGGGGCATCGCCTCGTAGTCCACAAATAATTCATAAGGTAATATACCATTGAGTTTTTGTTGTACAAATGCCATGGGGCCTCCAATCACACATATATGAATAGTAATGCCGGGGGCTCCTACCCTACCATCATTCAGCAGGTCCTAAAGAAGCCCTGTACCAAAAATGGCGTTTGTACAACAAAAACTCAATGTTATATTACCGTAATTATAAATTATTTGTGGGCTACGAGGCGACGCCCCCCCACACCCCTATATGATATTCTTGCCGGGGACTCCTACCTAATATCGTTCAGTAGGTCCTAAGGAAGCCCTGTACCAAAAATGGCATTTGTACAACAACAAATCAATGTTATACAATTATTTAGAGCTCCAAAAGACGCCCCGCCCCGAGCCTTAAATTAAAATTTTTGCCGGGGCTCCTAGCCTAATATCGTTGAGTAGGTCCTAAGGAAACCCTGTACCAAAAATGGTGCTTTTATCAGGCAATTAAGTAACGGTAATTTCACTAATCCACCTGACTAACGTGCGGAGTAGTGCATACGGCTCTGATCTCGAGTAGGCCTACGAGTGCGCTCCATTTGCCAAATAAATCAGATACTTGAACATTGTTTATCGAGAAAAACTGTGTTTATCAGTCGATAAACATAGTTTCTCTCGATAAACAGTGTTTATCGCTTGATAAACAGTGTTTATCGGCGATAAACAGTGTTTATCTGAATTATTGGTCAAACGGCGCGCCATACGAGGGTCAAGGTCGTTGTCATGGTTATAAACTCCAACAATAGAAGAGCGGAAATAAGGTAATGGGATGCTGACATACAGCATTGATGATCCATGTATACTACATGTATATCGGGTTCAAATAACCCTGTTTTTCGGGGGTCTTCTTGTTTTGCAGTTGTCGTTACTGTTTTCAAAGAATGTTAACGGGATCACGTTCCGACGTAATCCTAAATAAAAATTGTTAATAAACAAATAACATAGAACCAAAGTTTACCCTATTTGGAATAATCATTCAAAGATATACAATCATGCAAGATAAAGGAATGAACAAGAAGATGTGATGAAGCAAAATGTCACAAACAAACAGATGATTGTGAGAAATTATTGTTTCTCTCTCTCTCTCTCTCGCACGCTTTATCAGTGCCATTTTCCATCTTCATCTCTGGCACTGTTTTCCGTTCCGCTATTTGCTTTTATTCCGAAAGTATTCCATTCGATCTCGAGATAAATTATTATACCATAACCTCGATATGAAGAAGAAAAACATAGAACGAGCGCCTGATGATATCGAAATAAGAAGAATATTACTGTACAATAATTATAAAAAGTAAAACCTTTGAACGTAAATCATGATAAATGGAAACTAAAGAGGAATCCAGAGCGGGTGGGGTTGATCGGAGAGACAAATAGCATAATAATAAATGACAATACGCACAACTCTCTCTCTCTCTCTTGTTTTCTCAATGTCGTTTTCAATCTTCATCTCTCATAGTGATTTCTGTTCCGCAAATTTTAATGAGATCTCGTTTCCACGTACTCCTAAATAAAAATAGCTGATTATAATTATAACGTAGTACCGAATTTGACCCTATCTGAAATGTTAATTCAAATATATAACAATCAAGGAAAGATAAAGGAATAATACAAATGTGATTTAGTAAAATGTCACTGACGAAAAGATGACATAAGAAATGATTGTTTCTCTCTCTGATTGTCTCTTTCTTTGTCTCTCTGTCTCTTTCCCGCTTTCTTTTTCTCTCTCTCTCTCTCTTTTTCTCTCCCTGTATTTCTCTCTCTTTCTATCTCTCTCTCCTGCTCGCTTTCTCAGCGCCATTTTACATCTTCATCTCTGGTACCGCTATTTGCTTTTATTCCGAAAGTATTCCTTTCGATCTTGAAACAAATTATTATACCATAACCTCGATGTGGAGAAGAAAAACACGGAACGAGCGCATGATTATAATCGAAATAACAAGAATATTACTATACAATAATTATAAAAAGTAAAACTTTCGAATGTAAATCATGATAAAACAATGGAAACTAGAGAGGAATCCAGAGCGGGTGGGGTTGATCGGAGAGACAAATAGCATATATAGCGGTAATAATAAATAACAATACGCCCAACTTTCTCTCTTTCGTTTTCTCAATGTCGTTTTCCATCTTCATCTCTCATAGTGTTTTCTGTTCCGCGATTTTTAATGAGATCGCGTTTCGACGTACTCCTAAATAAAAATAGCTGTTCATATTATAACCTAAAACCAAATTTGACCCTATCTGAAATATTCATTCAAATATATAACAGTCATGGAAAGATAAAGGAATAATTAAAATATGATTTAGTAAAATGTCACAGACGAACAGATGACATGAGTAATGATTGTTTGTCTCTCTGTATGTCTCTTGCTCTCTTCCGCTTTCTTACTCGCTTTCTCAGCGATATTTTCCATCTCCATCTTTGGTACTGTTTTCCGTTCCGCTATTTGCTTTTATTCTGAAAGTATTTATTTCGATCTTGAGATAAATTATTATACCATAACCTCGATATGGAGAAGGAAAACACAGAACGAGCGCCTGATGATTTCAAATGAGAAGAATATTACTGTACAGTAATTAAAAACAGTAAAACTTTTGAATGTAAATCTCTGTTGCATCAAAATGATACTAAGGAAAAAAAAAAGTTTATTATGCTATATTGACGGTACTAAGTTATTTACGTCGGACAGATATAAACAAACAAAAAAGAAAGTAACTTAAGAAAAACATCAGAGCTGGGGTGATCGGAGAGACAATTATCATAATAATAAATACAGTACATACTACGTCCAACTTTCTATCTCTCCTGCCCTCTCTCTCTCTCTCCTCTCTCCCACTCTCTGTCTGTCTGTATGTCTGTCTTTCTATCTCTGTCTTTCTGTCAATGTCGTTTTAGCCATTTGCTTGTATGCCGGCATCATCCCTTCCTTGAGATAAATTATTATAACATATCCCTAATGATGTACACATTATACCTTATATTTATTATAGGGGACGAAAATAGAGAACGAGCGGCTGATAATGTCGAAATGAGAAGAATGTTACTGTACACAAATTATAGAAAGTAAAAGTATTGATTTGGTATGTAAATCTCTGTTGCATCAAAATAAAATGATACGTTCATTATATGTTATTGACAGAAATAATATACATCGGACATTATAATGATACTTTAGCACAAAAGGGTTATCTAAAAGACGGTGGACAACATTATAAGTGAAAGAATAAAACTTTCTATTTTATTTATAAAAAGAAATAGCATAACCACCCTACAAAAACAGAAGAAATATTGAAGAGGGAGACAAGAAAAAATATAAAAAGGACACAACAGCTAATCTAGATAAAACCAAAAATAGGGTTCTAGAGCGGAAGATGATAGGGAAACGTAATAGTTCGTAAGTATTGGCAAATTTTGACAATTATAGTTTGTAAGTATTGACAAAGTATAAACAAATAAAAATGACAGAGAAATATTTGAACGTATTTTAGACCTATATAGAATATACGAAAAGAGTTATGTCTTAGGCCCACCTACAGTTACGTAAGAGTTACGTAAGAGGAACAATGAACGTGGCCGAGGGTCAAGTTCGTTGTCATGGTTATAAACTCCAACAATAGAAGAGCGGAGGTAAGGTATTTGGGTGCGTGCCGTCATAAGCTTCTACAGGGCGAGCGCGGATTACGCTGCTCCCAATGAAGTACCAGCAGTATCAGTATTTGTGTATGGAAAGGTCTCAGCGAAAGTCAATATCTATGGGACAGACACCACGGAGCTGTATACGCTGCTATACGAATTTCTTGTGAGAGAAAACTTGACATGTTTATGAAAAGTACAAATATAGTGAATAATATGAAAGTACACAAAACGGGAGCAATGGATAATGATAGTATATACTTTGGAAATACACTCAAATCAACTATTTTAGTGAATTAGTGGCAGGGAAAGGCAATTTTAGGCTTGTAAAGACGTCATTTACCTGCCTATTATGGAAACCTGATATACCAGGTTCCCGTCTGTGAGTGCGCTCCACGGGAACCTGGTATAGCAGGTTCCCGGAAGGAACGGGTTAAAAGCAGACTATTCAAGTGCTTCCAACAGCCTGCTTATGACATTGTAAACACTTGAATGAAATAGTCTTTGAAAATCTTACTATTTTCTCACATACTAATAATAATATTCAGCTTTTATATAGCGCTAAATACATCTCGGATGTCTCTAAGCGTCTCTTAACGTATCTAAACGTCTATAGGCATAATTTTGCAACATTATTATAAAAGCTTATTTAAACACTCACTTCTTTTAACACTAAAACTGTATGTACGGAAGAATGCAAATTTATGTCAATATTTCGCAGATGTTTGAACCGCTACATTGACGAATGATCGTCTTAAATAACCGTCATTAAAATGTAAAACTGTGGAATAATATCCTACCTTACAATTGCAGAGGATGGCAACACGGGTAGACTCAATTTTCTAAATCAAAATAGATGCTTTCTTAAGGTATGTTTTACAGCCCGTCTGCCTGTGGTAAATCAAGTCTTTAGATATGAAATCTCATCGCCATACGATGAACTTTGGCTACACTAGAGTCGTATTATTGAAAATCATTGCCAGACTTATCACTCAATCTAGTAAAATCATATTTAGTAACCGTGTTTACACGGTAGCTTTTTATCCCATGGTAGTGCCAAAAGGTCATATTGTTAATGGAAACATCACCCCTAAAATAACTTAAGTTATTCCTATAGGTTTATTGTATATTTTCCCATTAATCTACAAGATTTCCCACCAAGTCTATGAGAGAGGTATAAAGCAAGATATTGTTAGCATTATGTACAGTATCTCAGCATCAACAATTTCTTGATAACATGATGAACCATGCGAAGGCGTTTATCAAGTAAATATATTCAAATGTATGGATGCTTCCTTTTATGTGTGTGTCGTGATGAAGTATTTCATTCACCTGCTATCATCCTTAGAACTACAATTGTCAGAACACAAATTGCATTAATAAGTTGTTGCTATCCCGGGATAAAAGTTTTCCATAAATGAAATAGATTTCATAACAAATAATTTAGTGCAAAGTGAGAGATTTGACAAATACGTTTTTGAAATAATTCAATTAGAATTGTCGTAGTGTGCAGAATCCATGCTATTATCATGTGTGACGTAAGATAAACTATCATGATATTAACTGCTTTGAGGGACACATGTGTCCCTCAATGCAGTTAATATTAGTTAAAGATAATGCTCGAGGTGATCGCAAAGCTGTATTGTGCCCCGAAACTTAGTCATGTGGCATTAATGTAACATATGTAGTGCAGTTTTGAGGTCACACATCAGCAATAATATGGTATTCAGTTCCATCGGCGAGTACAATTGTGGTAAAAGTGCATTTGGTCAGGTAAAGATAAGTGGCAAGAACTCTGTTTGAATAATTATATCTTTTATGATGTAATAACTTCAACTAAAGAGCTCACTCCGGTTAGATAAGACTGAATATTTGTTTTAATAAATATATGACGATTATTGGCATAGACTTTGTTTGGAGAAACCACTATTTTCCAGCTGTTACATGGTTAGATTTTCTCTAAATAAATGTTTGCAATATGGGCCTATTATGCTCAAGGTAGTTACACACTGTGTGCATAATAGGCTCATATCGCTGAAAAAAGCAGTTTCTCCAAACGGAGTCTATGGACATCATCATCATATATTAAAAACAAAAATATCCTTGGACATTTGACCCCATCAAACGTACATAGATTTTAACCATATTGCAACGAGGTACTCGTCGATGAAACTGAATACCGTATTACTACTGATGCGAATATTAACGGGCAAATACCGCGATATTACGACATTTTCTCCCAACCCAAATGTGAATAGAGGGCAGAGAAAATCACTTAAATGCATTCATTTCAAACCCATTAGAATATACCCAAAGGCATGTGACATAAAAAGAAGAAAGACTAGAACAAGTGACTAACATATTTAAAACAAAATGTAAATGAAACAGTGTACAATATAAATTACAAAGTGACAAACAAAGATATGGCAAAAGAGGTTACGTATTCATTAATTAATAGAAACAGTTTAAACTTATGTTTAAATATATTTAAAGTATTTACACTGGTAAGATTGAAAGGCAACGAATTCCATATGTGAAGACCCCAAAGAATAAGCAACATAACTTTAATTTATTGTTTTCATTCGTGGTATGAATATCTACTTCTTGTATTGTACCAATGTACATCAACAAATTTGCAATAAATTGGGGAACGATGTGTCTTTGGTTTATAAAGAAAAGAATGGATATTAAATATACCTTTAATTCGTATATGTTCATTTTTTGAGATATATAAATAATGGTTTTGACGGTGCTCTAAACTCAGAGCAATTAATAATTCGTACTACCTTCTTTTTTATTTTAAATAAACATTCTAACCTCGTAAAATAAGTATTTCCCCACACAATATTACTTAGCTTAAATTGAGTAAAAGAAGCGTATTATCGAGTAAAATAAAAAAATTACTGAACGAAGTTTATACAATATACCTGCCGTTTTTATTAAATCTATTTAGAAACGCGAAGGATATGTGCTTCCCGTTGTAAGTTTTCGTCTATTTGTACACTCAAGAACTGTGTATTACCAACCCTCGTCAGCCTTTCACCGTTTATAGTTATGCAAATATTATCAGTTTGTGCTTAGATACACGTTTTTTGTTGTTATGGAAACATGTATAACTTGATTCATCAACGATTAAACTAATCTATTAGAGTTGAACCATTTATTGACATTATGTATTCAGTATTCAATAATGTATTTTTTCGATCGAGACACTTACAGGAAAATATCAAATTGTTATAGTCTGCGAAAAGGATGAATTTTATAACCTTAAAGCAATTGCATAAAACATGGATGCATAAAATAAAGAATAAAAGCCCCAGTACAGATTGTTGTGGAAGTTTATAAGTGCATTCGACAAAACCTATTTAGATACATATTGTACTCTCTGTTGAAGGTAATTTTATAACCGTAAGAACTCTTCGCACTCCATAATATTGTAATTTCTTGAGCAAAATATAATGATTTATGCAATCGAAGGCCATACTAAAATCTAAAAAGGATGCCAATTGTATGAAGGTTCTTATACTTAAAGATATTACAAGTGTATCATGAAGATCTTACAAAGATATGACAGTAGAGGTATTTTTACGAAAACCATTTTGGTAGAAACTTAGTAACATATTATTATTTAAGAAATTATATCGAAAACAACTTTCTCTAAAATCTTCGGGGAAAAAAGGGGAATAGAAATTGGTCTATAATTTTTTCACATTAAGTTCATCATATTCTTAAACAGGTATAATTTTAGCAATCTTTAAATTTTCTAGAACAAGTCCAGTAGTCAATTATAAACTGATAACGTGTAAAAGTGGTTTTACAATGAAATATATAATATTATGTATGACATGAGGACACCACAGAGAAATATTACTTATCGATGCACATCGGCAATTTTCCGGCATTTGCAGATATGAAAAATTCTTATCGGTAATATTACCGTATTTTCTTAGGTGATCTGCCGCGTAGCGTAGCAGAGCACACATTAATTTCGTCATAATTTTTTTTTTAAGGTGATCTGCTTCATATCTCATGAATGACATGGTTAATGACAATGACATTTTCATGACATGTGCCATATGCATGATTATTGATACTAACGAAAATATTGTTTTCGATTACTGACGCGTGACGTCATCTAGGCGCCATTTTGTTAGTTTATATTATTGACCATATTTCCGTCATCATTGTAATTTCTGAATGATATTTGACATGCATAAACTTAACTTTATGGGTAAACTATTTGTGCTCGCGTCATGACGGACGCGTACGCGTGCGTCAAACTTACCAATTTACTACACGTTTCAGACCTTTTTCAACATTTAACAAATTTGTTGGCGCGGTAGCATGCGCGCGCGATTTTACGTGTTCTGTCCGTACTGAAAGTATTAATTAGATTTTAGCATTTGCATTGTATTGCTGATACTATTTCTAGCAATTTTAAATCACAGAAAATAATAGTCATGCTGCTGATACCCAGTTAGTATAATGGCCTAAGTCAAGCGTGTGACTTAGGCCGTTTTACGTTTTGACCTTCATTGTTGTATGTCAAGAAATGTGACTTGGGCATTAACGAAGACGACTGAGAAACATGGGAGAACTTGCTTTAGATGGGAATGTGTTAATTTCCTTCAACTATATTGTTTGTAGTGGGAATAAATGAAGTGAACTGTTTTGTCTAGGTCACTTACTCCATGATTAATTTAAGTCAGGTGTAAAATTGCCTACGGCAAGTCACAATGGCATGTTTGGAAGTAACCTAATCCTCTCATTTAACAGATTTGATAGAAAGTATTAATTGTATTTCATTAGTCATATATCCTCAAACCTATCTATGTAAAATGAGCAAAAAACATAAATTATTCTATGTTTGGTTCAGTTTTCTCTGTTTTTCTCAAATCTTGAAAATATGACTTAGGCCATTATTTTAAGAAGGTGACGATATGCAAACATTGCCAAAAGTGGTTAAAAAAAGTACCTATTTTGAATCCGTTTTTACTCTTCAGAATGGCTGGTGACCCCAATTTTTCTGTCATTTTCTCATAGGGTATGAATTGGAGATGAGATTTCATGTACCACGTTACCTGTTAGAATGCCTTGACGTCAACATAGTGCCACTTAAAGGAAAACAATTGCCTCCCAAAGTATATATTATGTTTTATATCCTGCATCAAAAAATTATTGGTTTTTGATTGGTTAAGAGCTCGTCACGTGACCAGAAATATTTTAACTATTTTAATGTTGCTCTGAAAAAGTACTATTTGGGAGTACTATTTGGGAGTAGATGTACTATATGAGAGTACTATTTGGGGGTTGCCATTTTTTATTTATTTTTTTTCAATTTTAAAAATTTTATTTAATATTTTGATTTTTTAAATTCTAATAATTTTCTTATATTTTTTATTCTTTTTTTAATAAAAATTGGTAATTTTTCAAATTTTTGCTAAAATTGTCCCCAAAATTGTAATTTTTTTTTTTTTTTTTAAAGATAGATTGTTGTTGATGCAGGATATCAAACAAATATACCATGCCTTCTTTTCGAGGTACTGGTTAAAACTATGGGCCTCGGTGAGTCCAAGGGTACCATTTGTTTCGGGGCTGCGCCCCTGAGCAAATAGTACTATTGCAGTCACCTCTTGCGCATAGTTTTAACCAGAACCTCTCAAGACAGTGTATATTTGTATAGTAGCTGAGACTTTACTATACGTATGTCCTTTAAATCAATTTTTGGATAGAAGACGGGATCGTGGTTATAATTCCGATTTAAGGTAAAGACTGCCAAATCTGCCATTATGATTTCTTCTTGTACGTGGCATCGAGTTTGTGTTATATTCTGTCATGGATAGTCTCTTTAATATGAATGATAGCATGGTATACATGAACTTGACGTCATGGGTAAGTTCTGGTCACACCCATGTCCGTGCGCGCGTCAGGGCGGACTGAATTTGTTCATTATGCGTGTAATATGAATGGAGGGTGGGATTTTTTCTTCAAAGTCCGAATTTCTCAATGACTCTCGCATATCCCGCATATCAAGAGTTTAGGCCTCTGATTGGTAAAAATGTAGACATAAAACTCTCTACTGACGGCTGAACTGTGCACTTGTGCTGATCAATGATATATATCATTTTGTGTCAAAATATTTTGTAGATATAGTAAATGATATATAGTATTTCCTGAACCAATCGGTTGAAGTGCGATGTACTTACTATTGCTTGTAGTCACAAGAGATGAAAGTAAATATACATAAATTCAATTGTATGCTACTTACCAATCTTTCAGGTTTGGTCAAACAAACCAATTTATCACGGTTTTAAGCATTATAAGTTAAAGGACTGACACGCATGATTATCAAAACTCTTACAGATACACGGAAATGTATTGTATATATTACACATCCTGCCCGTGCAATTTACAGTTACATTGCAACGGTTTGCAATACTTGCAGAAATTGGGCCGAACATTAAGTTTGGGAACAAACCTTGCAGAAATTATAAATCGTAAAGCTCTGTCTACACTTTTGCAATGGGGATAGGAAAGGCCTTACTGCATGCTTGGTTATTCCAATTTTTTTATATTTCCTCTAACTTACGCGAGTCGGCATCATTGACATGTACGACAGGGTCGGAGTATTTTGTGACCCATCCGATGAACCAGACTGTACAGGAGTATCAAAATGCCACATTCACTTGCAGTGTGAGAGATGTCAACGAAAGAAATGCCGTTTTGAGATGGGTCATAGACCCTGATATCTACGAAGTAGTCACAGAGGTCAGAAGTGGACCACGGGAAATTTCATCTAGGCTAACAGTGTGCGCGATCGGCAGGATGGGACAAACTCTTACTTGCGTTTTAGAATATGGAGATGACGATTTTTGTTTGTACTCCAGGTATGCGAGAACTAATGTTCAATATTTCCCAAAACAAAGCCAAGTGACATGTGGCCCTCCCTTTATTCATCCTGTCTTTGAGGGGAATACGATTTCTCTGCAATGTGCAGCACCTCGGAGCAAGCCCCCTGTAGATTTACGATGGATAACCGGTGGCAATATGGAGATGTTCTTGTCATTACCACATATTATCGATAATGGACTTCAACGTGAAATAACAACGGACATAGAGGCCAGTACAGACCTCCATCGTAAAACAATGCTCTGCCAAGTAACGAGCAATGTTGCATTTCCAAATGAGAAATTGCAGTGTAGTGTTGGACCTATTCTGGTGTATCATAAGCCTCGAATTACTGTCTTCCCTGCAAAGGCAATTATTTCAGCGACCAATATAAGTCCTATTCGTTTTAGTTGTGTTGCAACTGGGTTCCCGACAGATATCACCTATTCTTGGTCCTGTTACCCTCCAGATATGGTCGGAGGATGTAATACAGATACTGCTCACGCCGATATCATAGCATATAATCGTGCTAAAGTCAAACAAGTAATGTTCATAACTTGTAATGCATCGAACAGCATCGGTTTTTCACAAAAGTCCTCTACCATGATCATTCATAATTCGCCTAATAGCATTATCGAGTGTACAGAGTCTGCCATAAGCATGATTAGCACCAAGCAAAACGTGCATCTGAGTTTGAGATCTACACGAAAAACTGAGAATACAATTGATTCATCGTGCTTTCTTCATATCCAAGGAGATCACGTTGAAATGCAATTGCAATTCACGTGGTATCTCAATGGTCATGTTTTGTTGCCAAAGGAATTGGTAAATGGATCTCAATCTCCTTATTCTAATAGGACGTTGAATATGTCATCGGAAGTCCGTGTAAATGTGATGTTTTGTAAGGTTCGTGGGATTGCGGGGGTCTATTACATTGCAATTGATGTTTGCATTAACGTGCATTCAAGTTATACGACAACCACATCAGAACCAGGGAAAGCACTGTCACTTTCACGTAGTCAAAGTACATTACTCCCCAACCATTCTATTCTTTCGACGGCAATAAGCAAACTACATTATTCATCGAATGGTACTGACCGTGACCAATTGAGTTTCCCACCGTACATGACTGATACCGCAAGTAGTTTAGCTGCTAATTCCACTTTTCCTGAGAACAAATTGATAGATGGGACAAGTGGTGATCGGTATACAACTGCAAAGTATACAAATATCTTAGAACAAACGGCAATCTCAATTTGGGGTGTCGCCTTAATTGTGGCGGGTAGCACAGCATTTTCTATTTTGACAATTATTTTGATAATTTGCGGAATACTATCAATCTCATCTCGCGTCTTGCAGGAAAGTCTCACTAGACATGCGGGAGAAAACAATCACAAAGAAAATGAAAGTAGTTTTGTACAGACTACCCAAGGAAACCGCGAATGTTCTAGCATTGATACCTTCTACGAGACCCCCAATGTTCGTACGGTTACACCTGAAAATGATACATATCCTCAAGGGACATTCGAAATGTACAATAGTGAAACTCAATCTGCCTCAAGCTCTGAATTATATTCAAGTGAAGAAAGTGGTGCTAGCCCTCTGGACTCGTGCAGCATTTATTCTCGGGAGTGGATAGATATCCCTAGACAAACCAGCCCGTCACTGTAAAACTAAGCGTTCAACTTGGATTGCCTGTCGTAGATGACCTGAGAGTGACAGACAGAGAGAAAAAAATGATAAAGGGAAAGTATGGAACTTCTAAAACATTTTAAGGCGAATTCGACCAAAACAGGAAATCAAGTGCTGGTCGTGAGGTTGCTCTGTGAAAGAAACAGTGAAATAAGCCTACTTATTTGGAATGTGTGACAATGCAGTACATTACAATCATTGTTTTGTAAGGTTTTGAAACAAAAACGTTGACTTACTCCAGCCAGGGAGGATCACCTCTCTGTGACACATGTGACTTCTTTCAATTTTCTATATTGAAAGATATATTTTTATATATATACATATATATATATATATATATATAGGCAATGTGATAAAGGTCCATATTTTTTTTTTCCACTGGAGAATATTCATGTCTCTTTTAATAAGGTTATGGACGTAAAAAGCTGGGGGAAACGTTCCCTTTCTAACATTCATCTCTTTTAAAGTTTTTATTATGGAAGAGCTGTACTACCCCACTTTCCCCAATAGCTACCTTTATTTTTAAATATTCACATCATTTTTCCATAATTTGTCCATCAGTCGTAGAAGTGATGATATATATTCATCTTTCTGACATTCATGACCTTTGTAGATTATGTTGTTTGCATGTTGGGCTTGAATAGCGCAATTTCAAAGGTTACGTTCCATTAATACAAGTCAGCACACATCATTAAACGTGATCTTTGATAATAACTGTGTTGTTTCTAATCAGATAGCTACGCGATCAATACTCCCAAAAAAAAAAAAATCATAATAAAAATAATAATAAAATAAAATGATACTGATAACAAAAATCGTTCTGCAAATGCGAACAATGTTTCAAAGTGACTTTTGTAAGCCCCTAGCAGAATAGTCACAAGTTTGCGGGAGAGTGCCTTCTCCCCTTTGGCAGTTTTTTGTTTCTATTACTACGTTCTACGATACGAGAATGAGAGGTCTTGTTCTACACTTAATTTAGTCATATTTGGTGCTACAATTTCTCCAATCAAATGATACAGGATTTGCTTAGTAAGTATACAGCAAATATATTTTGAAATATTTTGTATCTGGAGCGTGGTGAATTTTATC
This sequence comes from Mesocentrotus franciscanus, assembly GCA_037976565.1. Taxonomy (NCBI): domain Eukaryota; kingdom Metazoa; phylum Echinodermata; class Echinoidea; order Camarodonta; family Strongylocentrotidae; genus Mesocentrotus; species Mesocentrotus franciscanus. The sequence continues at coordinate 34,902,201 of CP137671.1, read as the reverse complement.
ATTAAATGGCATGTTTTCCCATTTCCGAATGCAATCGCTGAGCTGTAACTTGAAACCCTGGCAATAAACTTTGCATAATTTCAATCGTGCCTGAGTATGTATCACAATAGTAAAGGAACTAATACATCTGGGGCCGTGTCTTTAATTGAAACTGTTTTTGCACTTATTGACTTCCATAACAAAATTTATTCTCCTGACATTTTAAATGGATTTTCTTTTTTTCTTTTTTATTGATTTTTTTGACGGACATAAATAATAAATACATGTTGTGATCAAAATATATTTTGTCAGAAATGCTCGCTTATGAGTCTAAATTCGTCAGACCTGGTCAACCTATTATTAGCGTCAAGTAACGCCTGGCTGGAATGCTCCCCAGGGAGTGGAGATTGTGCACACAGTGTGTGCGGGCAAGCACTGAATCCAATGACCGGGGTAATAGTATATCTGTAAAGCGCTTAGAGACATTGTATTAAGCGCTATATAAAAGCTGAATATTATTATTATTATTTTCTATTCCTGCAGATGCTGTACATGTTTGCTTCATTTGAGTACTTTTCAACACGTGCATACATTGCAGCTGTTAAAATGCATATGTCTTCCAAGCATAACGGCTGATAAATTTGATTTTCGTCTGTTTCATTTAACAAACAACTGCGAACTGACAGGATAAATTTACAAGACTTTGCAATGAGCAATATTTGGAGCTGCCATGACTTTGCATTTCCGGAGAACACCTAGGCTTTGGCGGATTCAATTGAAAAATATTTCATTGCATGCTATATGAAATTAAGACCAAAATATACTCGGCACGCAGGACCGAGAAGGAAAACGCCTGTAGATGAGGAATGTTTAATCTCTTGATTTTATCTGGTTTTGACCCGTCTGATGATGTTTTACCAAGCAAGTTATCGTCTTAAAGTGATACGTCTTTACTATATCAATTTAATAAACACTAAAATATTCTCACATCTTCGGATTTAGCTTCGCTATACCAATATACCGCACTGTCAAAGAATTTCTTTTCTTTACCCATCAAAACTAATCGAATTTCACTGAAGAAATTTTTTTTTCCTTCAACATGAAATTAATCTGCATATTTTGTATTATTACAACTGTTTATGCGTTTGAAGAATCGTTAGAAACTATAGTGACCGAGGGAGCAGAAGCCTTCTTAACTTTTCGATTTACATCAGAATCCCCCGTTCCTTTCAGCTTATGTGTCGGTCAAAGAGATGCATTCTATGAAGACGGCCAGTTAATATTGGATAATCTAACTCCTAGTCAGCAAAAGCGTTTCCGAGTACTGGCATGGCATTCACGAATTCAACAATACACTTTAGTACAGATTGTAATCGAAAACGTTCAAAGAACAGATGGTGGTTCGTATACTAGCAGATTTTACGGAACAGAAACTTTACCTCCGGGATCAAAAGAAATAGCGCTTACTGTTTATTTTCCACCCGGGAGAGCTCAGTGTTTCTCTATGCCAAAAGAAACGGAAGGATGGGATGAAATACAATGTGCCGCAAAAGGCGGTAGCCCACCCGGTACAATCGTGTGCCAAGCTTTTAACAAAGCAGAGGTACCACTTACACTGACACATCTTCAAAATGCTACCCATATTTTGAACAGATTCTTGTTAAGTCATGGCAAATCCGTACATTGCTGTGCAAAAAACGATGTTAATTATAACGATCTAACTTGCAGTGATTTTGTTTTAGAACGAGATGCAACGTTGAATGTTGACAAATCCTCGGCAATGCCGCCGTATGAGAAGGTAACAGGTTTTGATATTAGCGAATCACTGAAGAATACGGAAGTACCAATTACTACAGAAAGTAAAACTGAAGTTTCAAACTCACCAAAGTTTATAATTATAATTTCAATTGTAGTCCCAATATTCATTATTATTGTGTTGATTGGGATTAGAGTGCACATCATATTCAGATCAAACGGTCTAGCAAAGCAAAAAGATGACTATTCTAATTTGCCGGAAACTGAACCAAATGAGGCGCGTGCGTCTGGTTTGGATTCACAAGAAATGTCGGTTAACGGTACAGGAAATGGCGATAAAACCAATGAACAGTCTTTAACAGATGACACAAAAGATAAAGGCAAAGAAAATGAAGAAGTCCGCTGTCCAAAAACGGAAGAAACATCTAAAACTCAATCAGGCAAGGGATGCACTCGGAATCTTCCGGAAACACAGGCAAATACACAGAACTAAAAATGTGGTTTCATTTTGTCATGCTTTAACAGATCTATGGCAATTTCGTACAATCGAGACCAGCGTTTTTTAAACGGGGTGCCGCAAGACATCTTTAGGGGTGCCAAGCGAACAAAATTTAGTTGCATTAACAAGTTATTTTAGAACAACGTCGATTGCGTGAAACACCAATTATTCGAAACCGCTAGAGTATGTAATTTGATGAAGAAATAGTACTTTGAAGATGAAAATTGTATTTCTTGATGAATTCAGGCAGCAAAGTACCTGAATACCTTCATATTTTGGCAAAGAGTTGTCCGGAAATCATTCTATTTGACAATGAGGCGCCCGTATGTCTGTATGTCTTACATATAATCAAAATTTCATTCTTACCACTTGTCTGCTTCACTAACTAGCAACATTTAGAAACGGGGAAATTCCGGTACTAATATTATCTTTAATTATGTACGTTCATAAATATTGACAATTTGAGATATTGAATACGTTATATGAACAATGAAAAATGTCCTGAGTGATGAATTGTTATGCTATTTTTCGAACAGACACCATTCTTCTGATAATTGAATTAAATTTTAAGTGTTAAGGATTGTTTGAAGTTATTTCCCTAGGTGATCGAGAAACAGTGTAGACGAAATTGGCTAATTCGGAATGGGGATCCCTTTGTACCTTACACCTGAATCACACTTCCAACCTGAGTCCAAACCGATTCCAAACCGACCGATTTGGACCATTGGGGGTGATGTAAAATTTTGTTCGGTCTAATTTTGTTCGGTCTGTTGACAGTCTCGTTGGTGTTACAAAGGTATTACATATATATTTCTAACAAAACTTTTGTAATATGTGAAGTGTCTAGTTATCGAATTTGTTTGTTCCCTTTGCAAATTCACGTCCCATGGTGTTAGAAATGGCCACTTCAGCCATTTTTAATGAGACATCATGCTAGGATGAATAGTATCACCTTTTCTAAGTACGTTTGTTAAAAGGAATTTGTTTATAGGGTATTATTGTGATTCCATTAATCTCGATTACAAAAAATTACGAAAAGGCTTAAACAATTTGTCACTGTAAAGGGTTTCCTATGAATTATAGATCCAGTACTGGGTTACTGTTTTTAGAAATAAGCAGTGTTGTTAGTAAGGCTTCTTCTCATAACCTATTCCACCTACGTTTTAAAGCCTATTTAATCATGATACTGCACATCACATTTTATTATATTACAGCACCCGTGTGGCCATCATTGTACCCAACTACTCTTTTCATTCCCATTTGCCCAAAAAACATTTTGTTTTATTACAGCGCCTTGAATGTTACAATAACTGCCCAGTAGAAATACTTATTTTTTTTTGTTATTATGTATTTAAAAAACCGCCGCGGTTCATCGCGGCATATGTGAACGAGCCATTAGCTCTTCATAATCTTAATTAAACAGGATCGAATTTCGGCAATAGTAGGCCTTGCCTTAGCCACTGAGATATACCAATCTCGTCGTTAGCAACCAGACGGGAAGGGCGAGCGTAAAGCTGCCTTTCGGGCCGTGACGTAATCACAGCCATAATAGATTTGGCGACCACCATGATGATTAGAAAAAGGTCTAACTCAAAGTATACAATACATTTTTTCAATGGGCAATCACATGACCCTATGTACCTCCGAAGTGGGCCTTTATTTTGACCTTGGCTGCGAAATTGTAATTTATCTTTTTAAGAAAACTAATACCAAAGATTTAAAAACATTTTAATATGTAATCTATATTTAAATCAGTTTCGGTACTAACATTTTCTTCAAAGACATGACAAAAGTCCGGAAACTGAACAAGCTTATAAAATGTACATTGACATAATTACTTTAAAAGAACTTGACACCAAGCATTTAAAAGATAGTGTAGTATAGCGACTATTATATTGAATCAAATCGTATAGATATTACAAGTTTATTTGTACGGTGAATACCAGTATTACATTTGTATACAAAAAAATAAATGTAAGGATAATTCCAAAGTCTGTTTTCCGCAGTCATTCCGCGCATCTACCTAAGCAATGAATTATTTTCTGCGTAATCCATAACTAGAATTGAGGTATTTCATGTTTTTGTATACTAAGAAACTCATACTTAAGATATTCAACTCAATTTTCATTAAAAAAATGAAATTTTCATGAATATAATATTAGAGGTAGATTTGACTAACGATTTGATTATGGTATGGCAGGGAGCCCCTTTTATGGAATGATATACCTCAACATATAAAACAACACTAATTCTTTAAACTCATTCCAAAGTAAGTTTAAACAGTATGTTGCTAAATTTCTAGATATTTGAATATAATATATATTGTTATCGAATGTTTGAATATGTTTATTAATTTACAAGTGTCTGTCCTAATTTGTGTTCACTGGTGTATTTTGTGTGTTTTGTACTTATGATGTATATTTTGTGTTCATGTTAATTGGATAGTGTTTCCAAGTTATAACAAACTTGTCATGATCTCACTACATTTAAATTTATCTTTTTTCTTCTTTGTAATTTGTTTGAACCATGCTATTGTTTTACATATATTTTGTAATGTTTTATACAAGTTTGTTTAATGGAGATGTGGAAATGAAGAAAAGAAAATCAAATTTTAAAAAAGAAAAAGGAAAAAGAAAAATTCACAGAGACATGTGTAAATGAAACAAGTCCTTAATTAGTCAACAACAGAAAGACTATGTGTAATGTTGTGGTAAAAAAAAATTTATAAAAACAATATTGATGAAGCAATTTAAGAAGTAATTAAAAAGTAGTATTTTACATAAACATCAGTTTGATTATATTTTAGAAAATGCCATAATTGTTAGAGGTAGAAATTTAACATATTAGAAGCCTTTCAATGAAAACAACTATATATACAATATTGCCCAACAAATTATGATATTTTCCTTACATCTTTTCATGAAATGATTGTGAATGATTTCAAATAAACACATATATTACATATTTTCATTTATAATAATAGAAAATGTATTGAGAATGATATAATTATGAATGTAGTAAAGGGTTTATATGTACATTACAAAGTTTTTAAGTGATTACCATTTAAAGATATTATGATAATTTATGACATAACGAATTTGTTATATTTTGAATACATACATTAATAATAGACTATCAGAATTGGAAAATTATTAGGATAATATATTGAATAATCTTTTGATAAAATATGATGCCCAAACGGTTGCTATGAATATGGAATGGTGGAAAATTTTGATCTTATCTTAAATATTCAGGAAGTATTTATTTAACAGGATTATTGCAAAATTAACATATTACTTATTACCAGACTTAATGCAACAGTGTACTTCATGTAGACGGTTACAAATAATATTACAGAATTCTTGTCGTTCTGGCATCTCTAAATTATGGGCATGTATGAGAGAGAGCGACCAGATGCGATCATTCGGGTTCCGGGAAACAAGTGGTAACTTTAGTAAGGAACCTACGACTTCACTTCTTCTCTCGTAAAGTGAGGTCAAAATTTATGATTACTCCACGGAGGTTGAGAAAAGAGTTAATTTTGTATTTCATTAGGGATGATTTTTACGAAATCTTATATTATATCTAAGTTGTTAAGTACAATTGGAAATAATTATTTCAGAATGAACGAGTTTGTCAGAAAAGAGAAATGGCAAAGAAAGAGAATATACAAATGAATTATATTTTATTAACGCAAATTATTCGTTTGAATGTTTGAAATTGTAAGAATGGTTTATATTTTGCACCATTTAACAGTTATAAACATGCCTGATATTTATAAACCTATAATTATATTTATTATGGATTATATTGGCTTATCCACTACATTGATTAAATTTATAAGATTATAGTAACCCTGGTTCCGGGTAAATTTTTCAATTCAGTTCCAGTTTATTCGGCATCATAAAAAACATTACAAATCATAAATACAGAATAAATAATTGGCCAGGGGGTGTTTCAGTGTTGGAGTTAACTATGGCAGGCCGTTCATGTCACTGTTTGCTCTCATCATTAACTGGCATTGGTCTCTCAAGAGACGTACAAATCATGGCCACAAATCTACATAATTTACATTTTTTGATAATTCATTATTGAAGGAAAATATATTATCTAAATGTCACAATGGTGAGAGCAAACAGCGGCATGAATGGCCTACTATAGTTAAGTCAAATTAATTAAAGTCGACCTTAGTCATTTTAAACACCCCCAGGACCTCTAAGAAGCAACTTGTGCTTGTACATGAGGCCGCTAATTAACATGGTAAACACAATATCATGTTAAATAGCAAAATAAGTACAACTTACAAGGTATATTTACGTACATTTAGAAGGAAAAGAACAAAAGGCCAAACGTTAACTATCAGCAGGTATCACCCACGTATATTCACACACCCACAATCACACACGAACACACAAGAGCAATACAAAAAAGTGAGAGTTCAGAATGAGAAAGAGAAGAAAGGGAAGAGGTGAGAATGAGAAAGAGAAGAAATAGAAGAGATGAGAATGAGGAAGATAAGAAAGGGTCTACTCTGTCAAGGATGACATTGTTTTAAAAATGTAACGTTTGAATAGAGTTCTAAAACGAGAAAGCGTCGAGCTGGATTTAAGGTTAATTGAATTCCATTCAAGTACTCCTGTAAAACGGATAGAATGGTTTTGTTTATAATTGAACGGGTAATGGGAACACACAGATTATCCCGTGAACGATTGCTATACGTATGGAATGAAGAATTTGTTCTGAACATATGATCGAAAAATACTGGGAGAATCCCTTTGTGAAACTTAAGCATGAAAATTAATATAAATATGTTTTACAAGTTCAACGACTGGGATAATTTTTAATTTAACAAAATTAATACTAGTAGACTCGGACTTCGAAAGTCACTCTTTTTTATCAGTCTTATTGCACGTTTTTGTAAAATATATAGTTATCAATATAGATTTTATATGTTTTTCCCCGTATCTCATTACAATAGTTTAGGTGTTGTAGAATAATAGCGTTATAAATACTGACCATTACTCTCCTGGATATAAAATATCTGAGTTTGGATAAAACACCTATACTTCTTGAAACATTAGAAGACATATTAGCAATGTGATACTTACAGTCAAGTGACTCATGAATAAGAAAATTAATGACTCAGTTCTCTCAATAACACAATGTTCAATTCATATCGGGTCAATGTTTTTTTTTTTCTTCATTTTACAATCGAGTAATACATACTTTGTTTTCTTAAAATTCAAAAATAGCTTGTTATATCTGAACCAGTCGTTTAACATTTGTAATTCTCCATTCATTGTAGATACTTATTTCTTTTGCATCAGGATTTATCTGTCATCTGGTAATGATGTGTGATACAAACTGTGATATCTTAAAACAACCTATACATTGGCAGACTAAGAATTATAATCAAATTAATAGTATTTACTCCATGGACCAGGTAAATACCTCTGAATGCACTAGAATTGTGAACAGTTCCTCATCCTTGATAGATCATATAGTTACTAATTCCTGGGATGAAATTAAGTATTGGGGTGTGATTCACAGCGGCTTAAGTGACCATTCAATGAGTTTCATTGTATGGAAATCCAATTGTAATAATAATAATATGAATGAAAAATACATTACTTTTAGAAAGTGTACTAATGTAGATGTTGAAGCTTTTAAGTCCGATGTGAAACATCAGCCTTGGGGTGAAATTAAAGTATATGAAGACATTGATGAAGCAGCAGACAAATGGAAAGAACTTTTGATAAATGTTATTGATAAATTTATGCCTTATAAAACTAAAAGGATTAGAAATAAGCAATCCCCCTGGTTAAATGAATCAATTTTTTCTTTGATGAAAAATAGAGATAAAATGAAAAAAGAGAGCTATTTTGAAAAAAGATGAAAATATTTGGAAAGAATATAGACGTTTGAGGAATAAAGTAACATCAGAAAATCGAAAGCTTGAAAAGAAACATTATACTGGCAAATTATATGAATGTCAAATCAGAACTCAATCTTGGAAGGTTTTAAAATCACTTACTACAAATGACAGCCCTTCATCAACTATTCCCATTCATTCTAATGACACCCAGACTGCTGCTAATAAATTCAATTTTCATTTTGCAAATGTAGCGAATGACTTAATCAATGATTTGGCCGAACAGCACGTAAACCATTCTGTTAATACTTAATTTTACATACAGTAAATGAAAATGATGTTTTAAAGGAAATTCTGAAGATAAAAAACAAGAAATCTGTTGGTGTTGATGGTATATCCACATATATCTTGAAAACTTGTGAGAACGAATTGATCGAATCTATAACATATTTAATTAATAAGTCGATTCTAGATGAAAAAGTGCCAACATCATAAAAGATAGCTAAGATAATCCCTCTACATAAAAAAGGGGACAAATCAAATCCTGATAACTATAGACCAATTTCTCTTCTTCCTTGTATTTCTAAAATCCTCGAAAAAATTGTCCTAATTCAGCTACTTAAGTTCATTCAAGTAAACAAAATGTTAGTACCGGAGCAATCAGGATTTAGAGCTAAACACTCAACCATAACGGCATTGTTGAAAGTGACTGACGACTGGCTCCAAGCCATGGATAATGGACATTACACCGGGGCGGTATTCATCGATTTGCATAAAACCTTTGACATGGTCAATCACGAGCTACTTTTATCTAAGCTAGCTCGGCTTTGTATAGTTGGTAAATCTTTGGACTGGTTTTCAAGTTATTAGTCGAAAAGAAAAATCACTACTTTTTAAAATAATACATTTTCGGCTGAATATTCTATTAACAACGTGGTGCCCCAGGGGAGTTTGATTGGGCCAATTCTCTTTGTATTATTTATTAATGACTTAGCTTCTGTATTTGACAAATGTGCATTTCATTTTTATGCAGATGATACTGTTTTATATTTCTCTGATAAAGATCCAAAAGTCGTTGAAACAACTTTAAATGCCGAACTTACCAAAGTGAGTAAATGGATGAATAGAAATAAGTTGAAAATAAATTGTGCTAAAACTGTATGCATGCCTTTTGGAACAAGACAAATGCTAGCAAGGCACGATGTTTTAGATTTAAGAATTCAAAATATTTATATTAAAAATGTAGAAACAGTAAAATACCTTGGAATTTTGATTGATAAAGAGCTTAAGTGGAATTTTCAAATTGAACAAATGTGCTCTAAAATTGGTAAAATGATAGGTTTTCTTGGTAGACTGAGACATTCTGTAAATGAATCTATTTTAAAAATTGTTTATTCCTCCATTATTCTTCCCCATTTTGATTACACCGATATAATCTGGCAGTCTGCCCCCAAAAAATATCTAGATATGTTGCAAAAACTTCAGAACAGAGCAGGAAGAATCATATTGAAAATCAATCCATACTCTCATATTTCAACTTCTCATATCCATGAAGTCTTAAAATGGAAGACACTTAGTGTCCGCCAAGAAGAACATATTTATATTATGATGTACAAAATTTTAAATAGTCTTATTCCTTAAAATATCAAACGTCCCATACCAATTAAAGCAAACAGGTACCTTTTTCCGTTCCATAGGTAATCTAAGTCTCCCTAGACCGAGAACCAATAATTGTAAAAGAACATTTTATTACAGAGGAGCTCCATTGTACAACAAATTATCAGCTAGTACCCGTAGTGCTTGCACGATTCAAAATTTCAAATCCAATCTGACAACTTTTTTCACAGTATCTTAGAAATGTGCTCAATAATCTGTTTACCTCTCTTTCCTTTTACTTTATTTGTTCAGGGTTCGTGCAGTTCTGTATCCCTTATAAAACACACTGAATATGAATTCTAAATGTAAATTGAATTTATTAGACTCGAAAATATATTATACATGTTCAGTTATATCGTTTATGTTTTGTTTAATGAAATGTTTATATTGAATTTACTTTTAAGTTCTAATTTCCCCATGGTTGTATAAAATATCTAATTTTATGTAATAGCTTTTTATCCGGACCCCATGGAAGAACAGGCGTATTTTGTTAATACACCTGACATGGGCTATCCTTCGTGTATCTCATTTATGTATGTATTTGTATGTTGTGATGATTTTATACGGAAATAAAAACAAACAAACAAACGAACAATACGAGAGTGGACAGTTTATGAGAATATAAAATAACAGTATCATCAGCAAAAATTGAACATTTCAGTAAATCTGAAGATGTAATGATATCATTGACATAGATAAGAAAGAAAAGGGGCCCTAACACAAAGCCTTGTGGTATACAGATATGTACATCTAGCTTTGTAGATTCGACACCAACGACCACCACATGCTGTTTTCTATGCAATAGTTAACTATGGAACCATTGTAAGGGTAAACCTCTATTTCCATACAAGTTTAATTTCTTACAAGAATGTGGTGGTCGATGGTGTCAAATCCTTTTGAAAGGTCCATAAATAATTCACAACAAAAATTACCCTTGTCAATTTCATGAAGAATACAGTCAAAAAAACATATTACACTCAGAGAAGTAGAAAACCAAACTGTTCAGGAATTAAAATATATTTTTGTAAAGGAATTCAAAGAGTCTGTTTATATACATTAGTCTTTCAAGTAACTTTGCAAAAGTGAAAAGAAGTGCAACAGGTCTATAATATTCAATATACTATGGTTCTTCTTTTTTTAACAATGGAGCAATTTTTCCCATTTTTAGACTATCAGGTACTGTACCAGTACTTAAAGATATATAACAAAATATCTAAGGTAGTGGTCGATTTCACTCCATCTACCCAATGCGCCAATTTATGTTTATAGGCATGATAGTAAGGATTATGAATGGACATTGCAAAACAAACAAATGAACAAACAAAAACATAACAATCATCCCGAAAAATCAGTCGCGATCAGACGCCCCTTCAAAATTATAGTCTCTTTCACCTTAATGCCCATGGACCAAACTTTGTCAGAAGGAAGAAGTATTGCTGAAAAGTACAAAAATATAAAGCTGAAAAAATGCTCTAGATGTAAAGAAAAGGAATTTGTTACGTTTCAAATTTAATAACCCAATAATGTTTTATTCAATTCAATTAAAATGTCCGTAATAATGCTTTTGAGTATAATTGTAATGTTCTTAAAGTACAATTTGTTATTATTAACCTCTGAAAAATGTACAAAAATATGTAAAGACACCTACTGAAAATCTTAACCTGTTTTAAGGCAAATTCATCTATGTCCTATCAAACAAGTTGAGATGGTCAAGATGGGCGCGGAGACATAATCGTTTACCTACTATAGTAACTCATTATCAAAATGATCAGTTACCAAAGGCACTAGTTATTAAAAAAATATATACACTCAAACATGAGTTATGTAGATTCGAAGTAAATTGAATCAAACACTTTTGCTTTTGAGTTATATAAGTTGGAAGGTACTAAGCCTATTAAATCAATTAAGGTATTAAAACAATTATCAGATTCCGTTTTTTCTTAGAGGGGCGAAGCTTTGTCACAGTACATTTTCATGTTTTCTTTCAGAGGGTGGGGAGACTGGTCTCACATCCTACCTCCCGATGGAAAACTTGGTCACGAAATAATTTGATCCGTGGGCTCTTAGTGGGGAAAATTCCCCATTCCTTTTTAAAGGGCGACTGAAAACCCATCTGAACGGAAACATCTCTCTCCTTTTCCTTCTCTCTCTTTCTCTCTTTCTCTCTCTCTCTCTTCTCATGTTTTTCACATCACTCTTTTTTCGCGGCTACCTTTTTTCTTCTTCTTGACTGCCCAATGTTAATATATGAATGATAGAGACAATTATCTACTGTTTAATCTAGTTCTACCTCTGTGTTAAACATTGAAAAATTAACATTGATAACGTCATTCGAGACTTTTGTTTCTCGTTGACCCTTTTCTCATGCTAGGCAGTTAATTTGCACGTTTTCTATCCTATATTCATTTTTTGTTGTTAGTATTTTAAGATTTATTTAAACTTCATTATTATTTACCAATTACTCTTTTTACACCCGCCTAATACTCTACCAACCTTTATAGCACCGCCTATACAAGAGATATAACACTTCTTGATACAATAATTTTGTATTTCTTTCTACGTTTTATTTCAATTTTTCATAATTTCAGACTAATTCATTATCATCTACTTCCCTATGAACTTCACTTTGTTAACCTGTAAACGGACTGTCTGACAGCATAACATTATCTCCATTCATGACTATATAAAGGCCCAATCAATAATTCAACGTTATTTTTTTTTTACATTAAAATGTAAACTCAAGAGGAACATTATATATTTTTGTCTTTTTTCAAGAGATCCCTCCTTCCTCTTTTTACTCTCTATCGCCTTCCCCAGCATTTCCCTTTTCATTTTTCTTCTTCTGTCTTTACTTTATAATGAAATATTTTTTGTTATATTTATCATCAATTTGAAGTGCAGTACCTAATAAACATATTTTTCTTCATTTTAGCATTTCTTATTTCAATTTCATTCCTAGTAAATGGGCCATTGTCGTAATGTTACTAAATTCATACTTAAATCTAATCTCGAGCCCTTGTATGGGAGTCTTTATTGAGAGAAAATTGCTATGATTTAGTCCGGATTTGTTATCCTGCAGTAGATTGGTTGTTTGAACAGATGAAAAAAAGAAAACTTACGGGGCATCATCTCCAATAAAAACCACAACTCTCATTTGCACATAGTGACCTGTGTTTAATAAGCACATGGTGTCGGGCCTACTAACCCGGGATTCCTTATCTTCCTATGCTCATTACTCAGCAACTATACATTTCCTCCCAAAATTGTTTTTCACATGTCACTTATTTGTAATCTTGAACATTCAGTGTAAGTTTTATTGGATTATGTGAGAATTTATTTTCTTCATTTACCAGAACCCAAGTTTATCTTCAAGTGCCTCGATACGATTTATTTCATTCACCTGTTATGAATAAGTGTATTTCAACAGTCAGAATTAAAATTGCATACATTGATTGTTGCTAGGTAGAACAAACATCCTGGCGTGCCTTACCTAACAGCACGTAATATATGCAATTTGCATTCTGACTATTGAAATACAGGTGAATTAAATAATTCGTATCGAGGCACTTAAATATATATTTCATTGGTTAAATTACGAAAATGGCCTGTTTTGGTAAATGTATTTGTAATTTCGAATCTATTCAGCCTGAGAGCTTGGCTGATTTGTGGCAATTGTAGTTTTCTAATAATTAGGCATATATTTGCTAACACTACTTGATAAATTAGGGATGTGAAACAGTTTCCAAATATTTTCTCTTCTTTTATCCAGTTAGGTAAGGTTTTTTGAGTAAGTACTAGTTGGTCCAAAAGAAAAAAACCGTTGAAGGGGAAATTTACCCATACATGTATAGTAAATTTATACCCCAAAAATGGATAAAGATTATGTTATTGAAGTCGGATAGTCAGTGTGTCGGTCGGACATAAAACAAATATATATATATATCAGTGGCATTTTTTAAAGGCTTGATGAAAGTTAATAATATGTATATTTCCCAATAACTAACTGGTAAAAATATGCTGGGCAAATGTTATCCAACTATTGGGTTAATATTTTAGAATCAGGTAGACATCCAGAGGGAGAAATGGGAAAAAGTTGGGTATATGGTTTAGGACGGATCAATTTACTCTCATCGAACTTTATTTCTAAAGAGCATATAAGAGCTTGCTTTTGCTTTGAAGAGATGGATAGGATAGCTGTAGGATATTAGAGAATAGGTTAGGATAGGATAGGTGAAGTTAGTTTAAGACCAAGTAGGACTACTGGTAGATATAGATGGGCAGATTTGAATGCATATTCGGGGGAAAAAACTGTGTACTTACTTTCTAACCAATATGGGGAAAAGGAAACTAAAATTGATTGGCAAAATTTGCTCTAAACCGCGTTATTTGGATCAATCAATATCAGTTGGGCAACTTCTACCCAAAATCTAAGCTTTCTAAAAAGTTCGGTAAATGCCTCTTTCGGAATTGCATTGTCTTAATATTTGGAGAGTTGTAGAAATTCGTAATATATTTTTGGGAAAACTTAGTAAGGATTAAATCTCAAATCATAAGAACAATGTTAAATTTAGTGTACCTATTAAATTACGATTCGATTACCCTGTTTCCTCAGCAGTAGCATACGTACGGGAAGGAGCAGGAGTGGTCCGTATCCCGGGTGTCACATGAAGGGGCGTAAAATGTTCCTTAAGCCTTAAGGGTTTAACATGCAATTGTTTTCTAAAGATCAATCGGTCACGTTGCTCCCTTGCGTACCCCGGGTGGCACTTGGAGGGGCGTAAAATGTTCTTTAAGCCTTAAGGGTTTAACATGCAATTTTTTTCTAAAGATCGGTCACGTTGCTCCCTTGCGTTTGTTATCCCAGATATTAATATTTCACTTCCTAGTATAATATACAGTTTAGAAGTAGCACTTTGAAAGGTTCCAAATTTCACTTTCGTTGCCTTGCGTTCCCATAAATATTAGTTTCATCAGCCTCTTGTTGAATAATGCGCCCCGAATATGCAATGGGTAAACAAACAAAAAGTGTACCCATTTTTGGTAACTCCTAACAAAAGAAAAATAACTAATATGACTTTGAAATATATTTCATGATGAAGAGTAACTAGTTTACTGTCCAATGATACTATAATCATAATATTTCTGCCACAGGTGACTGAGCACCAGGATCCTTAAAAAGTGTTGTCAAAATCGCCTTGTACCAAGTTTGGACTGATGGAACGAATGTGGGTCAGGCCATATGCATGTGCTTCATGGTTTTAAATCCATTTAAAGTTAAATTATGTCCCGTGCTTCAGTGCATCATTGGTTAAATTGGTTCAATGTCACAGAACCTTGTTTCAATCCATATGGGATAGCTTATAATTATTTCAAACAGCCTACTAACCTCTATTCTCAGGATATCTAAGTTCTCTCTGCTCACATATCCACTGCTCCATTTCACACGAGGAAGGAGCATAAGGTGTTTATTTCAAATACCGAATGAAAACTCAAATGCAAGAAAGAACACATATGGTGACAAGTATTAGAGAAATTGACAGTAGACTTTTATTTTAAAAAAGAATAACATCCGCAATAAGCTTTAACCAATTTGTATCACTCAATGAGAAGGGTTACCTTAGAAAATGGGTACGAATGAAGTCAAGATTGTAATCATCATAATGAAGAAAATATCATAAACTTTGCTTGAAATAAGCATTTCTTTGAATTTGAGTTGATATTAACACCCATCCTTTTCAACTACCCAAAAGTCAATGTAAATAAATGAGCAATTTTTTAGGAATGATATAACACACATAGTGGCTTTTGACTCACATTCATTGCTTCAGCCCAAACTTCGTACAACATGATTTTGACAGTACTTTGTGAAAAGCCTGCTGCTCAGTCATCCGTGGCAGCACAATTATAAATATGCTATCAATAATGGTAATGGTTTTATTGAAAATTCATTTGCAGCCATATGGCTGAATTGCAGAATTTTGTACATTGTAAAAACATAAATAACTATACAAACATAAATAAACTACAATAAAATTATCCAGCAAATCGTATTAAGAGATATCACAAAGTAATTGAATTTTCTAAATAAATAAGTGTACACCTACAAATTAATAACAATCGCTAAACAGGTTACAATTGCTTAAATCTATTGCACAATCATATATGAAAAAATCATTCGAAATAAGAGAGAAAAGAGAACAAAAGGGCTGGAGGGAAATGTAGAAGAGAGGTAGGGAGGGTAAAAAGTACAGACAGCACAGGAGATCCAGGAAAAATATGAGAGAGAGAGAGAAAGACAGAGGGAGAGAAAGGGAGAGAGAAAGAGAGATAAAGGGAGAGATAGAGAGATAGAGAGATAATGCTGAGGATAAGAGTGTATGGCAGACGTATCGAAAATAAGGTAAAAAGTACAATTTTGACAGAGAGAATACTGGTTGTAGATCCATAAATTACAAGTAAATTTTACATTTTCATTGATGAGTTATGGATCACATATTTGTAGATTGATAGGTAGGTATGCAATAATGAAAGACATGAAATATGGTAATTTTGAGGTTTTCTGGTAATAATTATGTGGTACGTATGTTTTTAATCAATACAAAAGTTAACCATGGTATTAAATCTTGAATTACTAAATTATATTATCATTTTCAACGATCAACTATCAAGGTGGTACATCCGTCATGGTAACAAAATGTTATAATTTTATATACTATTTCACTTAAAATAAAATAAAATAATTTTACAGCTCCTCTACATCATCACTATGGGAATAAGTTTACACGTAATACAAATTTATACAAAGTCCATGATCACTACTGTGAATTCAGCAAGTCAATTAAGTAGGGAACTGGACTGTTACGATATCGTTTGGTTTTACATTTTAACTGTTCTCTAGTATTTGATTTGCGTAGGTTTCTTATGTTCTTACAGGGAGGTATGAGGTAAGATACCTTCTCGTTTGAAATCAGTTTCTCAGCAAAATTCAAACACAGTTCCTTCCTTCTGTCAGCCAAAGAGGACAGATTCAACAGAGTCAGGGCTGTCTCATATGACTGGTAATTAGGTCCCAAGATAATTTTCAGAGTTCTTTTCTGCACCCTTTCTAGTCGATCTACTTGTTGTTTAGTTAGGCCTCCGTTCCACACCGGCGAGGCATACTCTACGAGGGGTCTGAGGAAACCGGTGTAGATGGTGCAGAGATCTTCGGTTGGCAGTCCGTGACCTTTCAGGATCCTGATAAGATGTATCCTTCCATTGGCACGTTTTATCATGAAATCACCATGATCACTCCACCTTAAATCACAGCGGATATGAATTCCTAACAATTTGACAGACGTGGATTGCTTTAGAGGTTGTTGATCTATTTCCAGTGACAGTGGTATGGGGGGCTTTTTTCATAAAACACACCTGCATACTCACATTTAGCAGGGTTAAGGGACATTCCATTTGACGTGGACCATTCGGCTAAATGTTGAAGTGTTGCTTCCAACATAATTGATTGATCTCCAGCGAATCTCGTGTCGACAACAGTGACATCATCAACATACTTCCAATGTGCCATATTACAATCACGTAGCGCATTGTTAATGACGATTAGGAACACAATCGGTCCAAGTTTGGTTCCCTGAGGTACCCCTGCCTTCAGCGTCGCCCACTCTGATGTGACACCTATGTAGCGTACGCGTTGAGTCCTTTCTGTAAGAAAATCAGCTATCCAGCGGATCAATGTAGGTTTGACACCGAATGCGATCATCTTTTGGATGGCAACCGTGTGGTCTATGCGGTCAAACGCCTTGCGGAAATCTGTCATCACAAGAGTGGATACTGCCTTGCTTTTCTCCGCGTGTTGATAAAGGCAGTGCATTAGGTCAACTAGGCAGTGCGTCGTTGATAATCCCTTTATATTACCAAATTGTTTATTGTCGAGCTGCGACCCGATGTACTGCATCAGCCACTTCGACACAAAACCCTCAAATACCTTCGCAAAACTATCGGGTGTTAGTTACCCGATACCACGAAACATAGTCCTAGGTCGCATAGGTTATAACTTTTTTAATTAGAAGCAACCAAAGTTGGGTACATTTTTTTCTATTACACACCGTATAGGATAAAACTTTGTAAATAGTATTTGTAACGGTTCAACAAATGAAAGAAGTCTAAACTCTCGCTCGCCGTACAAATTTCCTCGAAATATTTATACTGGGTCTTCGTTATTTTGCCTCCCAGTTGGGGAAAAAGTGAATACAAAAAAACCTTTATCAATGTTCAAAATTCAAACTCGATTGCAATGCTTCTTTGCAAATTCTCATGCTAGACTCAGCAAAATCTACCGCTCGGTCGCCTTGTACTGACGCCGATAAGGTTACAGGTACACAGTTACATAGTTTGGATGTTTGGCTTCATATCGTTTGCTAAACATCACCGTTTTGCGGGGTCCCATTGCTTCGAGAAGAACATTTTGGATAACATTTACTTATTTCATGAACAGCGATTTGATGTATACCAACCTCAATCAAACCTCACTCAACTGTAAAAGAAATACGTATTATTTTTGTATTAGTTTAGATTTTGACAGGAAGGAAGACGAACCGCCTTCTGCCCCCTTTTAAATACATATCAGGACAATTCCCCCCCCCTCCCCTAGGACAATCACCCCCTTTATATATATCCCCGGAAAATTACCTCTAAAACGATTCCCCTGGACAATCACCCCTAGGACAATTATCCCCCCCCCCTCTCGTGACAACTTACCCTTTATGACAAGAAACTGGAGGATATTTACCGCCTCCCCCCCCCCGAAATTGATTATCACCTAGCATAATTGCCCTTTTGTTGGAAACAGAATTAAAATTGAATTGAATTGAACATTGAATGCAGTTAATTGTTGATCATGCTGTTCATGTTCTGTCAGGGGCGGATTCAGCCGGCGGCAAGGGAGGGGGCCTAAAAAGGGGCCCACTTCGTGCGAAAATTTGAAAATCATGCCGTTCGATTTTTCGCTCAGTGGGGAGGGGGGGGGTAGTGAGCACAATTTTTTTGGGGGGCACCCGAAGGGTTATTTTTTTCCCACCGCCACCCCTCCCTTGGGCGCCAAGGGTAGTGAGCACAAATTTTTTTTTGGCACCAGAAATTTTTTTTTCCACCGCCACCCCCCCCCCCTCCCCCCCTTGGGCGCTAGGGGAGGGGCCCATCTTCTTTTTTCAAAAAAGGGTGTTTTTACCTGTTTTTTTTGCTAGGGGAGGAGGCCCGGCCCCCTGGATCCGCCATTGTGTTCTGTCAACTTCACCTGACACACATTAATTTATTGGGTAAGTCCTGGAAATAATGTTTTTGGATGATATTAAGAAACACTTGGATGCTGCAAATATTCTTGAAAATGCGACGGCAAGGTGCCCGAGTAAAGTACTTTATATATTTTCTACTGTGTTGATTATTTGTTACCACTTTTAAAATGTCTTCTTTTTTTTCTCACAACATGTAGAAAATAATGTTCGTATATATGTGTACATGGCACTTGACGAGTGCCAGAGTTATTTCTTAAAAGGGTGCCGTGACCAACAAAAGGGTGAAAAACGCTGCTCAAGAGAAATGCATTTCTGAGATGTTGCGTTGTTGCGATGTATGCGCTGTACATGCATACCTCGCTAAAACTTACAACTTTCGTTGAAAGCAGCAGCAGCACTGGTGTTGCATACATTATATAGAAGGGAAATGTGTAGTTACGAGGAAGATAACGTGCAAGTATTTGAAGGAATGTGGGTCCATGCATGGGAGTTTATAGCCTCGTTAGCCTTCAAACCTTTCACAAGATCGTATTTTTTAGATATTAAATCCCCCATTTTTTTTGTTCCCTTTTTTGGTAATTACATGAAAATGATACACTAAATATTGTATCGTAATTGTTTTTTGACCTAACATTGGAGATCATTAGGGAGAGCCCCCTGCTGACCGCAAATACCTACACGCAAACACACACACGCACACAAAACAAAAACCTAGAAAACAAGGAAAAACAAAAACTATCAACATACCACCAGTATGTATGTATGCGTGTGTGCGTGTGAGCGTGTGGGAGGGGGAGGACTCGCACATTATATTTTGTCTAATGGCAATTGGCCTAGGTGATATTATACTATTGTCTAGGGGTGATCGCGCTAGGGGGTTAGTCCTATGGGGTAATTTCCGAGGGTAATTGTCCTCGGTGTAATTGGCGTTGGGTCAATTGTCCTATGGGGGTAATTATCCTGGGGTGATTATCAAGGGGATTATCACCATACGGGAGTAATTTTCCTATTGGTAATTTTTCGGGAATGATCGTCTTTTGGGGTTATTTTTCCCTGGTAATTACCCGGGGGTAAATACGCGTACCCTCATGAAAAAGAAAATAAAGAGATTGAACAAATGCAGATAAAATAACAGCGTGCAAAGTTATTTGTTTTAGGGCGTAGATTCTGAGTGAAGGTTCAAGCTCCAATCGTGCAGCGCTACAACATTTTAGTTCATTTGCTCTTTTTATACCACCATGTCAACAGTCTGTCCTAGTGCGTATCCAGGAACTGAATGCTCTAAATGAAGCAAAACAGGACCTAAGATTATGAACACACAATGCGACAGAGAAGGTGAGTTTTTATGATAAATCTTTTTTAACTAAATCTCTCCTTTTCTCACGAAAGAAGAAATCGTTTCCGAGTTTATTGCTGAGATGCATCAAACTTGGTGCGTCATTATTCAGATTTTAGGGTCGTTGAGGCGTAAATGTGATAGATCTTCATACCCAGACTCCCCGTTACTCTCTGTCTTCAATTCTTGTAGTAAACTGTTCAAAAGAAAAAGTAAGAAAATGCTTCCTGTTTCCATTCCCTCTTTATACCCTGGAATTTGTTTCTAATGATTTTCATTGCTGTTAATTCATTTCATTTTTTTTTTATTTAGGGCCTATGGCCTTACAATACAGGGTGCGTTTTTCGTTCTTTATTGTTTGATTTGTTGGGTTGATCTATATTATAAAGCAGATAGGCCTATATAGCCTCCATTTCATGCACTGTATACAATCTATATTATTGATTTTAATAGGACTCCCCTGTCATCCATATACTATATACTATTGAAGGTTATGATATATCTGCCTTTACTACCACTTGTTCTCATCAAACCAGCTGCCATAAAGCCAAAGTCACGCTAAAGGTACGACCGGTCGCCGAATTTTGACAGTGTTCGAAGTCTCCGCAACCAGTAATCTCTCGTTGTATTTAAAAGGTATCTGAAAACTCATTTATTCTGTTAACTCGCTGGCTAAATTCTTATATTCCCCATATTCCCATTAGTAAACCACCCGGTTCCATTGGCAAAATGTGAACAATGCCATTGTAAAGCGCGTTTGAGCATGCGTATGAAAATGCACAATAGAGATTCATCATCATCTTTATCATTATACTTATTATCATCAATACTTTTATCATTGTCATACTAGTACTAGTAGAAGTATCATTATTATTCTTAGTATCATTATTATTCTTATTCTTATTATCATTTTTATTTACCTCTGGTCGGTAGTTGGCAGAAGTCGCAGAGAGGTTTTTAATAATCTTTAAAACAATGTAAGTAGTCAGAGTTCGATAGTCGAAGCATTTCGGTCGGCTGAAAAGTTTACGCTAAGCTTAGACTAATCACTGACTGATCCCCAGTGCTTACTGACTATCGCCGAGAAAATGTTGGTTGAGAAAAGGTCCGCAGCTGACGAAGAATTATAAACAACCAGTTTCTGATTAATCTCCAAATGTGTGCCAAACATCGACAACAAACTATGAACCTGACTTCGAAAACTCTGAAAATTCAGTTGATGCTTCTAATGCCTCAAAATTTCAGTTTGTTATCCATTGAAAGCATAGACTTAAAAAAATATGAAATTTATGTTCAACTACTTTTTAATTGATCTACTTGATACTGTTATTCTGTGATGTTTATGACATTTGTTTTGCTGCTGCCGCTTAACCATCATCATTCAAGCTTCCATCTTAACCATTTTTTCCTCTAGCCCCCTCCCTCTATTCTCACTTTCTTTTTATGAGAATGGACATCAATTTGATGACCAAATCTCAATATTCAAATATTACTTTTAATGAAAATTTAAGATATATCACATAGTGAAAATATAGAGGAAATCATATCACATCATAAAAAGTACATTTGCTAAGTGAGCAAGGAAAAAAATGCGTGTTTAGAATTGTTCATATGCTTGTTTGCTCCTGTGATTATATCGCTTCCCCTTTTAACCACCCTCTCTCCCCCTAACAGTCGTAAGAACATTGGCCATTGATCTCCGATCAGTTTTTATTATTTTAATCCCCGATAAATCGATGAACATCTGCCAACCATTCGCCAATACAGTGCGTAAAAAAGTGTACCGAACTTCGGTAGCTTATAATTAAAAAGTTATAACATCTGGTACAGGGCAATTTTGACAACACTTTGTTAAGACCCTGGAGCTCAGTCACCCGAGGCAGAAATATTATGAAAAGGGTACCATTGGACAGAAAAGAAGTTACTCTTTATCATGACATATATTTCAAATTCATTTGGTTATGACTTTTTAATTAGGGGCTACCAAAGTTAGGTACATTTTTTTATACGCACTTTGTTTCCATTAGCGTTCGCAAGTTAAGGCCTGGTCATAACTAACCCACGACGGATTTGTGTCGCGACGCGAAAGAAAATTTTGGCAAATCTTGGATCATCGGGGGTCGTTGCAAGACAGTCCTACGAAATTTTGAGCATCGTGGCATCGACTTGCCGTCGTGAGGCAAAATTGGACATGCAACTTTTTCGTTCGATTATTTTTTTTTGGTGGTATCTATGTCTTGTGGCTGTCGTGAGTCTGTCCTATGACTGTCTCACGACTGTGAGACAGCTGCAAGATTTTCTCACGAATATTATATTTAGTAAGAGGCTCCACAACATTGCAAGTCTGTCGTGCGTTAGTCTTGCAACATATTTTCATTTTTTGTCTGGTGCACATCTGCCACTGTTACCAGCTTTCTCTTATTGGTTGTCTTCTCGGGAGGCATCCTGGATACAAACTTAGATTAGATTCGGGGAGAACTCTTTCCACTGAAAAATCTCGAGAGCAAATGGCAGGCAACAGACCAGGCCTCATTATATAGTCGCACGACTGACTTGCGACAGACCCATGACATAACCACATTTCTCTGACGCGTCCTCATCACCAAACCATCTTTAATGTGTAATAGCCTTTGTGTCCACATGAAATAGATTTCGGGCATGTTGGAAAATCTGGCCACGATCAATTTTGTATGGGTCTACCACGATGACCTGTACGGTCTGCTATACCCTCCCACCCCTATCCCCACCTCGAAGACAGCATCTGCATGTAAACCAATCACCCAAGAAACGTTGGAACAGATTAGAAAACACCTCTGCTGTTTCATTCATCATCTTAAATTTTTTTTTTCACGCGTCCCTATCACCAAACCATCTGTAATGTGGCATAGCCCTTGTGACCACTCGAAATAGATTTCGGGCATGTTGCAAGATCTGGCCACGACAAATACTTTATGGGTCTACCATGACAAAATTTCGTACGATTCGTTGTGACCGGGGCTCTAAGGGAAATCCAACCTTGATAGCAAACTTGTCTAGAAAAAAGCAGAAAAATCTGAGAAGCATACTGATGAAAGTTTGAATGGAATCAGACAAAATATTAGAAAGTTACGAATTTGTAAAAGTTGCAATTTCTATAGGTATGGGCTCTTCAAATTGGCTAAATTGATAATGTCTATGTGATGTAGTGGCGTACAATTTTCCCATTTGCTCCAATACACAAAAGGACTAAAATTTCAACGATTCATAAATTCATGACTCGGGATGGTCTGTTCTTTTTAGAGGACCTGTAATAATGTACTCTCCATGATATATTTTGAGTAGTGCCCCGAGGGTGAAGGCACTTGGAAGAAAAACAGAAATAAGTGATATTTTTGAATGCGACAAACGGGAGAGTAATCCGTCACTACGTTACAATCCATTGACAAAATTGCCGATTTGAGATTCGCACAGCTGTAGTGATCTCATATTTCAAACACTCATAACTCTTTTAATATTGGTCCGATTTATTTCAAACTTTCGCCCTTCTGTTTTCCGATGTTTATGCTTTCATTCAAATTAACTTATTATAAGGGCTAGATTGCCCTTTAAGTGTATACAAGTATTTGATAATAGGACAATTTTCATACCCAACCTTCAGGTGATCGGCAACTGATCGCCCACTATAAACGTGTGCGTTCTGAACTATACATCCGTTCGATGGGTATATAGTTGTATAGTTGTAAAGAATAATTACCTGTACGGCCCGCCATACCCTCCCACCCTATCCCAACCTCGAACGCATCTGCATGTATACTAATCCCCCAAGAAACGCTGGAACGGATTAAAAAACACCTCTGCTGCTTCATTCATCATCTTAAATATTATTTTGATATTTGCTCCTAATTGTTTGATATAAAAATGCCATTTTTAGATTTATGCATGGCAGGATATGATAACAAATGGTAATGATGGCTATGGACAAAACAGAGACTTTCATTACATACTTCTGGCAGGCCGTACCAAAATATCGTCTTGTGTGTCGCTATATATAAAAGAATCAGTGTCCTAATTTCCCGAAAAGGGGCAACACCCTGTGCCTTAGGTTATGTCCTGACTCTTTATTTCTGGTCTAAATAGATGAATTGTATAGAAGTTATATATATCAGAATCTTAGTTTTTGCGGGAAACGACAAAATACAGAGATTTATACATGTTAAATGACCACTGTAAGCAATATAAGCTAACATCCCTTAAAATTATCTGGCAGATGTTAGGAAACATAATCGGACAGTTTCAGTACCCCCGCCGAAGTTGATGTTCATTATGCGTACCATCCATCCCCCTCCCCCATACCAACGGATATAACCCTGTCTCTAGATATGTAGTCCGATTCTTTTTATTTTATTTTATTTTATTTCTGCATTTTTCCAAATATAATAACTGAATAACAAAGAACATATAAACGTAAGGTATAATACAAAATATACCAACAATAATTACTTCATGTCACAATGTTATTTACATATTTACATAAAATAACCGAAATTAATATTTCTATATGTTATTATAAATTTAAAGTATTATCCGAACTATCTGTGGAAAAGGTGCAGGAGACCGCAATCATGAGCGAACCTTGACTAGGATGGCGGCGTCAAAAGAAAAATCTTAAGGTAAAATTTAAAATGAAAATGTGTTTATACGATCTTTGTGTATGAGTTTGTGGGTGGGTTGTGTGATTGTGGGTGTATGTGTGGGTGTGTGTGCGCGCGAGCGTGCGTGTGTTTGTGTAGCGAACGGTGGATGTGCACGTATCTCTGTAATCTATGGTGGAGTGTAAACAAAAGGTAGCCATTTCAATAAAGGACAAAATGAATACGAAATAGAATACTAAATATGCAAAAATTACTTGCAATGTGACCAAAATTTGAGATATCATTAGTTTCCGATTGCATGTTGAAATTAATTAGGTTGATATTCCGATATAAGAGTTTTTTTAGAGATGCTTTAAAAGAATAGAGAGATGAACAATGCCTTATTGAAATTGGTAAGGAGTCCCAAACGTCTCGCCCATGATGTCTTTCTGACTCTTGGGCTAAAAATATTTTAAAGGATTATCTAAGTGATAATTTTTTGAACGACGGGTGGTATATGTGTGAATGTTTGAGTTTAAATGTAAATGTTGTAAAATAGGGATGGGAGTTGATTATGCCGTGAGAATATTTATACATAAAAATGCTTGTCTAAAAAATGTGAACATCTTGTATTTTAGTGTTTTTAAACGATGAAATCAAGGTTCCGTGTGTAAAAAATAATTTGAGTTTGTAATTATGCAAATCGCTCTCTTTTAAACCGAAAATATGGAATTAATTATCGTTAAACTACAACTGCCCCATACAGTATTACATTATAACACATGTGATAAAATTAGAGAATTATATAATATAATCATATATCTTTCAGAAAGATTTTTTTTTTTACTTATACAGTATTCCAATACTCCTTGATATTGACGTATGTATATTACGTATATGCTCATTAAAATTTAGATGAGAGTCAATAGTGACTCCTAAAAATATTACAGATTGTTTTTCAATGAGAGGCAAGCCGTCAATCTCAATATTAAGATTCTTTTAATATATCATGTACTTAAGTCTTTAAAGAAATTGTTTTACTTACATTAAATGATAATTTATTAGATTTAAACCACTTAGAAATTTTCATTAATTCACAATTTAACCGCGTTATGAGCGTACAAAAGTTTGTATGCGAGTAAGAAATACTCGTATAATCAGGAAAGATTTTTAAAAAAATAAGAGTGAAGAGGATTCAATAATATCATTTATATAAATAATAAATAACGAGGGATCCAATATAGATCATTGCGGTACTCCACATTTAATAGTTAATTTTGTTTTATTCGTGACTTTGGAAAGATACGTATTGTTGTCTGTCTTGTAAATAATTAGTAAACCAAGAAAAAGCTTGACCTTTTACGCTATATTATTTTAACTTATTATTAAATACTTTATGATCAATCTTATCAATAGATTTTGACAAGTCCATGAATACTCCGATGATATGTTCACTGTTCGCAAAATCATCACTTATTTTATCATACATATGCAAAATTGCATAATCGGTAGAATGACTATTTCTAAATCCGAACTGGATAGGAATCGATAAACCATTTTTTGGTAAGAAGGTGTTAAGTCTTTTATATATTATTTTTTCAAGAATTTAAGAAATACTTGGTAATAATGATATTGGCCTATAATTATTTATTACTGAGGAATCATCCTTGTTATAAATAGGAATGACTTTGGCGATTTTAAGAGAATTTGGGCATACACTCGTTGAAATTGATAAGTTAAATGTATATGTCAGGGGGGTTACGATATTAAAGATTATTTGTTTCAATAAGTGACACTTATACCATCATGGCCACTAGATTTTGTAGAATTATGGTGTTGAACCACATTAATAATTTCATAATCATTGGTTGGAGTAAGAAATGAGGAATTTTCACATGTGAATTTCAAGGATTTACCTGAATCAATATTAGCTGCTAAATAGGGCCTTCATCTATATAATTCATGAAGATTCAAGAAGATTCAAGATGTATTCATTCCATTCAATAAAAAAAACATATATGCACATAAAAGATATTAGGGGAGAAAAAAGAAATACGAATTATACAAACATGAGAATGTCACTGATCAATACATACAAAGGAAAAGAATCAAATGGAATTTGGGTCACTGCAAAGGTTCCAATAATTTTGAACTTGTCGAGGCTGTGCCAAAGGTTTGAATTAAAATATTTTTGCAATGGATAACCATGTACAAAAATAATAAACTGGACAATAACAAAACAATACAAAACGAAACAAATATATATATATATATATATATCAAAAAAACATATGTTATAATTGAAGAAGGAAGAACAAATCGAATTTCTTTTTATCATATAAAATAGTATACAGGGGTATAATACTCATTAAAAGCTTTTGAAATTTGAATTGGATCTGTTATTTGTTGTTCATTAATTAAGAAACATTTATTACTGTCAGCTTTCTGTATTTTTTTCTTTCCTTAGGGTTCCTTTACAGTTTTCCAAAATAAATTATCGTTAGTTTGATTACTTTCTATGTTGTTCGAATAATATATCTTCTTGGATAATCGTAAAAGAGATGTAAGATGATTCCTTATACGTTTTATACTTCTTTAGCTTAAAGTTACATTGACTTGTAAGGGCCTATTTATACAACGCATTACGAGCGACCTTGGAACGCAAAATACCCTTAGTAATCAATGGTTGTTTGGCCTTTTTAACCTTCTTTATTTTTACAAAGGGTATATTCTTATGATAATAATATAATAATGTTTTTTATAAATTTCTCATATGCTACATTTACGTCAGATACACGTAATACATAGATACATTCTTCTTGGGCTAAATCAAAGTTTAATGATTCAATATTTTGTTTTGTTTGTTTTCTATACATTGCACAATTTTGTTTAGTCATCTTTTGGACAAAGTGAACTTTAGAAATGATCTTCTACTTATCGAGTCACTACACATGTCCCGTCCAATGCTCCACACAGGCTCTGGCACGGCAGTTTACGGCTTCCAGGTCATCTCGGGTGCATGGCACTGGCAGGAGAGGGCAGACTAGCAGATGTTCCATTGTCTGTTCCTGGCCGCATTCACATGCTGTTTGTTCGTCTCCGAAACCCCACCTCTGCATTAGGACTCTGAATTGTCCATAACCAGTTCTTGGGCGGTTGAGGCTTAGCCAAGAAGGCCAAGTCTCGCTGGAGCCGGATGCAAGGGATTCCTTCGGGCTGAGAGAGAGTTTACGTGGAGTGGTCTGGAGGTGGTTAGACCATAAAGTCATCCTTTTGTTGTGTGGGCTGGTATTAAGGGGCTCTACAGTATACAGGAAGCTGTGTCTGGATTTGAGCCACTTGCCCACTGGCTGTTGTTGGAAGAGTGGGTGGAGTGGATTGTTTTCTTGTTTGTCCTTTCCTTTCTGGGACAAGACCAACCTTCTGATGTGTGGTGGAGCAATACCGCAAAGCAGGTAGAGGTCTTCTACTTTAGTTGGCCTAAGGCAACCAGTGATTGCTCTGCAGGATGAAATTAGAGCTGGGTCAATCTTGGGCGCATGGGCCGACCTACTCCATACTGGTGATGCATACTCCGCAGCAGAGAAGCAAAGCGCAAGGTCTGTTGTCCGGATTGTTCTGGCATCAGTCCCCCAGTTGGCGTTGGCTAGCTTCTTGAGATGCTATTGCGGGCTCCAACTTTTGCCTTTGTGTTGGCCATGTGGTTCTTGTTTTAGAAATGATAAATATCGGTAAATGGTCAGAAATATCGTTATACAACAGACCATTTATAACATTATTATGAACTACATTCGAAAATATATTATCAATGAGAGTTTGAGAAATACATGGAATTCTTGTCGGTTTTAATATAAATATGTGAGTTAAATGCGAAAGATTGCAGTGTACTACTAAATTTCACAATGTGGTTATCATCAGAATTCAATAGATTAATGTTAAAATCGCCCATTATATAAACTTCTTTATCTTTCTCGGGAAGCATTATCAAGTCATCCATCAAAATTGTCCAAGAAAATATTAACATTATGATTAGGGGGTCTATACATTATGCCAACTATTATGTTTTCGATTTGTTCATTTAATATTTCAATAAATAAATATGCAGCGCCTTCAGTGTGTAAATCGGACATAACTTTAATTGTTCAATGATTATGTATGTATAGCGCTACTCCGCCTCCTCTACCATGGTCACGATCAGAAGGAAACATATGATAGTTTCGTATATTAAATAGAGGTGGGCAATTTTTATAGAGCCAAGTTTCAGTAATCCTAATATAGGAAATTGGAAGTTATTTAGTTGCAAAAAAAGTTCTTGTACGGACTCAAAATTGTTATTTAAACTTCTAGTATTAGCATGAAATAGGCTCAGTGAAGTCAGGATTAGCTTGAAGATGCATGGAGTTTGAGTCGTCGTACATTCGATCACTATTATTCGATGAATTAAATCTAAAATAAGATTATTCTACTGTATGATACTGGCTTTCAACTTTTCCCAATCTTGGTCAAAATTTGCGTTAGGATAAAAAAATCATTCAGAATTTCGGAATATCTAAAATATACAAGAAAGGCCACAGAGAACACGCTGTGTGCGTTTGTTTTAATGTGTGAATGTGTGAGTCTGTGCATGTAATTGTGTGAGTTTCTGTATGTTCTTGTGTACATGGGTATGCTAGTGCTGAAAATAAAAGTGTTGTAAGAAATCATAAGTGAAGGTATAAATGGTGACATAATCAAAATCACTTGCAGGTCTCATAAGCAAAGTGTTTATAACCTATGGGACATAATATAGCAATTCAGATTAATTATGCAAGTATATCAATTTTTTTAAATAATAAAGATAATTATATCATCATTAATTGTGAACATAAATACTATAATTTAAACAGAAAAGTATAAAAAATAAAACGCAATTTTATGCGCACTTTAAAACATGCAATATTATTTATGTTTTTAAATAACCTCATGTGACGTAATATGTAAATATTTCAAAATAAGATGCTAAACTTAACCAAAGGAAAGGTTTAAATTGCACTCGTAATTAGTGATACACAAATAATGGGAGACATTAGGGACTTTTAGATTTGCACGTCGACGTAGTGGACTGCAACGTGTGCCATTCTTTCAAGGCACTGACCCGTGCCCGGCAGTGCCTTAAAAGGACGTCACATTACCTTAAAAGGATGTCACCGTGGCAGTCCACGTTCTCGTCGTGTAAAATCTAAAAGTCCCTATTAGGGACTTTTAGATTTTGCATACATCTCATATTTTGATATGTAAACTTCTGAATTTGTTTCATAGATTTTTAAATATTTTTTGAAATATTTGCTTTTCAAACTTGCTAAGCTCCACCCAAAAAGCCTCCAGATCTCATTCCACTTGTGACATCATCTGTCAGTCATCAATGAGCCAACTTGAGAAAGTGGTATGTATCCTTGCCAAAGTTGACCACCTGTTACAATACTAATAGGGACTTTTAGATTTTACACGACGAGAACGTGGACTGCCACGGTGACATCCTTTTAAGGTAATGTGACGTCCTTTTAAGGCACTGCCGGGCACGGGCCAGTGCCTTGAAAGAATGGCACACGTTGCAGTCCACTACGTCGACGGGCAAATCTAAAAGTCCCTATTGACAAGAGTCAGAGTACGAGCAGCTGGTATATACGAGCCACAACCTTTTTGGCATAAAGAATACACGAATGCACTCAATCAAATAAATAATGTTTCACACGCATAATCAGCCACCCTGACACTTGCACGAATTTTTGCTCCCGCATTGCCCCGCATTGAGGCGTGCCAGTGTGTGACATTTAGTTGCACGAAGACCGTGTCTCGTTCGTGCAATTTTCACAATTTTTGTATGTTGGGGACCAGGGGAAAATGCAATGAATTATTGATAATTTATTGAATTTTCTTTGTTTTTTATTTTTGTGGGGGCTGCCCCCTACCCTAGCCCCCACTGCGTACAGTCGTGATTCAGTGGCAAAATAATGGCCTCGTAACTGTGAGGCCCCAGGAACAAAACCGTGTCGATGTGCTATTATTATTGCCCTTTTGTGAGGCATTAATCCTCATTACTGTCAGTTATGACTTAAGGGCGTAGGACCCCTAGTTGATTAGCATAGTAGCATACAGATGATTAAGCAGTCACGCAAAACAAATACTTGCAAATTATTATTCAATAAAATATGAGGATGTCAACTATTATCTAGATCTATTAGGAATAAATTATTGTCAAAATCATTCCATAATTTTTTTTTAAATATTCCGACTTTATGAGTAACAGTGTAATAACATACACATATACAAAGATATATACATGTTACACATATACACACTGATATATATATATATATATATATATATGTATATATGGAAAATGCTAAGAGGAACAATGTCCAACGAAATGCAGAGTGAAAATAGTAAAACAAATATCAATTCACAATGCTAAACGGAATACGCAAGAAGCATGGATTGAACTTCACAAGCGCTTTCGATTTATTCTCATATGTATTTATTTATATTTCTATATCGAAGAATGTAAAACATTCGGCAACTTATCGTCAACTGACCTACGACCGATCGGCAACTGATCGCCCATGACAAGTTCTTGCAAAATTGGTTGTCGATGGTCGCCGCTCTTTGGTTCTCAGAAGTCGGCAACCGGTCGTACGCCTAGTGTGAAATAAAGATAAAGTTGAGTTCTGGTCATGCGTTTGCATTGTGAAAGAAACGTTGTGGAATCGAACAGAAAAGGTTGATCATCTAGCATATAGGTATTGGTGTGTACTGCAAGGTTCTGGAATCATCAAAATGATAAGAAATTTGGCCCAGTCTTTTTAAACTTACAAGCACACTGTAGCCAGAAAAATGTATTTGGGACTACACGAACATGTGGCATCAAAAAAACCCTCCCGATTGTTATGATGTTACATGCCATATTTAGAATATCACGGCATTTGAAGAGCCATGCTTTTCAGGGAACATTTTTATCTTATGTCCTTCCACACTTACATGATAGGCCTACAATGATAACGCTCACAAATTATTTTTCACCTCTTCCCAGAACTCAACCTTATCTTTAAAGGGCCCATGACATCGAAATACAAGTGTATTCCTGTTGGTGTGCAGTCCTGCATACATCTCATATTTTGATATGTAAACTTCTGAATTTGTTTCATAGATTTTTAAATATTTTTTGAAATATTTGCTTTTCAAACTTGCTAAGCTCCACCCAAAAAGCCTCCAGATCTCATTCCACTTGTGACATCATCTGTCAGTCATCGATGAGCCAACTTGAGAAAGTGGTATGTATCCTTGCCGAAGTCGACTACCTGTTACAATACGTAGTACAATAGCAACATACAAGTTGCTATGTCAGACATGCTGTAGCATCACCAGGAAGACAAAGGCAATGATGATGTATTGTGCATATGTATGGAAGCATGCAATTCTATTATGAACGTGTGCTAAGCTGGGGAAAATTACATACCATTGTCTATTCTAGAATATTAGTTTAGTCTGACATGTCTGACATAGCAACTTATATGTTGCTATTGTTTGTGGTATTGTAACAGGTGGTCAACTTTGGCATGCCACTTTCTCAAGTTGGCTCATTGATGACTGACAGATGATGTCACAAGTGGAATGAGATCTGGAGGCTTTTTGGGTGGAGCTTAGCAAGTTTGAAGAAAAAAATATTTCAAAAAATATTTAAAAATCTATGAAACAAATTCAGAAGTTTACATATCAAAATATGAGATGTATGCAGGACTGCACATCAACAGGAATACACTTGTATTTCGATGTCATGGGCCCTTTAAGGCTTACATCAAAGTTTCCCATTGCCCTGATTGCTGTTCTCCCTTTTTTGGAAATTATTGCAAAGGTTGGTAAAATATCTCCGCGGGGAATCGAACCCGGATCACTGACTTAGAACGCCAATGCCACAGAGACAGGCCAGGGACTTCGGCGACACCAGATTCAATTGACCGACGGATTGACAAACTTTCAACTTTCAGTATTTCATTCCTTTTTCGGGGGCAGGTGAGTTTTTACCAATGACAAGCCGCATGCCTCAGCTGGATCCAAGCGAATGCTTTGAGATACATGTATAAGTTGGAATTATTGTAAACAAGTCAAAGGAAATAACCGATACAACACCTTTGGTAACTCTCTTGAAATTAAACACAATGCGAAAGGAAATGAGAGAAATAGTTGTGTTGGCGTTGTAAGGCAGTGACCAGGGTTCAATTCTCGGTGGAGACTTACTTTCAACATTTGAACAACTTTTTCAAAAGGGAGTACAGCAATGGGGATTTTCAATTTAAACCATCATTCCTCAATTTCTTTCAATCATTTTATTTCGGATATAAACGTATGTATGTATACGTATATATATATATATATATATATATATATTTGACAGGATAATGGTTGCGTAGCATGACCAATATGACACAGAGACGGGTCAGTGGTTTCGGCGACACCAGATTCACTAGACCTTTTTACTAATTGTATGCATACTTCTCTTTTCTAAAGGGCCATCGATGCTTGTAATTAATAAATTTGTATGAAAGCAGTAAAATAAGAGAACACAGAATGGCGAAAGTATGAACGTTTGAAAATTCGGACCAATAAATAGGGGTATATGAAAGTTTAAAAATACGACATCAATAAATCTATGAAAATCTCAAATTGGCAATTTGGTGACTGGATTGTAACGAAATCATTGACAATCCTTTCATTTGTCGTGTGGAATATATCTGTAATTTCGAATTATCTAAGCGCCCTCTTTCTTGGACCACTAGCCAAAAGAAGAAACAAAACCTTAGTATTACATTTAGAAAATTAAACTTGCATTTTATTAACCTTGTCTGTCACTACGTAACAGTGGCATTACCGATTCAGCTAATTTGAAGTGCCCATATGTATAGTGATTACAATTTCTTTAAATTTATAACTTTCATATTTTTTGCGGGATTTCATGAAAATCTTTCCGCATTCTGATTTTCTATTTTTGCTGTATTCTTTTAAAGTAGTTATCTATTATGGTTGGATTTTCCTTTTAAAAAGT
This sequence comes from Mesocentrotus franciscanus, assembly GCA_037976565.1. Classification (NCBI taxonomy): domain Eukaryota; kingdom Metazoa; phylum Echinodermata; class Echinoidea; order Camarodonta; family Strongylocentrotidae; genus Mesocentrotus; species Mesocentrotus franciscanus. The sequence continues at coordinate 34,868,131 of CP137671.1, read as the reverse complement.
TTCTATTGGCAACTAAAAAGTTTTCCATAGGCTTGCCCGACATAGCAATAACTAATGCAAGTAAAGTAAATTGTATCCATCCATATACCATTATTCATAGCAGATAAACGGTGGTCAGGAATATAAACATGAATGATTTGAAATACATTAGTAAACAGGTCTATTTTCCTACAGATCGACGGATATTCAACCTTCATAATTAATGCCTTTGTCAGGGGCAGGTGAGTTCTAAATAATAAAAGCCGCAAACCTCAGCTGGATTCATGTGAATGCTTGGAATCGAGTCTAAATACCAGAGGCAGTGATCTGCAGAAGCTCATATCAACTATGACAGTTTGTTGATTATCATATAAACTAGGAGTTAGATTGATGTTTTAATTGTATACATGATTTATTTTTGTAATGGTTTTGTTCTTAACAATTTAATTTGTTTATATTTGTGTTGTTTTTACTTTGTTTCTCTCGTTCTCACAGGACTCCTGCAGCTATGGCTACATCGGAAACTCCCGGAATTGTAAATGACCTTGAAAGCCTTACTTGCAAAGTTTGTTTTTGTGTTTTTAGAGAACCTAAATTATTGGATTGTGGTCATACTTTTTGTTTGTTATGTTTAAAGAGTGTAATTAAAAAAGGAAAAAATAAAATTGAATGTCCGTTTTGCCGTTCAAGTACCAAGGTTCGACGTGGTAACGTAGACAGCTTGCCATCTAATAGAGCGCTTATGTCACTTGTAGAAGATGTAATCCATTTGGCCGATCATATGACGTCTCAAAATTTTCCACCATTATTGAACCTCATAAATGAATGTCAAGTTCACCGTGGTGAATTGAACACGAAAGTATGCCTTTATTGTGACAAACAATTGTGCAACAAATGTGAAGAAAATCATCCGAAAGAAAATCATGAACTCAAGAGCGCTGTAACATTCATTAATGAATTGCGTGCGAAGGCGTCTGCTTTGCAACAGGAATCGACGTTCTTAGTTAATGAATGCAAGACAAATCACCAGATTGTTGCTCAAAATGGGCAAGAAGCAAATAATCTCCTCAGTAAACTGAATCAAGAAATTAATGATGAATATGTGACTTCAGTAGGAAACTTGGATAGAAGAAGGATATATCTTTTAAAGTCTGTCGAGGTTCTGAGAAACAAAATTGCCAAAAGTGAAAAAGATATGGCAAAATGTAGCATGGAGTCTACAGATCTATTGATGAAAATAAATGCATCAACTGACCAAATGTTACGATTTCCTCTGAATAAAATGTCTGTACACGTAGCACATTTAAATGAAAACGGGAGCAAAGTCAATGCAGTGAGAAGCAGAAAAAAAGAGAACGCAAAACTGGCCTCTGACATTGTTAGCAGTATACAGAAAGTGCACTTTGAAAAGAGGTCAAGTCCAAATGATAGCAACATCGGGTTCCTTACGATGCATGACTGGAATAGAACAGATATTCCATTGAGATCTGGTACTATGTCGTGTGCTACACTACATGTAAACTGCAAAATAGCAGTTGGATACTTTGATGGTGGGGTCGAGTTAATAAGTGTAAATGGATCAAAACGTACCGTCTTAAAGGAAGTAAACGTTTTAGCAATTGCATGTCTCAGCAGTGGGGATACTGTCCTGCGCGACATAGATAACGGTATTTCAGTCTATGATGTGAAACTTAAGAAATCGAAAGCAAAATTTTCAACGCTCGGGAAAGAGGAAGGGGGAGAAGGGGACATGACAGTGAACACGCGAGACGACATCTTTGTTAGCTATAAACGTGTAAAACAAATTCACGTCTACAGTCAACAAGGTGGGGAGGCATTTCGAATAATTGATTGTGGTGTAGTAATTCCGCAACAAATATCAGCCACAGCAAATTCAGAGGTTCTGGTTATGGACGCATCACAAGTTAAGTTAATAGATGAGCACGGGAAATGTACATTGGGATTAAATCGAAATGGGTACTTTGGCTACCCTTCTGTTTCATATGAGGGCTCTTTATTCATAGCATGGGTTCATCAAGTGGAACAAAATGTTCGGATTATGCAATATACGCATCAGTTGAAGCCTCCTCAATTATCGTTAGTTCTCACAGATTATTCCCTTCCTTTAATGGGAAGAAATTGGTATCAATTGCAGCTCCTTTCATTAGACGAAATCGCCTTGATCTCCCCAGACAAGATACACCTGTACCGTCGCCAGAAAACTACATTCAGGGGTGAATCTTCTGCATAGACTGCTATAAATATTGGTCAGAAACCTAGCCAAGTGTTGGTCTAATAGTCAACCCAACCAACAATCATCTAAATTGGGCAACATCATTACCAAACGAAAATCAGTCTAATTGAACGATTGCTGGAAAATCGAATTTCTCAAGTGTTGGATAGGATTATTGCACATTTTTTAGGTGGGTTGAAAATAAAGTAACTGTTGAGCAACATGTTTCCTCATCCGAAATGGGGGAAAATATCCAAACATTATTCTAACAAGCTTCAGCCATCACCAGCAAACACATCACAGTAACAAATGTTGATTTCAAAGCTTTACCTTTAATTTGCATGCAAAGGTTTGTACTTGCAGGGCCCTGCAAAATGTTCCTGCATTAAAGCATGCATAGCAATTTTGACAGTATCACTACGTCAGGCAACATGTGCCAGTAACAACGTGGATTGCTTGAAATAAAGCAACAATAATGCACACACAACTTTATATGTGCCTTGCATACATAATGGAGCTGCAACAAAAATGAAATTAAAATAATATTTGCTCACAAATCTGTAGTGTCTGTAATGCTTATCATGAAGCGATGCTTCCGTATTTGGGCAAATGGAAGCATGTGACATTATATCGAAAGTGAATTAATGATTGTTTTAACAGCCTTAAGACATGTTCTTATAGCCACAAATTGATTTGAACCAAAATTATTCAAGAGGTTTTAATATATCAATGAAATTAGCAGATAATGCAATAACAAGTCAATTGGAAGCAATTAGATCGCTAATTTGTCGCAAATGCAGTTACTTTCTTTTGCCAAAGTATGTGGGACTTTTAGCATACTGCATCCGTTGGAGGTGCTTTACAGATGTATTGTTATCCGTATCTGCATTTCTAAATATTCTACTTTTAGAAATTAAAATGTCTAGAAAATGCTTATAAATTAATTGAAACATATGTCATGCCTATTTCTACATGCACATCGGATTAAGAATAAACATTTGATTTGGATTTTTTTACACTCCCCCTCTTTACTACCTTTGGCTTTGATTGGCTACAAATACAACTCTAATATTTATATACAAAATGCATGTTGGTTAAGAGCATAATAGCAATTAACCCTGCTCCGCCACCCCAAATCCATTGAGGCCTGCATGAAGTATTGTATCTGGTGAAAGACTATGTATTACTGTCCACATCGTGTGTCCACATCGTGTGTCCACATCCCAGGGAAGACCAAGGGCTTGTGGTCTAAGTGGAAACATCTCACTCCCACAGGCAAATAAATGTTCAGACATGAAATTCCGTTTGTCTTTCAGTTTGTCTGCACTGTTGCTGTGAAATAAAAAAGTCTTACTCAGTCCATTGAAACAAACAAATCTTAAGGTAAAAACCAAAGTCTAATAATCGGCAAAATTGAGGGGGAATAATTGCCTTTAAAACTGTAGAATAACAAAACATATAATTTTCATACTTTTATTCCAATTTTGATATAGACTCTTTCATCTTGATCAAGGTAAATTGTTAGACCGTTTTGCCGCCTTTTTTGCTTCTTCGAAACTCACACACAGGGCCAGGTAGACTTGGCCAGTGCCATTGGCTCACCTAGCCCTCGGGCCTAGCCTAGGCCTAGCCCGCTCGGCAGTACAGAGAGGTACTTTATGGTGTAGATCAGCTATACCCTTATATGTATATATATGAGAGGTTAATCTAGGGTCTATAGACTATATTATCTACAATTCTACTCGATACATAAATGTATGGTTACGATTAGTCTATGTAGGCACACATCACATGTCTATGTCACATTCACGGGCGACCGTGCAAACAACTACAGTGCATGCATGTTGACCACGCCATTGCATTTCATCTACGGTACAGCCAACCAGTGTAAACATTTTAGGTCTCATAAGTATGAATTCAACAATTTTTAACTAAATTTTCTTCAACTTAATACTTCCAAAACGAAAGAAATGATAGTTTATTATCGGACCTCCAAACGCTAAAAATGTATTGCCTATCAAGATTGAAGAAGACAAACATATTTTTTCGAACCTTTAAGTGCTAAGGCACAGTCATTGACGACGAATTATCATGGGCAGATCAGTGTAAAGTCTTGTTTTCGAAGGCCCAACAAAGAATGCATTTTCTTCGACAAAAAGTAGTTTCACGTAGAAAGAACAATCCTTACAATGTTTTACAAGTCTTTTGTTGCAAGTTTTCAGTTATTTAGTTGTATAGTCACGTACGGGCGATGGAGAAAAAAAGACTATGGCAAACTTCTAAGTATCACCAAACTAGCAGGGCAGGTTAATGGCAGAGTTTAGAATCTGAGAGAAGCATGGGAATAAAAAACCAATCGGAGAGTGAAACAAATCTTGCAAAATTAAAAACACCCGCTGTTTCTAAATTATGTTTTCATGCGTTCTGCTAAACGGCTCTCTATCTGTACAATCAGTCCGCTGCGTAATGTCAAGTTCTTGTGTATGTTCTCGGTCATGTCACATATCCACTTTTCCCTTTATACAAGAAAATATTGAATACAGTTTTCGTTTATATATTGCGTATATTGTATTTATCATGTTATTATTTCTATCTATGCTTTGATATCTATATTTGCTATGATATGTATGCATGTTATGTTGTATAAAGTTTTATGTTATATGTGAGCAAAGCAAATTTGCTTTGGACAATAAAACATGAAATTGAATTGAAAAATAAACTCAATTCAATGAGCAAGGTGTGGGACATGAATAGAACTATGACTTACTATGCAGTGCAGCCAGTTTTCTCTTTCCATTTTCATATAAACTTTGCTGAAAACTGTGAAGATTACATTTATGTATTTTTGGTTTCCTTTAACTTTTAAGGGTAAACGTTAATACGTAAATGTGTAGATGGGTAGAAGGCGGCGTTTCTTTTAACGCATTGCAATTATGTTCATATATGACAGTAGGTCTTTGTTATAATAACATGATTTCTTCATTTTTGCACATGTATAGTTAGAAAAGAAAACTCTGGAATATATATATCTGGTTGTAATATTGTCTATATCTTTTTTTATATTAATTTTCTATAGCCTTTCTATTTCAACTATAATATATACGACAATAGAATGGAGTACCCATTCTGAAATGTATTTATTATTTTGTTCCCAGTACTTCAAATATAGAGGTTGTGAAGTAGTTCTCATGTGTGCTTTTTTCTATCATCGTACATTTCGAAATATAAAGTTTGATACATTATATTTATATCTACAATTTATGGAACACGTAAATGACGTCGGCATTTTCTCTATTAAAGCAATCTAAATGTAAACTTTGGGAAGATATAAGCATTTCGTAAATTGTATATGCAATGAATTGACTTAGCTTTTTTGAACGGTCTTCTTTAAAGAGGCGAAATGTAGAGGAAAACTAAAGAAACATCCCGTTAAAAAAATGATATGTTGTTGGTTTTACTCTAGTGAAAGTTTAAGAAATTTAACACAAAATTGCGAAACTTTAACGTAGGCCTATCCTTTGAAGTCTCCTGCCATTTGCTATGTATGGAAACTATATATCTTGGTTATTAATGACTGAATAAATATCTAGGTAGACATCCCCTTAACGATTCAGACTAAGCTATTATGGAAATTATGATAACTCCGAATAATTCGCGCAATTATGACTCTGTAAAGACATCCACAAGTGAACGAATATTGTTTTGATAACGAAAAATAAAGTTTAAGAAATAAACAACCGAGGCATAGTCAATATATTTATTGATGGAGAGAGAGAAAAGGGAGAGTGAGAGAGAGAGAGAGAGAGAACGAGAAAGAGAGAAATAAAGAGAGAAAGAGAGACATATATTGAGAGGGGGGAGTGAGAAGAGAGAAAGGGAGAGAGATGAGAGCGAGGGAGAGAGACAGACAGACAGGCAAACAAAAGGGCGGGGAAGATACATGTACATGTAGGGGATGATACAATCTTTTTCTGGCCACTATAGGCGATTTGATATGTGTTAGGTTCATAATACTATTGTCCGATTTTGTAATTTTGTTTTCTCGCGGAAACGCGGTTTAAATCACAAGTACAAAAATCCTAAAAAGGAGCTCTTCGAACCATGGTTGCGGGAGCTATAAACGCAGCTTCATTTGCTATCACGCCTGACATCATTATATTAATCCCGACATACGTGAAAAACCGCGCCCAAATCCTTCGGCAGAGGTATAAACAGGGTACCGTGAAACAGTATTTCAAAACTGTGCACCATCTTTGTTTCAAAACGCTGACTTTGTCTTCACACTTGAGCTTTAAATTGATACCGGGAGAGGGAGAGAGAGAGAGAGAGAGAAAGAGAGATGGAGAGGGAGAGAGAGAGAAAAGACAGAAAGAGAGAGAGAGAGAAGAAAGAGAAAAATAAATGAGAAGAAAAAGAGATGGCAGTTGTAGAAGGACGTGGTTGTGACAAGTGCAGTCGAGAAAAGGGGATTAGTGTAATGTGACCTGTATAAGAGAAGTTTAACACAAGTCTTTTTTTCTTTTTTCTTTTTTTTATGAAATGTTGTTATTTCTTAATTTCTATTCATTTGCCAAACCATTTTGAAGAGAATGAAGGTATAAACCGGTTATTCCGTTTCCATAAAGGTCATAACTATTTGAATCTTGTTATGATTTTTTATTATTCAACTATACTTCACTGATTTGTTTTTTTCTAGTTTCTTTTTCTATTTCACTTTTTTCGAAAAATAAAATAATATCAAAGTAAACTTCTATAATTTGGGTTGCTTGTTACGAAGTAGAGACAGTGCTCATAAAAAAAACATGCGAAAGACGAAGATAAAAAGAAGGGCAAAAAAGAATGAAAAATAAGCGTTACAGAGAGAGATAGAGGGAGGGAGAGAGAGAGAGAGATAGGGAGAAAGAGAGAGAGAGAGGTTGTATGTTTTGTAAGTGTTTTATATCAGTGTTTTGAACTGATTATTATTTGTCTGTGTTTTGTATATTAATCTATAATTAATATCCCTTTGCTCTCTACAACAGCTACAGTACTGAGCCACAATTATACACAAGTCTTCTGTCTAAATTGAGCGAAATAAGCCAAGATGACCTGCCCTTTTCTTTAGCGCAGAGACTTCGGTGGTAAGCGCTTTATAAGCAACGTTGTTATAATTAATTATTCATTATTATTATTTATTAAAGTAGTTTTCAATCACCCGTATAGAAATCCAAAGCGATGTCCACATATCATACATTGGAGTGAATTGGGAAAAATTAACTCTGTGAAAATGTGCATATACACATACATTTAGTATGTATACACAATGCGCATTCAACTAATGTGGTTCTTATATAACAGCCCATGTACTATAAATGCGGCCCATGATAAGATGTAATGTGGCACACCACACAAAATAAAAAATTTAAAAAAAGACCCGGAAATTAAATGCTTAGTTCCATTTTTAAATGCAACAAGTGGATACATATAAATAGGTAAGAATGAATGTGCTAAAATATTTGTTCGCTCCCTTCGCTGGCTCGTAAAGTAAATATCCGTCACCATTTGCTACAATGACAGACTTGAAAACAATGTTCTTAATTACGTCAACCAAGAGACAGTAGAGGATACAAATAGGTTTACGATATTGTATCAAGCGTGTAGAATTAGGTTAGGTGACGTGATAAAGTGAATTGAATTATTTACTTTTCCATTATAGTATAACATTAAATTAATTGTTGTAAACTGTAACTCTTTGGAACAAGTAAAGTGAAGAGCGCCATCTGATACACAAATCGACAGCAATGAGAGGATGGCACTCTGGTAACAACAAAGAAATTACTTCAAATTAAAATGGGTTAACATTTTGTGAAGTTAATTATTATAGGATGAATTTTGGTTGTCATTGATCAATAAACAAGTGCACAATTGTTTGTAAACAATAAAATGTAATTGTTAAACATTCGTTCTATAATACCTCATAGTAAATGCTAATTGATCCCGTTGCATCCTGTGTAATGGAATCGCAAACTACTTAAGACACCAACATTTAAAGTATAAGGCTTGCAAATGTATCATTTGGCTGCCCAAATAAATTTTTTTTTTTCTAAAGATGATCACACCCCGTATCGCACGCCTATGTGCTGCAGCTTAAGAAAATGACGGTAATCACGCAACATTTTACAGGTTTGGTTTGTCAGTTTTATAGCAATATATAGTATAGGTTTTAAGAAAAGAAAATGATCTGAATGAAAACGCCTTCATTGAAACGACTGAATCAAAACGATGCATACTAGTATTTAAACTCATGACACCATGCGAGTTGATCCAATGTTTTTTTTAAGAACAGTATTAAGTGATTCCATATCGGCCCTTTTAAATCATATACATTTCCTTTAAAAAAAAATCCACAATTTTGGTTTATCATTATTTTAATATATGTAAATATAAGTGAATAAAAGAAAATTCATAGACTTTACAATTAATAAATATCATTTAATTTTAATATTCATTGCAAAATGTATTCTTATATGGTGAAAAATGGCAGGGTAACGCACTTTGAGACATTGAGGGGGCTGGGGGAGGGGAATATTGGAAAGCCACTGTTTAATGATATCATATGTGTCTTTGCTAACAATTGTACTTCCTTTTTCTTGTTTAATCTTTAAGCAAGAGTATTCGGACGAAATTGAATAAATGAATGAACAAATAAAGAAACAAAGAAAGAAAAAGAAGTTAGTTGGCACCATCAACGACCGTTCGGGAAATTCTGACATGCAACCTCAAAACATGTCAGAGTATTTACTATCAATATTACGACTGCGTATTGTAACTTCAGATCTTCAGCCACGGAGAGGTGTCGTAGCCAAGTGGTTTTAGCACTTGATTTGAAATGCAAAGGTCATGGGTTCGATCCTCGACCCTGCACTAATATCCTTTGGCAAAGTATTAATTTAGATTTGCCATTCCATACCCAGGAGACAAATGGTGACCTGGTAAGATGACGAAAGCCCTTTGTGTTTATAGTAATTGCCACATACCCTCGCGGTGACTTATGGTGACACAGTGTGCGTGAATGAATCCGACGACCGGGACGGGGGTAATGATATCTGTAAAGCGCTTAGAGACGGTATTCTGTATTGAGCGCTATATAAATCTAGATTATTATTATTATTGATGGGGAGGGGTACCCGTCTTACTAGGTGTATGGAATGCTAATGATCAAGGCCATCGATTGGGGAGGGTGTGGGGCCTTTCATTTTATTTGCATGCTGCATGCTCCCTCTATCTGTCTCTCTATCTCTCTGTCTGTCTCTTTGTCTGTCTGTCTGTCTCTCTCTATCTGTCTCTCTGTGTCTCTATGTTCCATTCTCCGTATTAGAAAGAGCCCAATACAATGTTGTTTTGCCAGGGTATTTTATTTATTTCTCCCTAATCGATATCTTCTTGTGCATCATGCCAAGGAAATTTCGTGGAATTCTTTTTAGAACTACACTCTTTATTGACTCTTCGACTTTTGTGATCTGCTCTGAACTTTCTCAATCTCGTCCTTCTCTCCTTTTCTCCTCATTTTTGGTGTACAAACACCGAAAACAAAACTCAGAAGCAAACATAGACTCAGTTAAATATATAATTTAAAGAGGTGTTGTGGTTTAGTGGATCAGTCACCCGCCTGCAGATTACAAGGTACGGGGTTCAAATCCCAGCCTGGCACAAACTTACTTTGGCAAAACGTTAATCTACATTTGACATTCTCCACCCAATTGTTAAATGGGTACCTGGTAGTTTGCTCAGCATTATGAGCGTCTTTAAAATGACGCCTGGCTGGAATGCTCTCCAGGGAGTGGAGAATGTGCATACATTGTGTGCGGGCAAGCCTGAATCCGATGACCGGGGTAATAATGTATCTGTAAATCGCTTAGAGACATCGTCGATGTATAAGAGCCTTAAAAAGAGGATTATTATTATTATTATTTAAATCCGTTAGTATCTCGTTCCCTCTCTTTCTCTTTCCTTTATTTTTGTTTCTAGCACTCCTCTAAAACGCCCAATAAGCGGGTTCTTTTGACGAAAGAATATATAACCTCTTGTATTAAGGCTTCTACATGGTGTTACCGAGCACTCACTCCCCATGGAAACCTACGGAGATCATCTTATGATATGTCATAATCATATGATCGAATAATCCACACTCCCTGTGCCAATGACAAACTCAGTGAATCGTACCGAAATGTTGTCGTTATTTTTTGGCAAGTTGCTGTGCAGATTGCGCTGGACTGAATTTATACGTGTTATATAAAAGCAACATTCAACCACGTTGGTGAACGAACGGCTGAAAATGACGTGAACATTTCGATATCAATTTCAAGATACGTTACTAAATAGAAAAGATTCAACAACCTTAGCGTCGAAAACACCTCATTGTGTTAATATATCAGTGTTCTTCTGCTGTTCTGCATAATCGTCAAGTACATTACATTTCAAATTGCGTTTACTATACAATGACGATGTGTATTAAATTGCATTGGAAGGTCATTCTTGGGGGGGGGGTGGAGCTGAGGGGACCTACCTAATCTCTCCCCGACCCTCTCACAAGCAAGAGCATTACATGTAATTAATGCGAATTACAACAATGTATAAGAAGCTTTCCATTGCATTTTAAAATGGACTACGCTTCGTTTATTAATTGACGCAGTGTTTCTTAACAATGTTTATACGATGATGAAGCAGATCATAATCAAATGATCGGTTGAGAGCGTACACGTGACCAGGCATTTATTTTGCATAACACGTAATTTTACTGATGACCGGTCATTGGTAAAATCATGTTATAAAACATCATCTTATAAAACAAATAATACACATCATTTTTGTTCGAGCATTAATAAAATTACCCACACTCGGTACCTTCGGGCGTGTTAGACAATCCCAAAGGTACATTGTGTGGGTAATTCTTACTAATGCCCTCACTGCTGTGTAGTATTTGTATAATAACCCCGTCTACAATAGCAATGAAGACTGCATTATATAAAGAGCGGTTGTTACACTCCAATATAGCTAACATAATTATGTACATAAACATATTTAGAAGCTTACATATCATCAGTGTATCATGGCACTGTAGAAAGCCCTTCTTCTACTAGGGCAGATGATATATCCGTCTGCCAAGGGGGTTGGGGAATCGTTTTAACCCTTTCACATCTTAACAAGACAATATATCTATACAAAGAGAGTGACAATTGCCCCCACCCCATCCCCTCCAACCCGTGCGCAGAAAAAAAATTACATCACTCATTTTCTAATATAACTATGAAATAGGTTTCTAGTGCTCGCTGTCGTTACACTTCAGTAATGGTATTGTACTTCTTAGTCAAATACATCATGCTTTAACCGATTAAACTTGTTGACTGCATAGTTATAAACTTCGTATTCATATTTCAGTTTCTCTTTCATAATTTTGACAATGATTGGTGATGGTGCAACCTTGTTCTTGGATTTGGTCCGAGAGGTCATATCATCTGTAATGGATGATCAGAAAAAAGAAGAAATAAATTCCTTGGTGAGTATCTCATCAGGATCTGACATAACTGTATATTAATGATACTACGTGCCGTGACTCATTTACTTTACATCATTTCACAGCCATTGTTTCAAGATAGTCATGCCTAAAATAGACCCTTTTATTGGATTTGATTAATCCCATTTATAATCTAATTCTTTGTGCTTTGTGCTGAACATTCTAAGCTGCAGGTGTATTTAAAAAAGAGTAAAGAAAAACTTTCCTAATTTTCTATAAATCATGTCCTATGATAATTATTGTATCTATTCACATTCAAATAAGACAATACAGCAATTACATGAAATTGAAATGATATGACTGCCACATTTTACATAATATGTATACATCATTTTGATTTTATAAATATATCTGACATGTTAATTTGTTCTTATTTCGCAGATGTTTAGACAAACTCGAACCGGTTGGCGAAACTCTCCTATTAAATCAATGGCTCTGGTAAAAATTGGGGGAACACGCCATCTTCGGCTTGCAGCAAGTAGGGGGAGATCGCGTTGCGTTGGTGGAGATTGTAATTTAATCGACCAGAATCTGGACTAGTGCACATTTAGACTTCACTTACCCGTATTTGGCTTGCCATATTCTGTGAACAGTCCCTTAAAAAAGTCGGGTAGAAGATGCTCTAGCAATTGAAGTGTTTCGCCGTATCGTTCTGTTAAGCCTACCAGTAAAAACTTGTCTATATTACGTTTGGCTTCTTCTACGGCCCACCGTGATGGCGATCTGACGAGAAAACATAATACAAATTTGGGGGAGGGGATTGCATTATTGTCATCTAGTTCAACTTCATAATGATGTATGAATGCATTCATGTGACTTAGAAATGTTCTTGTTATGTATTGTCTGCTGAGAGCCGGAGGAGTGTTTACTGACAATAACAATGATTTTTATTTCTTAAAGGCCCCTTCTGGGGGATGAAAGAAATACAGTTAAATAGTACAAATATAATGTTCAACAATGATATTAAAAACTAACACAGACTCTGAACACCAATACCATGTTTTGTCTATAGATGCATATTCCATGCAACACTAATGCAAAAACAAAAATTCAAAACATAAAACATGAAACTTGAAACTTGAAACTTGAAACCTGAAACCTGAACCTTGTATAGGTTACATTACTTACATATTTGTTTTCGGTATCATATCGCCTATTTGCTCCCTCTCTCTTTCTCTCTCTTTGTCTCTCTCTCTCTCTCTCTGTCTCTCTCTATCTATGTAATCCCATAACTCACCAGTGTTAAAATAAGAGGTTATTATTCAATTGTTATTACATATGAAAAGAAAGTGTCCCTAATACATTATGACGAAGAGATCAATCAAAACAGTCATTGTATTGCATTGCAACGGAATTGATCATAGATTGATATTAACAACATAAAGCCAACACACCTCTATTTATAAAAATTAAAAAAAGGTTTGAAGATTGATATTTTAATTCCTTGGTGTTAATAAATGTTCCTGCTATCGTTTTAAATTATTTCAGTATAAACAACATCGGACAACCTAGTCAAGACAAGTATATGTATGCCTATCATTTATATTTAAAAAATGCAGTTTCCATTATAATTTTGTCCAAGCAGAATTCGAATAATAAATTCACAGTCATACATTTCTGATCAGCACTACCCCTTCAACTTAGGAACTATCATTATCACCATCACTATCCCCATCATCATCATCGTCGTCGTCATGATCGTCATCGTCACCACCATCACCACCCTACTATCATCATCATCGTCATCACCACCACCATCGTCACCACCATCATCACCACCCCACCATCATCATCATTGTCACCACCACAATCATCATCATCATCATCGTCATCGTCATCGTCATTACCATCACCACCACCACCACCCCCACCACCACCATTATCATCAACATCATCATTATAACCAACATAACCATCATCATCATCATCATCATAATCATCGTCACAATCGCCATTTTTATTAGAATCGACATTATTGTATTTGATCATAGATAATATAAATGCAAAATCAACATCTTCATCATCATCTTCACCATCATCAGTATCATCATCATCTTCATCGTCATCTTCGTCACCATCATTAACATCGTCATCACCACCAACATCATCACCACCACAATCATCATTACCATTATTACCACCATCATCAACCTCATCATCATTACCATCGTAATTATCATCACAATCGTCATTTTTATCAGAATCAATGTTATTGTATTGAAAGAAAATTAACATAAATGCAACTATCCTAAACACAAAATCAATATAATGATATCAAATGGGTTGGGCAGTTAGGGAGTTGGGCATGGAAGAGTAATGCGTATTAAAAGATGTAGCCGAGTACTGGCCATGCAACTCTATCGCGAAAGAAACTTTGTAAAAGTCATGTGGAAATTTTGATTATAGTGTAAAAAGAACTAACTTTAAAGTAATGATAAACGTCTGAGTTTATATAACTCTCAATACATTGACGGTATATCTAAGCTCTTTATTAGTATATCATTTAAGATTTAGAATTATCAAAATGACAAGGGGTTGAGTCAATATTGCTGAAAGTCACATACACTACACAAATAAATGGATATTTTTACTGGCCTGTATATTTCATGAGACTAAACACCTATGTATATATACGGTTTGGTCCCAAAAATAAGGCCTTTGGGTCGTCATAATTGGGTTTTTTTTAAAGAGCAATCCTTTTCAGCGAACATTTCTACCATGACCTTATTCCAAAATAACATTTTGTTTATAAACATGAAAAGGCCTACGTGTTATTTATTTTTTCTTCAGCTTTCCCAGGACTCAACATCCTCTTAATTTTTTCAATAAAAAACACAAATTCTAGCCGAAAGAGTTTATCGACCTACCGGCATCTTGGATGGTAGCCACAGAAATGGCGGAGCTGTTGGCTAAGAGAAACGTCACCAACACAGCCAGATCTATTGCGGATCACACAGTCATCGAAGGTCTAAAATAACAACAATGAAAATACAAATAAATTGAAAGGGTAACAAAGCATGATAATTGCAAATGACGTGACATAGAATGATGTTTGTTTCCAGGTTAAATTTTAATCTGATTTGCAGTAACCATTGGATGGTAAATGAATGCATCATATTTCCCAATTTGATTTGGAAACCTAGTGGCTGTAAAATGTAATAAATGAAGATTTATAATATTGATATTTGATTGATTACATATTGTGATACACATCTACAGATTCTCTGGAGTCTGCGGTAATCTTCAGGAGTGAATGAAGGAGAGTTAATAGAAAAAGTAAGAGAAGGTGAATAAGAAGAAGAAGAAGAAGAAGAGGAATAAGAAGCAGTAGAGTTCTTCAGATATCAAAGGATGATACACGTCAACTATTCAGTGCAGTTTATACCTCGTTCATAAACTTTGGCTTCGTAAGTTTATGTAGCTTCTCAATGTCTGTGAACTTATCGTCACCAAACTGGCCAAAGTAATACTGAGAAACCATGCGATCCAAAGGGTCACGGATAAAATTGATGAATACGTACTTCCTGCAAATTACACAGAGATAATAATAGTAGTAATAATATTAACATAATATAACTATTGATAATAATATTTTTAAAATGAATAAAAACAAACAACAACAGTGATAACAATAACAATGATAATAAAAAATAATGATAATAATGATAATAAGAAAAAGAATAATAATGATAATAATGATGATGATGATGATGGTGATTTAGTTCACCCAGGGAATCCTCATGAGCTTCCCCCACACATTGGCATCACATCAAATTTCTGTAATAGGAATTATATCCCTCACATAAAATTTCTTGTTCAAGGATCGAGAACTCTTCATGTAATCATTTTCATGATTCCATGAATGAATGAAGGGGAAGAAGTCGGCAACCTTCTAGTGGTCTTCCCTGTTACCTAGCTCCCACGAGAACCAATACCGACAATGAGTCTACGAACAAAACTTTGTAGTACAACTCAGGAGCAGCACCGGAAACCAGAGTCCCGCTTCGCGTCCTTTTTAGGACGGGCAGCAACCGCTATCAAAGACTAAGGTGTAACGATGTTGCAACTGAATATGGAGGGTCTCACACATGCCAAGATAAATATCATTGAGCAGCTGGCAGTCACCAACAAAGCTTCCGTGATTCTTCTCCAAGAAACCCACTGTGAAACAACTGAGAAACTCGAGCTACCAAACTTCTCTCTGACAGGTCACATCCCAAGTAAACGCCATGGGCTAGCCACTTTCATCAAACATGACACAGACTGGGCTCTAGAGACACAGTCCGCGCCAGACAATACTATTGAATGGCTTGCAGTGAAAGTTCATGGTACAACCATCATAAACGTGTACAAACCACCACCAGCACGCATGATGACTACATAATTGCCACCTTATCCAGCTCCATGCGTGTATGCAGGAGATTTCAACTGCCAACACACGGATTCGAGGTACCGGCGCAGTAACAGTGATGGAGACTTTCTGGCCGAATGGGCTTCCAGCAACAACCTGACTCTACTGTTCAACCCCAAGGAACCAGACAGTTTCCACACTGCACGGTGGAACACATGTACCAACCCAGACCTGGCTTTTGCTGACTCCTGTCAAGGGAATCAAACTCATGTGCGATATGTTCTTGACAGGTTTCCCAGATCGCAACACGATCCATCCCTGATATTCCATCTAGCTCTAGTGGCGCTGATCCAAAGCAAACCAGTGAAACGTTGGAATTTCCGCAAAGCTGATTGGGACACATTCCACCATGAAGCAAACCATCGCGTTCCAGATCTACCACCTCTGAGAGCGATGATGTCAACTCGTCCTACTCTGCTTACTGTAGCATGCTGATAAACGCAGCCAAGACATCCATCCTTAGAGGCTACTATAATAACTATATCCCCTGCTGGGATGAAGAGTGCCTAGAACTGTATGAGGACTTTACTTCATCTTCATCTAAGGAAGAGTCTGACGCAAGTGCTACTGCATTACTGTCAAGGCTGGACAACAAACGCAAGGACAGATGGATTGAGACTGTGGAATCAATTGACTTCTCCCACTCAAGTAGAAGGACATGGCAAGGTGTCAACCGCCTTTTCGGTAGAACTACATCAAGCACAAAACAGTGTCTTGTCACCGCTAACTCTATCGCCAGCGTGCTCGTAAACAATGGCTTCTTTGACAAGCCAGACCGTGACCACTCTAGGCAGGTCAAAAACGAAGTAGCTGCACTCTGGAAGACAAACAGCACCATCCATCTTTCTGATACATTTTCCATGGAGGAAATGGTAGCAGCTTTGCAACTCCTTAAGACTGGCAAGGTTCCGGGACCAGATAGTATACACCCAGAATTCCTCCAACCATGCTGGAACTGCGGCAACAAACTAGCTTCGTGAATTCCTGTCATCCTGTATGAAGCGTGGAAAGATTCTAAAAATCTGGCTAAAGGCAACTGTGATAGCGCTGCCTAAACCAAATGAGGCGAAGGATGATCCAAAAAGCTGCTGTCCCATCACGCCACTGTGTCCCTTGAGCGCCTGATTTACAGCCGCTACAACCCCATCGTCGTCTCCCAGCTAACTCACGAACAGGCTGGTTTTCGTAGCGGCAGATCGACAGCAGACCGGGGCACCCAGGAAAACGGAAGGCAGGCGCTGTGTTTGTTGATCTGACGGCAGCCAGTGACACTGTGTGGCACAGAGGTCTTACCTACAAGCTCGTGAAGCTCCTCCCAGACAGACACATGGTGTCCTTCATCCTTTTCACTTATACAACAGGGAGGCTAAGCGAGAATCGAATGTCACCATCAACGCTGATCGCCTGAGATTCGACACGTGCCCAACATACCTCGGAGTGAAACTTGACAGAGCACTCAACTACAGACAACACCTTGAAAGCTTGCGAGGCAAAGTCACTGCAAGAGGTGCCCTAATCCGCTGTCTAGCTGGCACTAGTTGGGGAGCAAGCACAAAAACCCTCCGCATATCGACCCTGGCCCTCGTCTATGCCCCAGCAGAACACTGCGAACCAGTCTGGAGTTGAAGCCGTCACACATTTCTGGTTGACACCGGACTAAACGAATCCATGCGCACTATAACAGGATGCTTAAGGCCAACACCTGTCGAGCAACTACATGTCCTGGCAGGAATCCCATCCAAATCAGACCACAAAAGATTGGACAGGAAATACATGAACAGACCAGTGGCACAAATCGTCATCCTCACTGCAGCGATTCATCCACAACCCAACGGATACTAGTCCAGGCTGTGATTTACCAAGGCACGCTTGGACATAGCTTAACCGTCTGCGAAGTGGTGTCGGCCGTTTCAAGGCCAACATGTTTAGATGGGGCTTGGCCCAAAGTCCAGCTTGTGAGTGTGGTGCATGCACAGGAGCAAATAGCAGATCACATCATTACAACCTGCCCCTGTTTAAACCACCAAATGGCATCCCTGGGCTGATGAAAGTGGATGAGACCACTAGGGAGTGGCTGCTTCACAGTACTTTAAAATGTAAAAGTTTTTGTTCTCGACATACGCGAGAAGAAGAAGAAGAAGATTCCACTAGAAGAGAAATTCTGTTGCGGTGGAAAATAATAGGTGTGACGTCACACTTCTCAGCTTTTTCCATCCGAATGCCCCATGTTTCCTGAAATGATTTAAACTCAAAGGTCCATAACAAATTGTTAAATGTAGCTAGAAAGATCACAGAGGTCTAACTTACAACTTACGTGTAACCTCTAAAGTCTGCATGTAACTTAGACCTAAACTTAGAAGGTAGGTCAAACAGTTCAGATCTACCGGTAAAAAACAGTTCATCATGTCTTTCGGGGACTCTCATCGGATCAACGTTAGGGTTTAGATCTAGACTTAACTTTGTTACACCTAGCCATTTGCCTAGTGCATTTTATCTAAGAGAGCACAAAACCCTACTCCCAGTCCCGTAACGTTAGAACTTAAATAATCTTACGCGAATTTTAGGACCTATTTTTGTATGAGAGATATAAAACAAATGTGTTCTTTGTTTGTTTCTTTGTTTGCCCACTTGAGAAGAATACTTCCACCTGTGTTGCTTAGAATATACCGTCCGTACATAGATAAATAATAACGACATAACTTTCATGAGCAAGTATCCAGCATTCGTCTCGGTGGGAATTACAATTTTGGTACAAATCACCTTTAGCTGTCCATGCGCAGATTGTAGCTATGTACAAGCTTGTTATAAGATGACACTGACAGTTCTTAAGTGTTCTCCAATATAGATGCACACTATTTTCTCTGAACAAGATGCTAATTACAACTTATGTGAATTTGTGTCAGTCTTTCTGTACGTCCTCTTAAATTACTGGCATTCATATTTTCCATTAATACTGTCACGCATGTATGATGTGCTTGCAGCGGCCTTTTTGCGAGCAGTAGTTGATGTTGTAATAAAGAAAATTATTCATGCTTTAAACAAATTAAATTAACCACTTTAAAAACGAGTATTTAAGCTTTGATCTAGCACCGAGTATTGCCTTAGCAAAGCTTTCATATTTTAGTAACTCCAGTTTTCTTCTAAAGAAAGAGGTCTGTCGCTGATATCATCTATAGGCTGCAGTCCTGACTCATAAAATATTGTTGTTATATAATAATTTATAAGAGCACTGACCTATCACTTGGGGTATCTACGAAAAAAACATGCCCTTCTAGAAAAGCTGGTGGCTGGATGGAGGCGATATTGCGTTTCACGATTCCATATTGGTTCAGATTCTGCAATGTGGAGAAAAACAAGATATGGATACTTGGGCGTATTCCACAAGTATAATCATATGTGACTTTGCAATCCTAACAGTTTATCTAAAATTTAGATTTTTAAACATTTACACGATGACGAGGCTCTTTTTTGTAAGCATCTACTATTTCTACAACATAAAGGGTAATGCTAAGTTTCAAAGTTTATTTTAATGCATATTTTCTTCGGGGATAATACAATAAATGTTAAACATGATGGTAAAGAATTTCGAGAAATTAGGCATCTTAAAAAGCCTTGTCCATTACTTTTGGAAATTTGTGAACTTAGCCTTTAATGACCTATACCCTATTAAATATTACACTATGATTGCTTTAGGCAATACCATCGGGTTTTGAAATGGTCCTTGACTTTTTAAACGTATTTGCCATGATCGTGTTGTTTGAACAAATTTAAGACGGATAGTAAGATTGTTATCATAATGAATAGATTCTTATTTCTACAACTTGTGGAAAAGAGAAACAACCAAAGAAAAAATCACTTGCATAAGTGGTCGGTTCTTTGTGGAATGATCTCCCACTTACGGTGCGGACAAAGTTATCCACATCGTGCTTCAGGAAACCACTTATGAAGTACTTTTGAAATGATTAGAAATGTAATTAACTGCAAGGTATTTGGTATTTGACCTTTCATCCATTCATATACAATAAACAAATGTATTATAGTTTTGTTTGTAATTAGCTTTTTATATTCGTTGTTTATTCTTATTTACCCATGGCACACAGTTTTCATATGTTCGAGCGTACAAGGCTCGATTAGCAATGGTGCTATGTTCTGGTTCCTTTTATCCTTTTATGTTATTGTATATTACTGTTAATACCTATATTTATGTGTTATTAATGGATACAAAAGTATAAGTTTAATTTCAAGTTCAGGAGTCCCTGTCATCATTTTTAAATCCTGCATACACGTTATAAACAAGAACTTCTTGAGTAATCATGACCTTGGTATACGAAATAGAAGGGATACTCACATGAGAGGTGATAATAGGTCTTGGTCTCTTGTAACCATTCCGTTGCCCCATGGTAGCTGCCAATGCCAACATTGTCCGACTCCCACATTTAGGAACTCTGTTGTACACTACAACTATATCCTGGATTAATATGGCGTTCATGGAAGGCAGAAATCATATTAAGTTAAGATAATAAGAACTTACGTGGAATCATGTGTGGCAGGGCCTCCACCTAAGAGATTCAATAACAGGCACAGTCCAAGGTACATTGTTTGTCCAAGACTTTACCAAGTAATACCAAGTTGTATATTGGAATATCATAGAATCATAGATTGACGTCAAATATAATTTCATTTCATGTTAAATGAAACCAACAAAATGAAACATTCAACTCTATAGTAGGGCTATCAGATTGATATAGTCATCAGACACAATGAAAAATTGAATGTGGTCGTTTTCATGCCAAAAAAAGGCATAAATAGGCTGGACTTGAACAACAAGGGCTCTTCTAAAATTGGTAAATGGGCACCTATATATCATCCAAGGCACATTGTCTTTAGGTGATTATTTGCCGATGTCTGAAACAATTCCCTAACATCAGTGTTCAGCATGTATGTTTAAAATGGAGATATAGAATCACTAAGGAAAAAAAAGAAAATTAAAAATTGATGAGTGAATGAAACGGAGATCCTATAATATATACCGAAAATTCATATATGTCATATATAATTGTGCAATAGATTTAAGCGATTGTTACCTGTTTAGCGAATTTTATTAATTTTTATATAGGTGTACACTTATTTATTCACGGCTGATAAATGAGGAATCGACAAGCTGTTCGAATTATGCATTTTTCGTGGCTTTATTTAACATTGGTTACTGTCATTTTAACATGTATCATTTAACCATGGCGGTACATGAATTCACACCAATATTATAATTGTATTACACACAGATTTGAGTATCCAACCCAAATACAGAACTAGTGCTGGAATCTATGCTGAAAAATGAGGAAAATCTGCACCCCATACAGGGGCTATTGTGATTGCTCAGGTACTGCGCTGGATTTCTCAACATGTAGGTTATGGAAGGGGGTATCGCAAAATAATCTCCACCAAGGTGCTAGTACATCAATATTTATTTATTTATTTATTTAAGTATAGTTTTTTTTTAAGTTGCAGAGGTAGAATTTGTTTTCATATATATATATATATATATATAAAAGAAGATAAATCAAGTTTTCTGCTAATGAAAAACTCTGATTCAAAAAAAAAATGCGGACTTTCAATACAAACCTTTCCTAAAATTGGTTTTCCATAGTGACTTGGGTATTGCGTATCAAGTTTGTTGAGAAACGATTGTTGTAACTGGATGATGTCATCATAGCCTGATGTATCTGTCAAATGAATGTATTAATAAAATTAACATGACATGGTATTCTGTCCTTGCCGGGTACAATTACGATAATGCAAATATTATCAGCTCTGTATTCATATTCAAATACATGTATTTCATATAGTTTGAGGTTCATGCCCGCGTGTTGTTAAAATACCACCTGTAATTAAGTCTTCAACAAGGAAATACTTGAAAATAAATATCAAATCAAACTAGAGTACAATCGATGCGTTTTGCTTTTTTTTTTTGCCCGCTGTTTTTGGTTTTAATTTCCAATCCGTTTTCTTCTTCTTCTTTTTCTTCTTTTTGGTAGGGGTGGGGATCTTGGTGATTTTTTTTTTGTCAAACTGCATTGAATTTATTTAAAAACTCCAATTCCTTTTCGTACATAACATAGAAGGAAAGCATTTTTCCATAGTCCTAGTGTATACAAACTGAAACTTAATTGTAACAAAGCTTTATAAATC
Organism: Mesocentrotus franciscanus; assembly: GCA_037976565.1. Classification (NCBI taxonomy): domain Eukaryota; kingdom Metazoa; phylum Echinodermata; class Echinoidea; order Camarodonta; family Strongylocentrotidae; genus Mesocentrotus; species Mesocentrotus franciscanus. The sequence continues at coordinate 34,845,766 of CP137671.1, read as the reverse complement.
ATTTGATAAACGAACATAAATACAACATAGTTCATTGTTCATAGTGTCACAATGTACAGTGTATATGACTAAAATATATCACAACCAGATAATAGGAAAATATAACAGCACTAGACAGTTATTTCATTCCAAATACCAAAACAAGCATTGCTTTTTTTCTTCAGGATAAAACTGAATAGGCCTAATTTTTTTTGTTAATGAGTTTCCTATTTTTCAACATATTGTTAAACAGAATTGAAGTTATGGGTTTTTCCTTTATTAAAACTCACAATTTACCCCCAAAACCCTCTCCATTGTCGTGATCGGTCACTTTAAATAATTTCTTAATCTATTTTCATAATGGTTAACAACAAATTAAACAGCTCAGTATGCTTTGGAACTTGGTTATAAAGACGGAATTGTTGAAACGCCTTTTCCTCGGTACCCTCTAATTGGTGGATACAACTACTAGCCAATACGAAAATCTGAATTGTCCTATCATATCACCCATTAATTGGGAATGATTTGAAGTTCCAGTCCTAACACAGTTATTAAATAACATGCATGCATGGTCTTCAATGTTTCTTCAACTGTTGGTTATGACAAGCTGTTGATGCGTAACACGTTATTACGATACAAGACGTTTTTTATACATAAACTGTCGTTTACGAAGCAAAATGTAGTTTAGGATAGGTTAATATTACAACCGATAGTCATACCTTTATTATGATCAGAATGCCTGTTATAGAGGAGTTGTCCGCCATGGTTATTCGCATCCTTGCCAAGCTCTTTGTCCATGGTCTGGCTTAGAAGCAGTGTGGTAAACATAATCACCAATACACATGCCACGACTACAAGTTTGTAGGGAAAATTTTGCGCCATTATTCTTGATAAAGTCAGAAGAATATATACAACCCCACACGCGTACACCCCAATAAAGCATCAGTTTGGTCGTTTTCTAAGGTTTTCTAAAATAAACAGCAGAAATTATTCACGTTTTACCGTTCGTATTGCTTTCGCATCGTTGGTTGAATGTGTGTGAGCTGATGTGTCTTCTCGTGCGACAAACTTTGCACCGTACTATTTTCCCTTAAAATTAATATAACATTTGATTATAATGTAATCATTAACAGAATATTGAATCACACTCTACTATATATATCACAACATGTTTTCATAAACACACTCAAGTACGTAAAAGGACCGCGGAACGTTTTCAGAGTACGGGGGCTGAGCAGGCTTGGTTCTGGACTAAGTAAACAAACGTTTGAGGTACATTTGATTTAATTTGTCTTAATGATTAATAATAATAATAATTACAATCACATTTGTAAAGCGTTTAATACTACATTTCTAAGCGTTTAAAATTGTAATTTTTATCATCCCGGTCATTGGGTGAAATTGCTAATCCGCACATGATAGTGCCAATGCATCGCTCCCTGGGGAGTATTCCGGCTACGCGTCATTTTACAAGCGCACACATGCCAATCCAACCACATGAACGTCCTCATCTAAGTTAACACCTGTGTTGAGAGTGGAAACTGTAGATTAATTCTTTTCTAAACGTCATTAGTGCAGCGACATGCCGCGAGCCACAGTCAGGTGATGTAGGGCAAACAATTTGCCTTGTTCTACCTAAGAACACATAATGAATGCAATTCGCATTCTGACTATTAAAATACAATCATTCGTAGTAGGTGAGAGAAATCATTTGTAACGAGGCACTTAACAAAAACTTGCATTAAAATTTGATTAAAATTACGAAAATGGCCTATTTATATTCATATTCTTAGAGTAAACGAAATTATATCAATAAAATGATGCGGATTAGCAATTTTACATAGTTAAAGAGAAGGGAATGGCGCTGGTAGCTTGGTAATCACACCACTGCAAATCTCTGCAACTTTGCTATCGGCAGCCCCCCACAGATCGTTATTTGTGCTGTTACTGATATATTAATATCATCTGTAGTCTTGTGATCATACATTATTTCGTTTGGTGACTTATATGTGAACCTGGAGCCCTGAAAAGATAAGGTACGTTTATCATATATCTTCACTCTATATATCGGAACTCTCGATTTTTCCTACCCTACAACTACCGGCGACGAATCACCTAACAACCGCAATGCCTCCATACGTGCTCATTGGGTCGTTATTATTGTTTTTCACATTCCAGGCTAATTGTCTGAGATTCAACGTCCCAAATCTGAGGGCCACTGAATGGCAACCCCACAATGCCGCGATAAAAGACCGTTTAACATTGCTACACCACGATCTTGGTGCCGGTATTGTTACCCCGAAGTCCGCAGCTGACGACCTAACGAGCATCCTGACAGAATACTTTAGTGGTCAAGATGACTTTGTGGACAAGAAACTAAGCGACACATACATTGAACATGAACCAAAATCACTAACCCAAGCCCGAAAGTGTAAGAACGTTCTTCGGAAAAGGGCCTTTGGTAAAAATGGAACAGCCGAGGACAGAAAGGCTTTCAGAGCGGCAGTCAAAACTGTGTCGTATTTGAGGAAACAAGATAAACAAAAGAAATATGATAAATCTAGATCACACATGGAAAAAAGATACCGGAATAACTCTTATGAATTCTCGAAAGCTGCATGTACCGGTTCGCTCAACGAGGCACCAACAAAACCATTATTTTCTGAAGATGTTGCTAATAATTATTTTGGAGGTAAATACAGCACACCAAATGTGATTAATATCGGTTCTCTGATCTGGTTTCCTTATGTGAATATTAATACCCTGACCGCTTCGAGTTTGACATGACTCCAATTAAACCGAAAGATGTTAAAATGTGTTAAGACGGAAAAAGCTATGTCAGCACCTGGAAATGATGGCCTTATGTACGGAATGATAAAACATTTGGACTCTGTGCACCACTTCCTTGCAACTCTGTATAACAAGATTCTTGACTCTGGTGACCCGCCCGAAAGTTGGTCAGAATCTAAAGTAACGCTCATATATAAGTCAGGGGATACCGATAAGCCAGAAAACTTTCGTATGATTTCGTTAACATCCTGTATCAGCAAAGTTTTCCACCAGATTATTGCTGAAAGATCAATGTCCTATCTTACTGAAAATAACTTTATCGATAAAACAGTTCAAAAGGCTTTTATTGACGGAGTGAACGGATGCATCGAACATAATATTGTTCTACATGAAATCTTGAGTGACGCAAAGTGCAAGAAAAGATCGCTTCACACTACATTCTTCGATTTGGCGGATGCATTTGGCAGTGTAAGCCACCAGCTGATCACATCATCAATGGAGCGTTACGCAATACCGACGCCAGTTGCGAGATACGTAGCAACGCTGTATTCACGATTGAATGGCAGGGTAAGAGGCCCCGGATGGATAACAAAACCTTTCGAATTCAAGCGCGGAGTATTTCAAGGGGACCCCTGTCTCCTACAATTTTCCTCATGTGTTTTAACCCCGTTCTAGAATATCTGAAGGAACAGCAGGATCAGTTTGGATACAAATGGGGAGACAGGAAAATAATAACGACACCCTACGCGGACGACTTTAATCTGATAACGGGGAACAAACTACAACACCAAAAACTCATGAATGGCATCAACGATCGATTGAGAAGTATGGGCTTGACATTGAAACCGAAAAAGTGTTCATCTTTGTCTTTGACGAGTGGTAGACCAAATATTGTAGACTTTACTATCGGAAGCGATGTAATATCCTCAGTCCACGGACATCCAGTTAAATTTTTAGGATCACTTATCACATTCTCGATGAAAACTTCTGAAATCTTCGAATATCTGAAAGAAAAAATAGAATCCACTCTCGAAAATATTAATAAGTGTAACATTCGAAACGAATATAAAGTATGTATACTCACTAGATATGCACTCCCGTCTCTCCGTTACATGCTTACCGTTCATGATGTCCATGCAACGCATTTGAAATCTCTTGATGTAATATTAGATAGATATACTAAGTTATGGTTAGGAATACCGTTACGTGGTGCCAATCTTGCTGTGGTCCACGACCCTGATGGCTTGAACATACCTTCCATTTCGGACCTTTACCGAACCTGTCATTGTCTGGCTTACAGTAGATCTAGGGTCAAAGGCGACGATGTTGTAAATCACGCCCTTGACCGAAGACTAGATAGAGAAAGGGGGTGGTCACGACAAACGTCGTTCACTTTGGAAGCACATGAAATTCACTCAAAAATACCAGACTCTGTAAGCTGGAACCAGACAAAAAATGTGATTAAAAAATCAGTTCAAGATGTAAGTAGAGAAAATTGGAAAAGGTTGATCGAACCATTACTTGTACAGGGGGAATTCATGAAAGTTGTTCATATGGAAAATACTGATGTAACCTGGAAGTCGATTATTTATAACTTACCTCAGAGTGTAATGAAGTTCACTGTTAATGCAGCAATAGATAGTCTTCCTACTAACAAAAACCTGTACCGGTGGGGAAAAAGAATCTCTGATAAATGTAACCTTTGTAATTGTACTGGCACTCTGCATCATGTTCTTAATAATTGTGAAAGAATGCTCGACCGATATACCTGGCGCCACAACAACATACTACGCATCATGCTCAAACACATTAAAAACACTTCAAACAATAACATCAAAGTATATGCAGACATAGAAGGAGAAAGCATCAATGGGGCACCATACCACCAAACATAATACGTACCCAACACAAACCAGACATCTGCCACATTGACAACAAAAATAAGGACATTATCATCATCGAACTCACAGTCCCCTTCGAAACAAACATTGACAATGCACATCAACGAAAACAAGACAGATACACAAGACTCACACATGACATAACAGCAACAGGTTGGAAGAGCAAACTAGTCTGTATTGAAATTGGTTCACGTGGGCTCATAACCCCACAAAATAAATACCGTCTAAAAGAAATACTCAAAATCACTAACTCAGCTAGGTACCCCGAATCCAGGGACGAAATATTGAAGGCCGTTCTATTTAGTTCTTATGTTATATTCCAGGGAAGACGTGAGCCAGCATGGCAATTTGATCAATACCTCACACTGTAATTTATCAATCTCTATCCATTCATTTTTCATCATTTCCTGCTTATCAATGAACTTGTTACCATTCTGTACCAAACTGGCAATATTTACCGTAATACGTCACTTATGTCGATTTAATTATACCATTATTGATTAATGTATCATGAATGAGGATCTTTCCTTCCTCATCATAATGTTACAATCTTCTTCTTTTATCCTGTTCTGTACTATACCACTTCTGTTTTTCTCTCCTTTTCTCCTTTTCTCCATTTCACCTCTTCCCTGTCCCTTTCTCTCTATCCCGGTGCTCCTTGTTATCACATTGTTGCATATTGTTACATTGTAATTGCAATGACGAATATTTTGTATTATTATTGTTAATGTACTTTGCTATTGTATATAGTTTTGATTATAACCTGCCGCCTAACCCATTGGGTTGACGGGCCTGGTTTTTTGTGTATGCATGATCTCTAATAAAGACTTGATTTATCATCATTTGTCTTTATAAGTAAGATCGGCGTTTTTCAACCGGGGTGCCGGGGCACACTGGGGGTAGCCGCAAGACAACTCTGCTGCGAGAGAATGTTAGTAATATAACAAATTATGTATATAGGCCTATTTTTTTTGGAATAACTTCAATTTCCTGAAAAAACGAAAAATTAGTTACCGCTAGTAAGTAATTTAATGAGGAAATATCATTTTAAAGATAATAAGGTGTCTTTCTTCCTTGCTCGCTTTGCTCGATCGCACAAACATGAAACATGATTATTTCAGGCAACGAAGTGCCTAAATACCTCCATAATTGACAGCCAGGTGCCCTAATACATAAATTACATCTTTTATATCAAAATTACATTTTTACCACGCTCGTTCGCTTCATTCACTCGCAACATATATAAACAGGATAATTCTGGGAAAATGAGATGCGCAAATGTCCTGATATTCGTGCATCGAGGTGACCTTACATAATGATTTTCGAATTCATGTTTTCGGCAGCAATGTGCCCGCTCACTTATTATATATTTTAAATAGTGCATTGATTATATCAAGTAACATTTTTACCATACAAAAAGCATGATTATTTTGTGATAGCTCGCTGCGCTCGCGTGAGATTTACGAACAAATGTGCTCATGTGTAGCCTACAAGACGCTTGACGAGTGGCAGGGTGATACAAAAACGAATTTTCCGTAAATGATTTTGGGATTGGGATGACGCGACACATTTTTTTTCTTAAGAGGGCGCCGTGACAAAAAAAAAAAAAGGAAAACGCTGATTTAAATTACTAATCAAAACTTGATGCCGAGACTCATAATTGCATGACTGATGACGTCACCGAAACGTGAGAGTTCAGCCTCGTCATGAATCAGATGGATAACCTCTTCTCCAGAATGTTCAAGGTGCACGCAAATCCCTTGATATTCTTCCGTGAAGGGACGGGGGACCCCGGCGGGTACATGCAGTCAGCTGAACTAAATACCATATGACGCATGAATCACGTGATTGGCAGGAATCAAATCTTGAACCTAGGTTAGAACAGTTACGTAACTATATTAATAATCGTGGGGAATATACTGGTCGCCACACCAGATTCTACATTTTTATTGCTTTAAATAATATTTTGAATGACCAAGTTTTTACACCCCTGATTAAATATTATACTACTGGTGAATTCAATTCCACCTTTAATTAAACGGTACCCAACAATAATCTTCCCAGTTTTAGTGTATAAAACATTAATATTCGAAGCTTACAATAGAATTTCGATAATTTTAAGGAATTTGTATCTACCCTAAACACGTTTACATTTTTTCTTTGATACGAATAACCGAAACCTGGTTACACTCAACTTGTCCTCCTATATTCAATATTGGGAATTATGAATTAATTCATACAGACCGTAAAAATGGAAAAGGAGGAGATGTTGCGTTATATACTCGTAATGATTTATAATGTAAAATAAGACATGATATTCAATTTGAAGGATTAGAAACATTATTTTTTGAAATCATTGATGACAAACATAAGAATGAAATCGTTTGGGTAATGTAAAGACTACCTAACAATGTAGCCGACACATGTTTAGATAAATTAGAATCATGTCTCGAATTTATTTCTTGTGAAAAAAAAGATATATATATAACATGGGGGTCTTTATTATAGATATGTCCTTACATTATACTGTTCTTGGCAACCACTTTACTAATTTATTTCTTTAGAAAATAAAGATATATATAACATTGAAGTCTTTAATATCGATATGTCCTTACCTTATACTGTTCTTGGCCAACACTGTACTAATTTATTATCTTCATTTTATTTTAAACCTCTTATTAATAGACCAACAAGGATTACAAACGTAACACATACTATAATTGATAATGTTTTTTCAAACGTATTAGATGATAAGGAAAATAGAATAATATACTATGATATTTCAGACCATTTACCCATATTTAAGATATCCCCGAATGATTAAACACTTCTAATAAAGAACATACATCAAGACGTCAAGAAACA
>CP137671.1:34745731-34833231 GCA_037976565.1 Mesocentrotus franciscanus | reverse complement strand
CTTTGGCCTCCCCACCCACTTTGAAAAACGTTCAGCGGGGCCTGCATGTAAGAGTGGGGTGATGCGGATTTTTTGTCTGCCAGCCCCCCCAAACTTTTTTGCTCATTACGCCACTGATACTACTAATACTACTACTACTACTACTACTGCTAATACAACTTCTACTACTATTAATACTACTTCAAGTACTACCTCTACTACTACTACTACTAATATTACTAATACAACTAATCCTACTACTAATTTTTACACTACTACTTCTACTTCTAATACAAAAACTACTATTACTACTACTGCTACTATACCTTTACTACTACTACTTCTACTTGTTCTACTACTACTACTACTACTATACATCTACTAATAGTACTACTACTCATAATTCTACTACTACTCCATCTACTACTACTACTACTAATAATAATAATAATAATAATAATAATAATAATAATACTACATCTACTACTACTACAGCTACTTCTTCTACTACTGCTACTACAACTACTTATTCTTCTTCTACTACTATACTACTACTACTACTACTTCTACTACCTCTCACCATTCTCACCCTTGTCACCTGGATACATGTAGGCCTTTCCGTTGACAGCCTCCGAATTTGACCCCGCCATCCTGATCTGTCAAGAGCCAATGACCTTAATTTCTCGAATTTCGTCTCCTCTCTTTTGGGTTATAGCTTCAATTCTGTTTTCCCATTTCTTCCGTGGTCTTCCAATGCGTCTTTTATTCTTCGGTTTCCAGTTATATTATGTTAGTGTCTCTGGTGTCTGCCATTCTTTGCACGAGGCCATAACACCGGAGTCTATTCTTTTCGATGATGGCCAGGACAGACTCAAGTTTGAATGTCTGTCTGATTGTTTCGTTTCGCACCATGTCCCTTCTGGTGACTCCGTAGATCAGACAGAGGACTCTCATCTCTGTGGCATGAATTCTGCTCTTTTTGAGTGAAGGTCTAGGTTTCACTTCCGTACAGCAATACTGGTCTTAGAATGGTTGTCATATGCAAACTCTTACATCTTTTTGGATTTCCCTCTCTTTAAGAAGAGGATACAGTGCATTCGGGTTTCGGCGGACTTGGCAATCCTTTTGTTAATTTCCTCTTCCATCAGGTTGTTAGATGTCAGCTTGCTACCTAGGTAGGTAAAGCTGGTCGTTTGGTTGAGGGTATGACCATGTATTCTTACTAAGTAATTCTGCTATGAACTTTCTGATACTGTACCACTCAAGGCGCTTATCTTTAAAAATATTAGGTACATGTTATCTACATAGTTCTTTCATCATAATGTTTAGATTTTATCGTTTTCTTTTAGATGTAAGCTTTAATTTTTGATATCTTGATATGTAATATTCGAGGGGATATCGCTCCTTTTTAAATTTCTGATTACAATCATCATCAATACTGTTTCACAACGTCTTTTTTCTCTCTAAGGTAAGATTTTTTGACAGTTGACTCTGATTTATGTTTTTAATTCCAATTAAATTCAATTTTTTGTTTCATACTGTCTTTAATTGTTTTTATACTTCCACACTTCCATTTATTTCATCATTTTTAAAATTGTTACGTATGAAGGACGCTGTGATATACCATTTAAGTACTGAATAGACACTGCGATCTTAAGTTGCGAAATATTAACACGTATATAAATAAATAGATCATTCGATTTAATCAATCAATTCTATGTTTAATACGTCACTTAATTATTTGTATATGTATTCGACTAGACACAGGTGGGTAGCCGCACCCCACCCCCAATCGCTGGCATGCCGATGCATATTTGGCTTATAATACCTCATACCGACAATGTATTCAGATATAGAAATAGAGATGTATTGTGCTACCATTACATTATAAAACTGTTTAAAGCAGTCTTTTCTTTCTTCGTACTGTAGTGAGTAGCTAACCGGTTAAGCCCTTTTGGAGCAACTTTCCGGGCTCCTGTGGTCTTTTGTGGGTCTTAACCTTTTCCATATTTCATGTAACTGTTCCTAGTGATTTCTCTACACCAACGAACGCTTCCCGTCAGAATAATTGTTCTGAAATGCAAGATGTGATAATCCCCTGAAACAATTTGGGCACATTTTTGTTTGTTTAAATCAGTCGGTGACATCGTCAAAATACGGACAAGCATTTAGTGCATTTAAGACAAATATATACGGAGAAATACATAACATAAAAGGGCTTTACTGTTGACTTTAAACTAATCTAAGTGGACAGCACTCTATCAGTAAACACACAGAGAGAACATTTCATTTGAAAGACTGAGTAAAAGATTGAGTTTAATGAAATGAATGTTAATGTTCACGATTATAGGAACAATTTGGCCTGAGCTTATCAAAACGTTTTACAACGATCTGGTCAAGATTGGACTTCTGAAGGATAAACAGTATTCAACGAAATGGACACAAGAAAGCAGGATATGAGTAAGCAGATAAAGTTATAAAAATCTTATTCATAGGATTCTGTACAATAAATGATTTGATTGACGTGTATGTAGTGATTTCATTAATTGGCATTTTCTTGCTTTCATGTTCTCTATTTTAACTTTCATTATGTGCATTGCTTATTTATACACACCGTCTTATACAATTCAAATATCTGTATATGAAATGAACGCTAATAATAAAATGTCATTTTGTTAAAAGAGCCTTCGTGAAATAAGCACCAGTGCAAGTGATTAATTAACGACACTTTTTTCAACAAATATACATGTAGACGCATTACAAAGGCAATATTACAATATTTGAGTGCAAATAATTTCATATCTTAACATCAAGAAAGAGAGAGAGAAAGGGTTAAAAAAGAAACCTAAAATCGGAGAAAAGAGAGACTGTTCATAGTGTAGAAACGGATAACAAAAATGTTGTTGCTGTTGTTGTTGATGTTGTTGATTAATTCTGTTTGTATGTTGTTGATTTTATACATTATTACAGCTCTCCAATAGATTATAAATTGCAATAAAACTCTCTTTATAAGGTTAAACTAAGGAAATACATTATTGAAGTTTCAGTTGATTTACAATATATTTGCCAAATGGGCCGATGTGTTTTATCTACTACTGTTAGTATCCATTGCCTTTGCATTTAACAGTTTAACTTGTATGTAAATTGAAGATTGCTTACAACAAAATCACAGACAATGGACTAATACCATTTAGAGGCCAAACATTGATAATTTCCTCTCCTTTTTATTTCTTCTATTTGTATAGGTCATCCTCAATCTATACCCAGTGCTCTCATCTACCAATTACCAAGCCTTCAATGTTCTATTTGCTTACAATTAATGAGGGAACCCAAAATGCTGCCGTGCGGACATACTTTTTGTCTTACATGTTTGTCTAACATTGAGTGCGAGGAACGACTTATAACATGTGCGCTATGTCGAACCACAATAGAGATAGAAGGTGATGTTTCAGAATTACCCACCAATCTTGCATTCAAATCAGTTCTAGATGATGCAACAAGACTAAATGGAAAATGTGATGTTTGTCAGATCATAGTAAAACCAAGTAATATTTTCTATTGCTACGATTGCAATACCTCTATGTGTTTTGAATGTAAGGTAAAGCATTTATATAAAGATGAAAATGCTAATCATTTAGTAACGCACCGACAAGCTAGAAATATGACTACCCGGACTGGGGAAAATAGCCACTGCGTGTTACATAATAAAGTTTGTCTTAACTTTTGTATTAACTGTAACATATTTGTTTGTGAACATTGTTTAGAAACTCATACTAAACGCCATCATAAGGTTCAAAGCCGAAGTCGGCATGTAACTGGACTACATGCGAGAGCAAATACTCTAGAACAAAGAATACGGGCAATAAGGAGAGAGTTGACAGTACAGACCCAAACATGTCGCTTTTGCAAACATAAAGCAACCACTCACGTTGATAAGGTTATTTCACAAATCGAAGACGAATGTAAGAAATCCTTGGAGAGACTCGAAGAGGACAAAGCGACACTTATCAAGCAATGTATGGATCTGAAAGAAAGACTTGAAAAGACGTCTCAGGACCTACTCGCAGATATCGACAAGTGCAATTTCAAGCTAAACCAAGCCAATTTCAAAATTGATGAAATCTTGGAATTTCCTCTTAAAAATGAAGCATCAAAAAATTCGTCACTATTCGATGAATTAGATGTCACAATATGTGATATCAAGAAGCAAAACATAGAAATTACACACGACTTCAACAATACTATTCAGGATGGTGACATGTTGGGCTTTGAAAATAATTTCAAGCATGACAAAAACCTTATTGGGGAGCTCAAGCAATATCAATGGGTACAAAATGCATTGCCATTAACACATCCTGAGCAAAGCATGACTTGCACAGCTGTAGACCGTGAGGGTAGAATATTTATTGGATACTTTAAAGGAGGAGTTGAATTTTTCAGTGACGAAGGACCAAAAAGACATGTTGAATCTTTGGAAAAGACGTGTGTCATGGCAATGGCATTCAGCAGTGAGGGAAATCTCATAGTACGCAATGTAGACGATGCAATTTCTGTTTACCTTCCCACTTTCGAACATTTTGATGTAACATTTGAAACAATAGGGTACGAAGAAGGGGGAAATGGAGACCTAGCTGTGGGCAAGAATGATGATGTTTATGTAAGCTATAGGGACATTCAGAAGATCTGTGTGTTCACAAAGGCAGGAGGAAAGGCATATAGAGAGATACATTGTGAAGACTACAATCCTCAACAAATCTTAGTGATGCCTAATTTTGATCTTGTTATTATGAACGGGTCAACTATCAGAGTAATGGACATCAATGGCAAACAAATTTCAGAAGTGTCACGTAGAAGGTACGTAGGTTATCCTGGTGTTTCGCATGGCGGAACACTACATGTTGCCTGGGTAACGCATGAGGAAAACCATGTAGAAATAGTGCAATACACTGATTCCATGAAGAATAAGAACATACTTCACAAAAACCGAACCGTAGACCTTTCAGGAAGACGGCGGTACTATTTCCAGGTCATTGCTGCAGATAAGCTAGCATTCTGTACTCCAAAACAATTGCATGTATTCACACGTCATGTTAAACCGTATGCCATGTAAAACCAGACGGCGATGACTTCAAATGATGATTAATTCAAAGATATAAACCAGTTCTGGTCTTGCGATTGCATTGTGAAAGAAACGTTGTGGAATCGATCAAAAAAGGTTGATCATCTAGCATATAAGTATTGGTGTGTAATGCAAGGTTTTGGAATCATCAAAATGATAAGAAATTTGGCCCAGTCTTGCTAAAGTTACAAGCACTGTACACAGAAAGATGTATATGGGACTACGCAGGACTACGCGATATCTATCCAGTCCGGATCGATATGAAAATTTACCAAATATATCAATTAGAAGGCGGTTTCCCGGCAAAATTTGTATCATCACGTATTAGTCAAAACATATTCTTTCACATGATTGGTAATAAGAGCTTCCATTTCCTTTTTTGAGAGAGGGGCGTTTCCAAAACTGGTCTATACCATTAAGATGTACACGTATGCACTGCACAATGGACATTGGACTGATCTCTGGACCCTTCGTCATATAGACTGTTGATGTATACATTTATTACCCATTTGATTTATACACCGTTGTTTTACCAAGCCTTTATTTAAAAAGAACTTGTTATACGCACATAGCTACCAGGAGTCCAGGGGCCATGATCCCATTCCGAATGCATAGCAGGTCATATGTTTATTAACATCACAATACAATATACAATATGTTTAATACAAACCTTCACATTAAAGATAAAGACCAGTTCTGGTCATGCGATTGCATTGTGAAAGAAACGTTGTGAACTTGAATCGATCAGAAAAGGTTGATCATCTAGCATATAAGTATTGGTGTATACTGCAAGGTTCTGGAATCATCAAAATGATAAGAAATTTGGCCCAGTCTTGGTAAAGTTACAAGCACTGTACACAGAAAGATGTATATGGGACTACACGACCGCGTGCGCGATATCTATTTGGTCCCAATAGATATAATAATTTACCAAATATATCAATTACTAGGCGGTTTCCCGGCAAAATTTGTATCATCACGTATTAGTCAAAACATATTCTTTCACAGGATACTCGTGGAAATAAATACAATGCAAAAGGAAATTAGAGGATATAAGTTGGGTAGCTTTAATCAAAGTTTCCCATATCTTTCCTCTCTGTTCTCTGGAATTTGTGCAAAGGTTGAACAAATAAAATGCCTCCACCTGGAATCGACCCAGATCATAGTGTATAGGAACGCCAATGCCTATCCAGTCTCGTGGCCTAGTGGTTAAGGTATTAGAAACTTAGGTATTGATATTTGATTTGTCTATTTTCAGGGTATCCTTTACTTCAGGGGTAATCATCCAAAGAAATGGGTTTCATCAACAAGTTTGCATTCGAGAATGGTTTTTAGTTTTACCCATATCTGGACTGTTCTCACACAATAGCATATTGCACATAATATAGCATAAACCCATATCATATATATTATGTTATGAAAGTGTAAGTCCCCAAAACCAAGTGTTTACATGTACATCTTTTTCTTTCGTTCCTCCTCATTAGAAAATTACTAAACAATTATGTATCCTCCTCTGGTGTTATTTAATGAATACAGATAAGTCACAGTAATAATTACAATTGAATACTCAGTTTTTGTTTTTTTCATATAAAATTGGTAATATTTTATGATTCTCATTATGTATTTATATATAAACAACATATCGTAATAAAACAAAGTTAGTGTATTCAAGTACGTGTGTGTACTTACAAATCGAAATATCAAGTGTACCAAGTAACAACACGTGTTTTGCTCCTCGTGGAAGGGGTTCCATGTGCTTATATTTCATTCAAAATATGAGCTTTTAATATTAGTTCTGCAAACAGATATTGCAATTTATATACATTATAAGTGAACTGTAAAACGTCTTGTTAAGTAGACTATTTAACGCACGCGTACGCACTCGCATAGAATGGGATTAGCAAGGAACCCAAGTCCGACTGGGTTCCTTGCGAGCCTTATACGAGGATTAATTGTTATCCTTTATTTCATGCTCCTTAACCGTTTACCTTTAGTATGCCAGGTAAGTTTTTTTTCCCGGTAATTTTTACACTTTGAATCTAAGTACATACAGAGGTATATCTAGAGATTATGGCGCTGTTAATGAAATATATGGGCAAGCAATGAAATTGCGCCCCCTCCATGCACCCTAAAAATATATTTTTAAAAAAGAATAAATGAACAAATAAATGAATCAATAAAATCGAAAAATAAGAATGAAAAATAGAATAAAATAGAATGAATAAACGAATGGATATCTAAAACAAAAATATTTACGTTACCATACAAACGAGAAACAAAGCGACGACCCGGTAGATTTTTTTTCCAGAAATGTATAGTGACAAAAAATTTTCTTACTTTTTACCCTGGAATGTTAGCAATTGATCTGTCAAGTGTCGGATTTTTAAGACTGATAAACGGTTTTCTATTCACTTTCTTCTCAAACGGGGCGCACAAGTAACGTCCCTTGAGAATTACAGTCGAAAAATCTGGCACGGCAGTAGAAAATTGGGATTTATTTCAAGTGTTAAACCATTGCAAATGTCTTATATTTGGGTGCAATATGTAACAAGAGGCTGATAGAACATATGCAATAGCGAGTAAATCAACTAGAAATAGGGATGCATTATAGGTTTTGTTTTATTTGTTAACCATTCAAGCACGCTTAGCCTATTAACTGATATCCATACGCAAAGTTACGAGATCCTGAAAAAAAAATATATGAGGGAGCAAAGTGACCGAGCTTTGGGAAGATTACGCATTTAAACCGTTAAAAGCTGCTTTCTCGTCCACTTTTAACTTTTGATACGGTTAAGGGTTAGGGGCGCATGTATTATAATCTTTTCTCTTTTCTGCGTTCTTTATGTTTCTGTCCTCTCTAAATGGGACACGTTGCACTTACTTTCGAACATGCAAACTCTATATAAAGAAGAAATGAGTTTTGAATAGCGTACACATATTTGAATATACATATCATCAGATCATACAACTTTTTTAGGGAAAATGAAGTACAAGAATCAGATAAACATGAAAATATTCAGCCCATAATAATTTGAAGTTATATTTAATATGTTTGACTAACGTTTATTCTACTTTGCATCCTGTGTTGAAAGAAATTCGCTATGTTCCATTTCTTTTTCTTATCACCCTCATCCATTCATGATTTTGATCAGCCAAGCATGAAAGAGGAAAGTTAACGAATGTTACAGATGTATAACGTACATTACACCGATTCTCAACGAATTCCTCTAATTGCCCGTACGGCATTCAACATACTCATATATGTTAAAGCACAGCATAATCTCACTCCATCTTATATATCAGAACTTAAATGAAAACACACTCCAGTACGAACACTTTGATCATTATCACATCTTCTGGCTGTATACAAGTAAATGTGAATACATATGGACACCAATCCTTATTGGCATCAGCTCCTGCTTTGTTTAATTCTTTACCCTAAGCAATAATGCATGTATCTTCTCTGATCACCTTTAAGAAATCACTGAATACCTATCATGTCTTGTGCTAGTGATATGATTGTATTTATATGTTTATGTTAACCAATTTTATGATGTATAGCGCACAGAGAATTAACTTGTGATTATTATGCTCTATACAAAGTAAACGTTATCAATATTATGTGTTACACATAATATTGTACATGCACGTTGTAAAATAGAGTGCATGCATTCCCATTGCCGTAATATGCAAATAATCCTGTTATAACTACAACTCTCTCATTATTACCTTTCCTTTTTTTGGGGGGGGGGTTAAAACCAGGAAAGATGTGCTTTATCAGAATTACCTGTTAGTTCATTATTATTACTTCTTTATTGCAGTATATTCCATTCTCTTTGTTCTTTAACGATAACAACTAATTGTATTATCATTCAAATAAAAGTTTATTACAATTTTATATCATTTTGTGCATTAAACAAGATCAATTAAATAATAACGTTCTCATTGATTCATTAATTGGGATGTTTCCCACAAGGGGAGATGGCGAGAGAGAGAGAGAGAAAGAGAGAGAGGGGAGAGAAAGAGAGAGAGTCGTAGCTAAATCAAAATACATTTACTTGCACTTCCAATAGCGCGTTCAAAAAAACGGTTTATTAACATATTCAAATTTAATGCATACTTTTTAAACATCGGTTGTTCTTGACCACCCGAAAGCTTGCCCGATACTTGCCCGACGTAGCAACAAGTAATGTACATAGACTGGATTCCAAGTATTGTAGTATAATCATATTACCATTGATAACAGGTTAATGAAATAATTCGTCACTAGGTCCCCAGGAAAGAAACATCCACAAATTTGAATATGTTAGTAAATCAATCTATTCAAGCATATGGCAATGCTTTATGTATATAACTCAACAAACAAATTCAACAAATTATATTTTAATTGTTATAACATCATAAAAATACATCTAATAACATATACAAATGTTCCAAGAAATTCTAATGGTGAATAGTGTTAAAAAATACCCCTAAACATTACAAAATTACAAAATATAGTAGCGATATGGTGTAACACTAATTGGAGAAAAAATAAATAAACTGGGTTTATCACCATAGACACCGTTCAGGCTAGTATATAATCACATGACATTACAAGTTGATTCAGTGCTTTCTTCAAAGATTCAAGCGATCAGCCCCTTTCAATGCATAATACGTGATCAGATGTGTTGATTGAGGAGGTGGTAACGGATCAGCCCCTTTCAATGCATAATACGTGATCAGAGGTGTTGATTGAGGAGGTGGTAACGGTTTCTGACGAAATCGAAGACCTCGGTGGCGCCATCAACGGTCGTTGTGGAGATTTTGAAAGGAAAACTAAAACTATGAGGCTCATACAAGATCTTTCTGCAAAAGGAAATCCAACTTCATTATATATTACATCATATGTTACTTTATATATGATTAATTATAAATTAATTAATAATTCAAGTAAATATTTTCATGGATGTATAAAATATTGGAAAACCGATGGCTCAGTAGTAGAGCAGTGGTCTCGTAACCGGGAGGTACAGGTTTTGAAACGAACATTGTGCTTATGCCCTTTGTTAAGGCATTAATTCTCATTAATAAGTCCCTCGGAGAGGAATGAAAGCCGTCGTTCCCCTGGTTGCTCTCTTACAAGCATATACATGCTTTCTTAGCAATAATGTTAATCAATCATTGAACATCATTCATTATCCCCATATATTATGACAACGTGAACAAGCGTGACTGATTTTTGAGACAGTATGAAGTGGCAGTGTCAAAAACCCACTCGTCCAAATAAAGGGATGGTTTCGGTTCATTGTGGTTTGGGAAAGATAGTAAATAATTTCGAAATATTCGTTATTGACACTTCAGATAAATGCTTATGTTCTCTTATATGACACCATGCTGTGATGAAACTCCATAGAGACAGCGCAGTTACTCGTAATTTGTTAGGCACATTGACATTTTGTTCAAGGACGTTCATAAAAGCAGTTGAAACAAATATCACTACGCCTTACCAATTACAAATTGTGCGTTTCCCAGTCAAAAGTGGTCTTCCATCACGATTATGCGTCATATGGATAATGAGGAAAATAGTTTTGAAATGATAGGTATTTCTAATGATTAGCAGTCACAAATTATTTGTTGTCTTTTCCAAAACCTTAACGGACCAAATTCACTTTGAACAATCGGGTTTCTGACGGTGCCAATTTAGAATGTGTGAAATTGGTTATGCGTGATGGATTGATAATTTTTCTGGTGTCATACAAAAGGGGAGAAAATGAGCTTTGTAATGATAAACACAATTTGAGATTACGGAGTAAACAACCTATAATGTTGGCTTGTTTCTTCAGTGACATCCTGTATAACTATTTGCATAAGCTCAACCAATTAATTGAAGGTGTATTGAAAAATACCACGACTATGGCTTGTACTTTCAAACCTTCCTAGTAAAGCGGGGGAGGGGGGCTATTAGTTTGATAGGTGCATGAAATGCTCTTACCAGTAACAAGACAACTGTGAATGCGTGGGAGGGCGCCTTATTGTCTTTTTTTTCTTTCACGCTGCCTCTCATCTCTCCCTTTAACCCCTCCCTCCATTCGCTCCCGATAAACACAGAGAATGATAAAAGTGTTCTTTTTTTCGAAAGGACTTATTTCGATAGTGCTATCCATTTCAAGAGTATAATAATCCATCGGGTATGTTTGTCATTAACGCAATAATAATACTTCAGTAATAATAAATGATTATGGAGTACAGACCAACAGGTTGTACAGCTTGAAAACCCTGTTATGTGTGTCAAATCTTGCACTGTTTTAAGTGGCGGATCCAGGGAGGGCACAGGGGGCACGTGCCGACCCCAAAAAAAAAAACTACATTTAGCGATCAACCCTGTTCTGTGAGTACTCATTGCGTAATCGTAAACGGTGACAGGGGCATCGATATATTGTTGTGGTTTCTGGGGTTACAGTGCAGCCTCTGTATACAGATCTGTTTCGTCTTGAGTTTTGCATTCCCTATTTCATTCTTCGATGCAGGAAATCTGACGCACTGAGATCAGTGAATCTGTCGAACTCGAAAAACACATTGGCGCCATCAACGACCCTAGTGTGGAGGTTCTGAAATCGAATCTAAAATTAATATATGGTTCATAAATATGACTTAAAGGAAGTTATTCAATTAGGTAGGTAAATATCCATGGTTATTTGCGTAAATGTAGATGAATCAAAGTACAAATCAATTACGACAGATGCCGCGGATATGCCTCGTTATTACATTATCTTTCCATTTAACAGCGTGTGACAGGCACATTCCTACTACTACTACAGTACTAGGTGCACGGGAAGCAAATGAAGTGGGGTGGGAGGGGTTCTGTCATCTTCTTTTCTCTCTGCATTCCCCATTTTCCTTTATTTTTCATCCTTCCTCTACCGCCCCCTCTCTCTCTCTCTCTCTCACCATTCGTCCCTAACACGAATAATGATGAACATAATTATTATTTTTCTTTTTTACCAGAAAGGCCTTATTGTATTGTATTTATTTGCGGTAAAAACTCACAATCAGTCCAAATAGACTAACTTTAATAATAACTTAATTTAAGGATATGTCGATTATAAATAATTCATATTAAATGAATAGAGACGTTACATCATAATGTTATATGCGCTATGCAAGAGCGAAATATCAATGTTATTACAATTTGGACCTATGTTGAGCAAAGACCAGTATAATACGCACTAACCAAGCTAAATGACAAACTCAGTGAGTCGTACCGAAATGTTGTTGTTATTTTTGCCCAGTTGTTGTGCAGATCGCGCTGTACTGATTTCATACGAGTTACAGCATATACAAGCAACATCATTTTTTAACCATGTTGGTGAACGAAAGGCGGAACTGACATCAACATTTTGGCAAGATTCGTGAATGAATAGAAACAAATCAACAATCTAAGCGTCGAAAACACCTGATGGTGTTAATATTTCAGTCTTCTTCTGCCTATTTTGCATAATCGTTAAAATATGACGCTTCAAATTCGTTTACTTTAAACACATAATACAATGAGGCTGTTTGTTGGATTACGTTGAAAGGTCATTCATGGGGAGGGTGGTGAGGGGCACACGCCCCCAATTATTTCAGTGGGGGCGAATAGAATCTCGCCCGACCCCTCACAAGGAATTAAAATACATGTAATTAATGCGAATTACAACAACATATAATAAGCTTTCTATTGCTCTGAACTGCATTTCAAAATGGAGCACTACATCGTACAATATATTAATAGACGCAGTGTTTCTTAACACTGTATATCCATGTCCATGTCCAATGTAGCAATGAAGGGAGCAAGGGAGCAGATACCTCCATTATACCAAAGGGGAGCCAATATGTTAGATACTATGTCCCTTTTGCAGCAAACATCAAATTCTGTAGAACTTTGCAGGAATTATGAATATGTCATGTATGTCCTATCTGTGATATTTAAACGTTAGCAGTGTCCTAATGTTCAAATTATGCAAGGAAACCCGTTTACTTGCTAGACTTCACTGTCAGACACTATTGAGTGACTGAATGGCCTTTTTTCATCTTTGGTAATAACATACATAACATGAGCTGTAAAGGGTACATGAGCATTTGTCTACATCAATAACCCACTTCTTGTAATGGCCAAAATTAAACTGATTGAATCTTTGCGCAGCATAAAACGTACGACCATTCGGTACAATGGTCTGAAAAATCAGACTATTACTTACTGGCTCTATAGCTCCTAAGTCGATCTGACAACTAATAGTCGTTATTTTCCAACTTAAAGACATTTTCAAGCCCCCCTTTTTTTAGGGAAGTTCTAAATTAGTATTGTCTTTCAAATGCTGTTGGAATTCAACCTTTTCATTTTTGGGCCTGCAAATGGGACATAGTACCTTCAAAACCCCTATAACATAATAAATAATTTAACGTAAAGAGCGATCTGTTAGTAGGTACTTAGTTAAAAATGCATAGTTTCATCATAACCAAAACCGACATTATTCACTTGGTCGCTACACTCCATTTTAGCTTACATATACATAAACACAGTTAGTAGCTTACATATCATAAGTGTATCATGGGACTTTAGAAAGCCCTTCTAGGGAGGCGAGTTGGCTTAGTAAGTAAAGCGTCTGCCTGTCGAACCAAAGATCGTGGGTTCGAATCCAAACCAGGCAGATGACTGAAACCTGCCTTTGTGTTAACGTGCCCTCCCTGTTTCATAGACGCAGGCTAGGTTACAGGAAAAAACACTCCGCCCCTACGATAGGACGTCAAATCGAGGCTCCGTGTCAGGAGAGTCACCACCTTTGCACGTTAAGAACCCGCTGCACTATTCGTATAAGATAGGGAGAAACCTCGGTGTAGTGGTCAACCTGCCCACCCCCAGTCAGTTATACCGGGAGGAGAGACCCGAGGGTTACAGTGATTCAGATCGCATGCACAGGCGACGCCAATACTTAATAATAATAATAATAATAAAATAACAAGCCAAACGCGGTAGGCACATAATGTGTCCGTCTAACAAGGGGGTCGTTTCAATCCCCTTCACATCTGCGCAAGAACATATATATATACAAGAGAAGAGCACTTACCCCCCACCTCCCTCCATCCTGCGCACCAAAACAAATACATCACTCATTTTGTAATTAACCATGGACAATGTTTTTGGAGCTCGTATCGTATCAGAAAGTTTACAACATAATAACTGGACGCAGTCGTTACACTGCGATAATGTTAATCTACTACCTAGTCAAATACATCATGTTTTAACCGATTAAACTTGTTGACTGCATAGTTATAAACTTCGTATTCATATTTCAGTTTATCTCTCATAATTTCGACAACGATTGGTGATGGTGCAACCTTGTTCTTGGATTTGGTCCGAGAGGTAATATCGTCTGTAATGAATGGTTAGAAGAAAGAACAAATACATCCCCTGGTGGTTTTCTCACACAGATCTGGCATAATTGGAAAAATGATAGTACGAGCTTTGAACAGTCATGCTTAAACTATTTATCTGTGCTTTATGCTTAATCTTTTGGAGCTGGCATGATTAGAAGAGCAGAGAATATTTCATAATTTTCTCCAAAAGATTATGTCCTATAATAATAACATCAATCCACATTCAAATAAGGCAAGACAGCACAAAATTAACATGAATTATGAAAGACTTCCACATTTTACTGTCGTGTACATGATTTTGATGTTATGAAATAAATCTAGAACCAGTTGGCGAAACTCTCCTAATCAATGGCTCTGGTATAAATAAGGGAAACACGCCATCTTCGGTTTGCAGCAAGTAGGGGGAGATCGCGTTGCGTTGGTGGAGATTGTAATTTAATTGACCTGAATCTGGACTAGTGCACATTCAGATTGTACTTACCCGTATTTGGTTTGCCATATTCTGTGAACAGTCCCTTAAAAAAGTCGGGTAGAAGATGCTCTAGCAATTGAATTGTTTCGCCGTATCGTTCTGTTACGCCCACTAGTAAAAACTTGTCTATATTACGTTTGGCTTCTTCTACTGCCCACCGTGATGGAGTTCTGAAAAGAAAACATATAATTTAGGGAGGGGAATGTATTGTTGCTATCTATTCCAGCTTAATACCATATTGATGTATGGATGCTTTCATGTGACACATAAATCTTCTTGTTATGTACTGTCTACTGAGAGCCGGATGAGTGTTTACTCATATCTGACCCTCCTGACTCTCAGCACCAAAACCATGACTGTTTTGTCTATACAAAATTAAAATTTGAAACATGAAACTTGAAACTTGAAACCTGAACCTTGGATAGATTCCATATATGTTTTCTTTGTCATATCGCCTGTGTTTTTCTCTCTCTCTCTACGTGACCCCATAACTCACCAGTGTTAAAATAAGGGGTGTTTATTCAATCTTTAGTAAATGTGAAATAAAGCGTCCCTACTACATTATGACGTAGGTATCACTCAAATCAATAATAGCATTGCATTGCAACATAATTGGTCATAAATTGCTATTAAACAACATGAGGTTTGCACACCTCTCGTATGTAATTTGAAAATGAACTCGGTTAGAAGATTGAATTTCTCTATTGTTATTTAGTTTTCCTGCTATCGTTTTTAATTTTGTATCAGTATAAAAAAAAAATTATATTCAGAACTGCCGTTTCCATCATAATTTTGTCCAAGCAGAATTCGAATTCTGAATTCTCAACTCGGGCATTTCTGATCAGCACTACCCCTTCAATGTAGGAACTATCATTATCATCATCGTCATCATTGTCATCGTCATAACCATCACCATCACCACCACCATCACACCCACCACCACCATCATCATCATCATCATCATCATTATAAGCACAATCACCATCATCATCATCATCATCATCATCATAATAATAATCATCGTTACAACCGCCATTTTTATTTGAACCGATATTATTGTATTGGAACAAAGTTAATATAAATGCAAAATCAACATCTTCATCATTGTCGTCATCATTTTCATTATCATCATCTTCTTCATCGTCATCTTCGTCACCATCATTAACATCATCATCCCCACCATCATCATCACACTCGTCATTTTTATCAGAATTAATATTATTGTATTGAAACAAAATTAACATAAATGCGACCATCCTAAACACAAAATCAATATAATGATATCGAATGGGTTGGGCAGTTAGGGAGTTGGGCATGGAAAAGTAATGCGCATTTAAAGATGTAGCCGAGTACTGGCCATGCAACTCTATCGCGAACGAAACTTTGTAGAAAGTCATGTGGAAAGTTTGATTATAGGGTAAAAAGAACTAACTTAAGAGTATAATGATAAACTTCAGAGTTTATGTAACTCTCAATACATTGACGGTATAGCTAAGCTCTTTATAAGTATATTATTTAGGCTTCAGAATCATCAAAATGACAAGGGGTTGAGTCAATATTTCAGAAATTCACATACACTGCAGAAATAAATGGATATATTTACTGGCCTATATATTTTATGAGACTAAACACCAATGTATATATACGGTTTGGTCACAACATTTAGGCCTTTTGGTCGTCATAATTGGGTTTTTTAAAAGCAATCCTTTTCAGCGAACATTTCTACCATAACCTTATTCCAAAATAACATTTTGTTATATATATGAAAAGGCTTATTTGCTATTTCTTTTTCTTCAGCTTTCCCAGGACTCAACCTCCTCTTAATTTTGTTTTAATAAAAAACACGAATTCTAGCCGAAAGAGTTTATCAACCTACCGGCATCTAGGATGATAGCCACAGAAATGGCGGAGTTGTTGGCTCAGAGAACCGTCACCAACACAGCCAGATCTATTGCGGATCACACAGTCATCGAAGGTCTAAAATAACAACAATGAAAATACAAATACATGGAAAGGGTTACAAAGCATGATAATTGCAAATGACGTGACATAGAATGATGTTTGTTTCCAGGTTAAATTTTAGTCTGATTTGCAGTTACCATTGGATGGAAAATGAATGCATCATATTTCCCAATTTGATTTGGACACCTAGTGGCTGTGAACTTTAATAAATGTAGATTTATAATATTGATATTTGATTGATTGCATATTGTGATACACATCTACAGATTCTCTGGAGTCTGCGGTAATCTTCAGGAGTGAATGAAGGAGAGTTAATAGAAGAAGTAAGAGAAGAAGAAAAAGAAGAAGAAGAAACAGCAGTAGAGTTCTTCAGATATCAAAGGATCATACAGGTCAACTGTTCAGTGCATTTTATACCTCGTTCATAAACTTTGGCTTTGTAAGTTTATGTAGCTTCTCAATGTCTGTAAACTTATCGTCACCAAACTGGGTAAAGTAATACTGAGAAACCATGCGATCCAAAGGGTCACGGATAAAATTGATGAATACGTATTTCCTGCAATTACACAGAGATAATAATAGTAGTAATAATAATAACATAATATAATTATTGATAATAATATTTATTTTTATAAAAGAACGACAAAAATAATTATAATAATGATAATAAGAATAATAATGATAATAATGATAATAATGATGATAATTATGATGATGATGGTGATTTTGTTCACCCAGGAAAGCCTCATGAGCTTCGAAGCTGTTCTTCCTATTGAAGGGCCCTGCAATTATCATTAAGCAAATACCAGGTACCGGTATCCAATTTACACCTGGGTGGAAAGTGGCAAATGAGGATAAATCTTTCGCCAAAGGACGTTAGTGCCGGGTTGACATTCGAACTCTCAACCTTTGGATTGAGAGTCAGGTAAATGAACCACTATACCAGGATACCTGCACTTAGAGAAAAGTTATTACTATAAAATAAAAAAGTTAAAAAAAGACTGTTTGTAAATCAAGAGTTTAGCTTCCCCCACACATTGGCATCACATTAAATTTCTGTAATAGGAATTATATCCCTCACTAGAAATTTCTTGTTCAAGGATTGAGAGCTCTTCATGTGATCATTCATGATTCCATGAATGAATGAAAGGGAGGAAGTCGGCAACCTTCTATTGGTCTTCCCTCTTACCTTGTTCCCACACAAGCCAATGCCGACAATGAGTCTACGAACAAAACTTTGTAGTACAACTAAGGAGCAGCACCGGAAACCGGAGTCCGGCTTCGCGTCATTTTCAGGACAGGCAGCAACCGCTGTCGAAGACAAAGGTGTAACGATGTAGCAACTGAATGTGGAGGGTCTCACACATACCAAGATGAATATCATTGAGCAGCTGGCAGTCACCAACAAAGCTACCGTGATTCTTCTCCAAGAAACCCACTGTGAAACAACTGAGAAACTCGAGCTACCAAACTTCTCTCTAGCAGGTCACATCCCAAGTAAACACCATGGGCTAGCCACTTTCATCAAACATGACACAGACTGGGCTCTAGAGGCACAGTCCGCGCCAGACAATACTACTGAATGGCTTGCAGTGAAAGTTCATGGTGCAACCATCATAAACGTGTACAAACCACCGCCAGCACTCACGATGACTACATTATTGCCACCTTATCCAGCTCCATGTGTGTATGCAGGAGATTTCAACTGCCAACATACGGATTGGGGGTATCGGCGCAGTAACAGGGATGGAGACTGCCTGGCCGAATGGGCTTCCAGCAACAACCTGACTCAAGGTCTGTTCAACCCCAAGGAACCAGACAGTTTCCACACTGCACGGTGGAACACAGGTACCAACCCAAACCTGGCTTTTGCTGACTTCTGTCAAAATGAAAGGGATCATACTCTTGTGCGATATTTCCTTGACATGTTTCCCTGATCGCAACACTATCCATCCATGATAGTCCATCTACATGTAGCTCTAGTAGCGCCAATCCAAAGCAAACCAGTGAAACGTTGGAATTTCCGCAAAGCTGATTGGGACACATTCCACTATGAAGCAATGAAGAGTATGACGAACTGTATGACGACTTTACTTCATTTCCATCTAAGGAAGAGTCTGACGCAAGTGCTAGTACTGCATTACTGTCAAGGCTAGACAACAAACGCAATGAAAGCTGGATTGAGACTGTGTAATCAATTGACTTCACCCACTCAAGTAAAAGGGCTTGGCAAGCTGTCAATTGCCTTTTTTGTAGAACTACATCAAGCACCATATAGTGTCCTGTCATCGCTTACTCAATCGCCAGCGTGCTCGTAAACAATGGCTGCTTTGACAAGCCAGACCGTGACCACTCTACGCAGCTCAAAAAGGAAGCAGCTGTACTCTGGAAGACAAACAGCACCATCCATCTTTCTGATATATTTTCCATGGAGGAATGGTAGCAGCTTTGCTACTCCTTAAGCCTGGCAAGGTTCTTGGACCTGATCGTATCCATCCAGAATTCTTCCGCCATGCTGGAACTGCGGCAACAAACTGGCTTCGTAAATTCCTGTCATCCTGTATGAAGCGTTGGGACATTCCAAATATCTGGCGAAAGGCGACTGTGATAGCACTGCCTAAACCAAACAAGGCGAAGGGTGATCCCAAAAGCTACCGTCCCATTTCACTCCTTTGTATCCCATTCAAGCTACTTGAGCGCCTGATTCACGGCCGCTTCAAACCCATCATCGACTCCCAGCTACCTCACGAAGAGGCTGGTTTTCGCCGCGGCAGATCGACAGCAGACCAGGTCACCCTTCTAACTCAAGACATAGAGGACAGTTTCGACGGAAAACGGAAGGCAGGTGCTGTGTTTGTTGATCTGACGGCAGCCTATGACACTGTGTGGCACAGAGATCTTCCCTGCAAGCTCCTGAAGCTCCTCCCAGACAGACGCTTGGTGTCCTTCATCCTTTCCACTTATACAGCAGGGAGGCTGTGCGAGAATCGAATGTCACCATCAACGCTGATCGCCTGAGATTCGACACGTGCCCAACATACCTCGGAGTGAAACTTGACAGAGCACTCAACTACAGACAACACCTTGAAAGCTTGCGAAACAAAGTCACTGCAAGAGGCGCCCTAATCCGCCGTCTAGCTGGCACTAGTTGGGGAGCAAGCACCAAAACCTCCGCATATCGACCCTGGCCCTCGTCTATGCCCCAGCAGAACACTGCGCACCAGTCTGGAGTAGAAGCCGTCACACATTTCTGGTTGACACCTGCCTAAACGAATCCATGCGCACTATAACAGGGTGCTTAAGACCAACACCTGTCGAGAAACTACCTGTCCTGGCACCCCCCACATCGGACATCAGGCGGATGGCAGCTACGCTGGCAACCCAACGGATACTAGTCCAGGCTGTGATTTACCAAGGCACGCTTGGACAAAGCTTAACCGTCATAGATTTGGTGTCGGCCGTTTCAAGGCCAACGGGGCTTGGCCCAAATTCCAGCTTGTGAGTGTGGTGCAGAGGAGCAAACAGCAGACCACATCATCACAACCTGCCCCTGTTTAAACCACCGAATGGCATCCCTGGGCAAATGGAAGTGGATAAGACCACTAGGGATTGGCTGCTTCACAGTTCTTTAAAAATGTAAAAGTTTTTGTTCTCTACATACGCGAGAAGAAGAAGAATATTTCACTAGGAGAGAAATTCTCTTGCGGTGGAGTATAATAGGTGTGACGTCACACTTCTCAGTTTTTCCCTCCGAATGCCCCATGTTTCCTGAAATTATTTGAACTCAAACGTCCACAACACATTGTTAAATGTAGCTAGAAAGATCGCAGAGGTCAAACTTACAACTTACGTGTAACCTCTAAAGTCTGCATATAACTTAGACCTAAACTTAGAAGTTAGGTCAAACAGTTCAGATCTACCGGTAACAAACAGTTCATCATGTCTTTCAGGGACTTTCATCGGATTAACATCAGGGTTTAGATCTAGACTTAACTTTGTTACACCTAGTCAGTTGCCTAGTGCATTTTATTTTAATAGGAGAGCACAAAACCCTACTCCCAGACCCGTACCGTTAGAACTTAAATAATCTTACGCGAATTTTAGGATGTATTTTGTTATGAGGGATATAAAACAAAAATTTGTTTGTGCTTCATGAATAATTGTTGTTTGCCCACTTGAATACACTTGAAGAATATTTGCACCTGTGTTGCTTAGAATATACCGTCCGTACTTAGATAAATAATAACGACATAACTTTCATGAGCAAGTATCCAGCATTCGTCTCGGTGGGAATTACAATTTTGGTACAAATTACCTTTAGCTGTCCATGCGTAGATTGTAGCTATGTACAGGCTTATTATAAGATGACACTGACAGTTCTTAAGTGTTCTCCAATATAGATGCACACTATTTTCTCTGCACAAGATGCTAATTACAACTTATGTGAATTTGTGTCAGTCTTGCTGTACGTCCTCTGAAATTACCGGCATTCATATTTTCCATTAATACTGTCACGCATGTATGATGTGCTTGCAGCGGCCTTTTTGCGAGCAGTAGTTGATGTTGTAATAAAGAAAATTATTCATGCTTTAAACAAATTAAATTAACCACCTTAAAAACGAGTATTTAAGCTTTGATCTAGCACCGAGTATTGCCTTAGCAAAGCTTTCATATTTTAGTAACTCCAGTTTTCTTCTAAAGAAAAAGGTCTGTCGCTGATATCATCTATAGGCTGCAGTCCTGACTCATAAAATATTGTTGTTATATAATAATTTATAAGAGCACTGACCTATCACTTGGGGTATCTACGAAAAAAACATGCCCTTCCAGAAAAGATGGTGGCTGGATGGAGGCGATATTGCGTTTCACGATTCCATATTGGTTCAGATTCTGCAATGTGGAGAAAAACAGCATATGGATACTTGGGCGTATTCCACAAGTATAATCATATGTGACTTTGCAATCCTAACAGTTTATCTAAAATTTAGATTTTTAAACATTTACACGATGACGAGGCTCTTTTTTGTAAGCATCTACTATTTCTACAACATAAAGGGTAATGCTAAGTTTCAAAGTTTATTTAAATGCATATTTTCTTCGGGGATAATACAATAAATGTTAAACATGATGGTAAAGAATTTCGAGAAATTAGGCATCTTAAAAAGCCTTGTCCATTACTTTTGGAAATTTGTGAACTTAGCCTTTAATGACCTATACCCTATTAAATATTACACTATGATTGCTTTAGGCAATACCATCGGGTTTTGAAATGGTCCTTGACTTTTTAAACGTATTTGCCATGATCGTGTTGTTTGAACAAATTTAAGACGGATAGTAAGATTGTTATCATAATGAATAGATTCTTATTTCTACAACTTGTGGAAAAGAGAAACAACCAAAGAAAAAATCACTTGCATAAGTGGTCGGTTCTTTGTGGAATGATCTCCCACTTACGGTGCGGACAAACTTATCCACATCGTGCTTCAGGAAACCACTTTTGAAGTACTTTTGAAATGATTAAAAATGTAATTAACTGCAAGGTATTTGGTATTTGACCTTTCATCCATTCATATACAATAAACAAATGTATTATAGTTTTGTTTGTAATTAGCTTTTTATATTCTTTGTTTAATTTACCCATGGCACACAGTTTTCATATGTTCGAGCGTACAAGACTCGATTAGCAATGATGCTACGTTCTGGTTCCTTTTATCCTTTTATGTTATTGTATATTACTGTTAATACCTATATTTATGTGTTATTAATGGATACAAAAGTATAAGTTTAATTTCAAGTTCAGGAGTCCCTGTCATCATTTTTAAATCCTGCATACACGTTATAAACAAGAACTTCTTGACTAAACATGACTTTGATATACGAAATAGAAGGGATACTCACATAAGAGGTGATAATAGGTCTTGGTTGCTTGTAACCATTCCGTTGCCCCATGGTAGCTGCCAATGCCAACATTGTCCGACTCCCACATTTAGGAACTCTGTTGTACACTACAACTATATCCTGGATTAATATAGCGTTCATGGAAGGCAGAAATCATATTAAGTTAAGATAATGAGAACTTACGTGGAATCATGTGTGGCATGGCCTGCACCTAAGAGATTCAATAACAGGCACAGTCCAATGTACATTGTTTGTCCAAGACTTTACCAAGTAATACCAAGCTGTATATTGGAATATCATAGAATCATAGATTGACGTCAAATACAATTTCATTTCATGTTAAATGAAACCAAAAAAATGAAACATTCAACTCTATAGTAAGGCTATCAGATTGATATAGTCATCAGACACAATGGAAAGTTGAATGTGGTCGTTTTCATGCCAAAAAAGGAATAAATAGGCTGGACTTGAACAACAAGGGCTCTTCTAAAATTGGTAAATGGGCACCTATATATCATCCAAGGCACATTGTATTTAGGTCATTATTTGCCGATGCCTGAAACAATTCCCTAACATCAGTGACAGTGTTCAGCATGTATGTTCAAAATGGAGATATAGAATCACTAAGGGGAAAAAAAGAAAATTAAAAATTGATGCGTGAATGAAACGGAGATCCTATAATATCGTTCTTTTGTATAATAAGCTTAGTAAGTAGAAAAGGGAAATGCTTAATCTGTCGTATATATACAATATTTATATGCAGTGGGGTATTTAGCGAGCGTTGCTATTCATAAAAGTTTGTATAAATCCCCAGCAATCCTGATCCTACCTATAGTTCATAAACCATTTAGAAGAGGTTTTATGGTAACTTTTTGAAAAAAATTAACAGGAGGAACGACCAATTTTTATGAAGGATAAAATATGAACCCATGTCTTTTCCCAATAAAGAATACAATAGTATTAAGGTATTTATATATATACTTAGCTTTGCTCTTTCCTTCCGTACAGTGCTCAATGCCTAGGCAGAGCAAAAATATGTTGAATAAGGCAGACCAATGGAACATGGTTGCTACTTGAGTTTCACGCCTTGCGAGCGATCATCAAGCAACTGATAGCATTCTTAAAAGTACATGATTACTCTACAACATGGGTACAAATACGTTCGAAATAAGACTTAAAGGTTTAGACCAGTTCTAGTCATGCGATTGCATTGTGAAAGAAACGTTGTGGAATTGATCAGAAAAGGTTGATCAGGTAGCATATAAGTATTGGTGTGTAATGCAAGGTTCTGGAATCATCAAAATGATAAGAAATTTGGCCCAGTCTTGGTAAAGTTACAAGCACTGTACACAGAAAGATGCATATGGGACTACTACTAAATGATAATTTACCAAATATATCAATTAATAGGTGGTTTCCCGGCAAAACTGTACCATCGATTATTAGTAAAAACATATTCTTTCACATGATTGGTAATAAGAGCTTCCATTTCATTTGTTCAGAGGGGGCGTTTCCAAAATTGGTATATACCTTTAACTAATACAATACAATACAATAAGATTTACTCATAGGTGAAGGGGCTATTGTGATTGCTCAGGTACTGCGCTGGATTTCTAAACATGTAGGTTATGGAAGGGGGTATCGCAAAAAAGTCTCCACCAAGGTGCTAGTACATAAATATTTATTCATTTATTTATTTAAGTATAGTTTTTTTTTTTTAAGTTGCAGAGGTTGAATTTGTTTTCATATATATATATATAAAATAAGATAAAATCAAGTTTTCTGCTAATGAAAACTCTGATTTAAAAAAAATGCGGACTTTCAATACAAACCTTTCCTAAAATTGGTTTTCCATAGTGACTTGGGTATTGCGTATCTAGTTTATTGAGTAACGACTGTTGTAACTGGATGATGTCATCATAGCCTGATGTATCTGTCAAATGAATGTATTAATAAAATTAACATGACATGGTATTCTGTGCTTGCCGGGTACAACTACGATAATGCAAATATAATCAGCTCTGTATTGGTATTCAAATACATGTATTTCATATAGTTTATGATATAGTTATAGTGTTGTTAAAATACCACCTGTAATTAAGTCTTCAACAAAGAAATGCTTGAAAATAAATATCAAATAAAACTAGAGTACAATCGATGCGTTTTGCTTTTTTTTGCCCACTGTTTTTGGTTTTAATTTCCAATCCTATTTCTTCTTCTTCTTCTTCTTTTTCTTCTTTTTGCTAGGGTGGGGATCTGGGTGATTTTTTTTTGTCAAACTGCATTGAATTTATTTATAAACTCCAATTCCTTTTCGTACATAACATAGCAGCAAAGCATTTTTCCATAGTCCTAGTGTATACAAACTGAAACATAATTGTAACAAAGCTTTATATATCATTTGATAAACGAACATAAATACAACATAAATCATTGTTTATAGATTCACAATGTATATGACTAAAATATATCACAACTTGATAATAGGAAATTATAACCGCACTAGAGAGTTATTTCATTCCAAATACTAAAACAAGCATTGCTTTTTTTCTTCAGAATAAAAATGATTTTTTTTTTTTTTTTTTTTTTTTGTAATGAGTTTCATATTTCTCAACATATTATTAAACGGAATTGAAGTTATTGGTTTTTCCTTTATTAAAACACACAATCTACCCCAAAATCCTCTCCTTTGTCGTGATCGGTCACTTTAAATAATTTTTTATCTATTCTCATAATGGTTAACAACAAATTAAACAGCTCAGTATGCTTTGGAACTTGGTTATAAAGACGGAATTGTTGAAACGCCTTGTCCTCGGTACCATCTGATTGGTGGATACAACTACTAGCCAATACGAAAATCTGAATTGTACAATCATATCACCCATTAATTAGGAATGATATGAAGTTTCAGTTCTAACACAGATATTAAACAACATGCATGCATGGTCTTCAATGTTCCTTTAACTGTTGGTTATTACAAGCTGTTGATGCGTAACACGTTATTACGATACAAGACGTTTTTATACATAAACTGTCGTTTACGAAGCAAAATGTAGTTTAGGATAGGTAATTACAACCGATAGTCATACCTTTATTATGATCCGAATGCCTATTATAGAGAAGTTGTCCGCCTTGGTTCTTCACATCCTTGCTAGGCTCGTTGTTCATGGTCTGGCTTAGAAGCAGTGTGGTAAAAATAATCACCAATATACATGCCACGACTTTTAGTTTGTATGGAAAATTTTGCGCCATTATTTTTGAAAAGGTCAAAAGAAATATGTAAACCCCACACACGTACACCTCAAGAAAGCATCAGTTTTCTAGAATAAGCAGCGGAAATATTCACGTTTTTGCCGTTTCTATGCTTTCGCATCGTTTGTAGAATGATTGTATAAAGTCAGACATGTCTTCTCCTGCGACAAACTTTACACTGTCCTTTTTTTTCTTAATAAATGTAACATTTGGTTAAAATGTTATCATTTACAGATCAATCAAGCACACTCTACTGCATATATCAACATTTTTTTTAAATAAACACACTCCAGTATGTAAAAGGACCGCGGAACGTTTTAAGAGTGCGGGGGCTGAACAGGTTCGGTTCTGGACCAAGTAAACAAACGTTGAAGGAAAAGTCGATTTCGTGTTTGCTATTGAATAATAATAATAATGACTATACCGTCACATTTGTATAGTGCTTAATACTATGTTTGTAAGCGCGTATTATCACGGTCAGTGGATTCAAGTGCTAATACACACATGATAGTGCACACGTATGCTTCGCTCCCTAGGGAGTATTCCTACCAGTCGCCATTTTACAACATCTTGGATGGACGGCGTCCATTCATCTTTAGAGATGGCGGACTCGAAACTATTCGGTCTTTCAATGGTCAACCGGATGCAGCTCAGCTGCTCAGGTATACTGAAGGTCCTAGGTTCACCTGAAGAGGCGGTCAAGGTTATCAAGGAATTCAATCAAGCGCCCTGGCTGGAAGAGACACAAGAGATGTTCAACAATAAGCTGAATTTCATCATTCCAGAAGTCATGTTGGAAGTGAAGGTATTGACATCCTCTGTCATTCTTAAAGTGAACAGCAATACCCCTTTTTAAGCCGTCTCCTTTTAATTTTAGTCCTGGAAATGCGGGAGAGAGAAGTGTGTACAATGGCACTCCAGTCGTCATTAGCATTATCCATATGCTATTCGTTGTTGCAATGAATTTATAATAAAATTAATTCAATAGTGATGATGATGATGTAAACAAATCGAAAAGAAATCCACATGATGAGATGTTTGGAGGTAGACTTCTGCCGATATCAAAATTCGATTCAAAGGATTACCAAAAAGACAAAATCTAGTGCTTTGCGTGATTTGACGATTATTAAGTTCAAATACACGCCCTCTATAAACAAGTCTCGAAATATTGAACATGGAAGGACAGACTTTTGACATTGAGAAGCCATGATAGTAGTCTATACATGCCCGTTTTTCCTATGTTTTTACCGCAAGGATTTTGTATTATTATTTTTTTGTTTAATGTGAAAGTACAAGATGAACTGTTACATACCTTTTTTGAGGCGCAATGGAGATATATCGCAATCTTACAATGTCTAAAGTTTAAAAATTATGTCGTCTGGCGAAAGCATGGTTAGACCATACTGACAATATAACAGAATCATCGTTCAGAAATATTAACCATTGAAGAATTGTGAAGTAATTATCCAACCCTTCGAATCGTGTACATAATTATTCTTTATTTAGAGATCTTCTCAAGATTGATGCCTAGACACGCGATTGCAGGAAACCCCGTGATGGCATATCGCGCATGGATAAGTTTATACAAACCGAAAGCATAGAATCAATTTATATCGACCAGGACATTCCTGTGAAACGGCATTGTTATGCAGGATCGATCATCGGGCCAGCAATGTAGATAAGCGAATTGTTAATGGTCTTGCTTTTATTGATTTTCGAAAAGCTTTCGAGACAGTATATTACTCAATTCTGCTACACAACCTCGCTCAATATGGTTGTTCTAAACAGAGCATACGTTGGTTCAAGTCTTATTTAGCAAATCTAAAGCAATTCATTACCTTTCAAGATAAATCCTCGGTTGAAAGGGATGTTCGCTCAGGCGTGCCTCATGGCTCGATATTAGGGCCGCTTCTATTTATTATTCTGATTAATGATCTACCCCAGTATCTAAGTTCATGTAGTGTCTAATATGATTGCAGGGCCCTCAGGGAGAACAGTATGAATACTGATGAGGCTACCCTGGGTAAACAAGACATATTATTATTATTATTATTATTATTATTATTATTATTATTATTATTATTATTATATTATGCATGCAGACGATGCAACAATGTCTGTAAGAGGAACATCTATCCAAGAGATTCAAATAAACTGAATCACACGATTTTAAACACAGACAAGACTAAAGTTATGTTGGTGGGTTCACACCAAAGGATTAGTACTTATGATGACGCGACCTTAAAGGTTGATGTAAATGGTAAGCGACTGAAATGTGTCTCAGCCTATAAATGTCTAGGTGTTACCATTGACGTAAATCTCACATTTAGTAAACATGTTGAAAACATTTCCTCTTAATTAAACAGAAACTGTGAATTGTACGCAGGCTCCGTGAATCTCTAACTCAATGTCAACTACAACAATTATACTGGGGATATGTATTACCTCATGCTCTTTATTGCTGCACTGTATGGACTTGTCGATTTAAATATAATGTCGATATGCTAAATAAACTTCATAAAAGAGCAGCTTATATTATTCCTAGACAGTCTTGGCACATTCCATCACGACAGGTCTTGGATGGCCTAAAATGGCCAACTCGAAATGAATTGTTTGACAAGGTCACTTGTTGTCTGGTTTTTAAATGTATTAATAATGTAGCTCCTCCAGCTATGTCTGATAAATTTGTACTACGAGATGATATTATCCAACGCAAAACTCGAAATAGCAACAAGAATCTGTTGAACCCTTTTAAGTGCCATACAGAATTTTATTCTAACAGTGTGGACCAAGCTAACAGTGGAAGCCCGACTTTCTTTAACTCTCAATGTATTTAAACGGATGATATCAGAGAAGTAACATGTTTATTAATTTTCTCAAACTCATCTTAAATTTGTATCTGAATTGGATCTGGGAGATTTATTTAGGTTCTCTGTCAATTTTATTATGAATCTTCTATCTTATAGAACATTCTAAAATCTGACCTTTCCTTATATTGTATCATTATTTACTTTAATATGATCTTACCTTTACTTTATTTGTTGTCGTATTTGACGTTTTACTCTTCTTCTTTTTTCTCACTTTATTATATATGGAAGCATTTTGTATATCTATTTGTATTTTTACAAGCAGGCAACATGAAAGATCAGTTTTATCGTAATTTATTTCATACTGTTATTTTTACTTGCTTTATCATTGTGCTTTGATGTTATGCTTTATTTATTTAATTGTTGTCTTTTTCTTCCTACTGTTATTGTATGATTTTGTTTTGTGAAATTTGTATATATGTGTATTTTTAATGAGACAGGGCCTTATGCAAGACCAGTTTTTAATCTGAATGAGATACCCTTATAAATATGTGAAATAAATAAATAAATAGACCTAAAATGAACACCTCTTAAAAACGCTTTTTTCTTCTGATTTAGGTTTAGCCTAAATATGAAAGTACGAGTCCAGTGGCACTGACTCTTACCAACCGAGTAAAGATAACCGACAAGACCGTCACCATTCGGGATTTTAAAAATTCGAGTCTGTATTTTCGGTTTAGTGTTGGTTTCATCAGTGCGACAGGCCTATAAGAATAATTTACTTTCCCCCCTTCCGTCACTCAACTCTTTAAAGTCTTGTATATGGCTCATATCACGATTATTTCAAATACAAATTACCAAACATCATTCATAATATTGCACTCTCGTCCTTTGGAGGTGCGAACCTGTATCCCCATATAGATAAATAATATACATATAAATAATGCAAGTAAAGCACACATGCTTCATGCTTCTAAGAACAACTCTTGAAAAAAAAATCATCGACGAATTATAATAGGGAAAAAGATTAGGCCTAACTTGCAATACAATAATAATTCCAACATAACAATTATTTTTCTCCGTTGTTTGTTTTTAATCCTAATTTGTTTTGTATTTGAAAAAAAAAAGTGTTATATATTGTGTTCGTGGATGGGATTTATATCTCACTAAGTATAAGTTCTACTTAGATATATTTTTCTGCAGGTTATACAAAATTAATAACAAATCATAGGTGAATCATTCAAAACGTCTAGGTCCATGGGCTTGCCGAAAAACAGTCGTTCAAGTTGAAATGAGATATTGTGATAAAATAAATGAATAACATTTTTGGAAAATTGAAAATTGGTTCATAAAATCAGTAAACAAGAGGATTTATTTCATAAAATGACGTAAAAAGAGAGAATGAAATTGGCACAGAAAAGGTAAACTTGTGGGGAAAAAAAATATTTGCCACTACCAATTTATCTTTGATAAAATCCTCTTTATGTCGCAAATATTCTAGTTTATGTTTTTATTTCCTAACTAATATCATGAATGTCCCATCTTCAAGTGTAAATCTTATTTCTTACAAGGAGAATAAAAGTCAGAAGTTGCCATTCATGAAAATGTATCATACTCGTAAAATATTTTCCAATCTTGAATAAGTTACTCAGACACGTAGAGGTAATAAATAATACATTGAAAATGTATGAACAGAGAATGTTGTTCCATAGGTCGTGGCAAGAACGAAGCGAATTAAGTTTCCACAGAAATATTAAACCTGAGGAGCGGATAAAAGAAATTGTTTTTGTCAATGTTTATTACGAAATTATGTCCTTTTCATGTTCTTCATTTCTGCAAATATGCTGTGGATTAATTTTGTAAACAACAAACTTCCGCTTTTTCTTTTTGTTCATGTTTTTTTTATTTATTTCTTTTATGTTTTCATTTGTACACAACATGATTTATTTGTTAGGGCAACTTCATGTTATTGTACGAAGTATCAAGTACTATTCGAAAAACATCATTATACATGGTGGCTGGCATCTATGATTATAATCCTGTTATGGGTCACACCCCCACCCCCTCCTCCCTTAAACCATCTCTCTCTCTCCCTCTCTCTCCCTCTCTCACTCCCGTCCTCCCTATTTATCTCTCGTTCCTTATATATTGCTGGCTCTCTCCCATAAAAATACATAATTCTTTCTTTCTCTCTATCTCTCTACCAATCCACCACCCATTTCTCTCTCTCCGTCTCTATCTCTCCTTCTCCCCCTCTCTTCCTTTCTCACCCTATCAATGCTCTCGCTCTTTCCTTTTCTATCATATGCTTCCATTTAGCATAATTAGGGTGGAGCATTGACATCACTACTCATGCAGCCTCTTTTTTACCAGTTTCAATATGCATGTAGTTATACAAGCGTATCTTGTGTAAAGGTCTTAATAAAGTATTCTACATTTCTGTTACAGAGATTCCCTGTTGCGCTTCCTATTCTCCGCGATCAAAACACAAAAGCAGATTATTCTTCACCGTGCCCTTGCTTGGATGCACATTTCCACGGCGACCTGTACATGCATGGTACTGGATTTTGCTTAAAGAGAAGGTTGACTTCTGAGAAGAGGTGAAAAATAATTTTTGAGCATTTTAATTGTTATTATGCAAGTGTGGAAGAACATCAGAGAAAAAATGTTCCCTGAAAAGCATGGCTCCTCAAATGCCTTTATATTCTAAATATGACATGTAACAGCTAAAAAATGAGGACCTGCACATTTTTATGCCATGTTTGTGTATTCCCATATACATCCTTCTGTGTACAGTGCTTGCTACTTTTACCAAGACTAGGCCAAATTTCTTTTCATTTTGATGATTCCAGAACCTTGCAGTACACACCAATACTTATATATGCTATACATTATCAACTTTTTTTTTCTGATCGATTCCACACCGTTTCTTTCACAATGCAATCGCAAGACCAGAACTCAACTTTATCTTTAAGTCTGCATGCTCTAAACCTAATTGCAAGTCGTAACACATAGAAGAACAAAACTTTAGACTGCAAACATGGCCTGTGAATACACCAATGTGTACACTGTACAGACATAGGCAGCCAACGGGATTGAATGAAGCTCGTTGAGAATCACATAAAAGAAATGCAGTATGTGCCGGTTGGGCATACAAGAGTGCGTCCAAACACTACCATATCGTAAGGACACGACTCAAGGTTATTTCACTATTAAAGGGAAAGTCAACCCTGATACCAAGTTTGTTTTATGAAACCATAACAATTAGAGAAATCGGTCGGTGAAAGTTTGAGCAAAAACTTATTAAGGCACCTTTTTAAAAAATATTGCGTAATACAAATATAGCGGATTAACGACAACAACTCATCGTTTATTATTCCAAATGCATGTGTATGTTCCTATGTGTAATGCACTAGAAAGGTGCAAGAAAAAGTAAGTATAAAGAATTAAAAACAAGCTCTAATTCAAGCAGATGTTGTATTTTGATGTGTTTCTGAAAAGTAAATATATCCTTATAGACATTTAATGGGGAATTCAACCCTGATACTGAGTTGGTTTAACTAGGGGCAGAAAAATAAGAGAAACAGATCAGTGAAAGTTTGAGCAAAAACCGATTGAAAATAAGAAAGTTATGAATGTTTGAAGGTGCGATAAATCAAACACAAATTGGCAATTTTGTGACGTATCTTGCGAGGTCTCCTACCATTTGCACTGTACTAAAAATCCTCAAAAATTTGTATTTTTCTTTGTCATACATTCGCCCTAAATATAAATTATTGTAAATATGTTTTTATACAACCCCTGTAAGGCCTGTATGGCAAATCAATTCTGTTATCAATAACTACGAAAATTAAAGTATATGGAATTGTATGGACAGAGCAAAATTGAGAGGAGCTCGCAAGATACATCACAGTGTTGCCAATTTGTGTTTCCTTTGATGATAATTTCAAAAAATTCATAAATTTCCTACTGTTAATATTGCTCAAACTTTCACTAACTTGTCTCTCTCATTTTTCTGCTTTTATCAAAACCAAGAAAATTATCGGATGGACTTCCCCTTTAATGTGCGACTGTGTTTGTAGAAGCCATATCTCGAAGGTCACGCTTTTCATTTAGAGTGTTGTGTATGCTAAGTGGTGGACCTGCGAATTGTAATAATTCTCATTACTTTGAGTGGAGGCCTATAAAGAAACAAATTGACAGGTAAGATACCGTTTATGAATATTTTATTATACACTCGCGGTCAGAAATTCAGTAATCAGTGACAGAGACTCCTGAAATTTGTAATTGTGAATTTAAAATGTGAAACTTAATTATAAAGGATGCAATATAGGCTGTTAACGTTTGTTGAATCATGACTCTCGGTATAATTGACAAACAGTAGTATAATTATGTATGACCATCCGTATTATGACTAATTGCATACAATGCCATTGAAAGTGAAACATTTGCAAATATAGCTGTAACGTCTTAATTTGATATGAATACTGTAGGCTTGGTACAAGTTACTT
The DNA here is from genome assembly GCA_037976565.1 of Mesocentrotus franciscanus. NCBI lineage: Eukaryota > Metazoa > Echinodermata > Echinoidea > Camarodonta > Strongylocentrotidae > Mesocentrotus > Mesocentrotus franciscanus. The sequence goes on along the minus strand of CP137671.1, from coordinate 34,799,835 downwards.
TATAAGTAAAGAGTATTTTAAAATATCACTTATTCAGAAACACACCCCTGCTACTCTAACGGAACGCTATTTTTAGTGCTACCGACCTGTTAATCAATATTATTTCATTCTAAAATCAATCATGAATCGTAGTTGATTGTAACAAGATTTGGATGTTCAGCGTATTGACAATGACTGTGAATTTTATGTATGCCAGGAAAAAATACAATGTAATCCTTTCTACTATGAAAATTCAATATAAAATTACATTATCAAGGGGAGTACATGTTTTTACCAAGAGTCGTTTTACACATAATACTATAATTCGGCACATTTTCCATTTTGATTGTATAGCCACCCCCCACCCCCAATTAAAAAAATATATATCAAACACATGTATTACGTCGGGATGAAAATCTCAACTCCTATATCTATCAACATGGAATTTACGTGCTGAATATAACTATTAGTGTTATGATTATCTCGATCTCAATAATGTAATAATATTGCATTTATCAAGCGCCTTTTCAAGAGAAACAAAGCACAAGAAGAGTGAGTGTTGACATTAACTGTTTACCCAGTGTTATATACGTATTTTAGCATTCAGAAGGACTAGTAAGTCTATTTCTATTTGATATTTAGGAAAACAGATTGATATGCATTTAAAGAAATTTCTGGATGTGAATTTATTGCTCTTTTGAAATGCCCCTTTGATTGTGCATATATTGACTTCGCTAGAAATAGTAAGGAATGTCAACAGCAAGATTTTGCTGAAAAGTTGCAATGCAAAGCAAATTGAGAATACAATGCAATACGTGCCTTCCCTCCGAGAGTGATTTTCAGTTGCCCCCTACCCAACAAGAATAGATTTTCACCCCCTTCCCATATATTGCAAATGTTGGACCCAACAACTTGAGAAGTATACACCCTGTTTGATATTATATGGCCTGTATTCGGAACAAATACACATGTTCAAACAACCGACGTTAAACGCAACTAGACTTTGTTGTATTTTTTTCCTTAGAAAACACGGTTCTATTATTCATATCTCTCTCTCTCTCACTCTCACTCTCTCTCTCTCTCTCTCTATATATATATATCTCTTTCTCTCTCTCTCTGTCTTTATCTCTCATTTTTCTTCGCTCGTGTTAACACAAAGCGCGAACTCTGCACCCTCATCTACGAACCGCATTGTGTTCAAATCTCTTATTGATAAAACGCATTGCGCCACCTTTGTTGTGTTATACTTCTAGTGACTACTCTAAAACTGTTGCGGCGCGGCTGCTGCTGATGTCGTTTGTTTGTGTGTTTATTGTTTTTGTTGTTCGTGTTGTTGCTCTTGCTTCTGTCTTGGCTTTAAAGAATTAGACTTTTAAATGACACGAGTTTTATGGCGTTCATTCAGTACTGAATATATACGCCATATCTTCGTTATAATATAAGAAAATTCAGCTATCCGTAATGAAAACTGAAATAAATAAAAAATTGTAGAAATATAATTAATTGATTAAACTACAAAATGTGGTGGCATTATTTCAACATAGATTGCGATATAATCATCTCACATTATTTTAATTGTTGTTCTTCTGATTTACAACTTGAGGAAGCTGAAGATGGAGGACACTAAAAGGCTCAAAAAGCCTGCGGAAGGTGTACCAAACATACCATCTTCCGAAGATGCTGGATTTCCCAATATACCTAAAGTTTTTGGTGAACCAGCGCAGGCCATCAAGGTTTTCGAGGAGTACAATAACATTGTCTTTACGGATGAGTTTCAGCAAATGTTTAATGAAAGGATGGACTTTACTAAGCCAGATGTCATCGAAAAATTGCAGGTATTTGGCCAAGTGAAAACATTATAATATCCATATGGCGTTCTTCTTTCACAGCTGAAAGGAGAAATAAGCAAAACCACATGGAAAGAAGATTATAATGGATCCGGATTAAAGTGTAGAAACATTGTTTTATAAATATAGATAGGAATAGAGAAACATGTACAGACCAGATCACTGCAAAATATGAGACTTCATTAAACAATAAAAATGTGGATTAAAAGGAAAGCTATCATAAAGGAGCGGTGGGATAGGGTAAAAAAAATGATTTTAGAACTCTAAATTATGGCTGTTATATATTCTATTTTACACACAATATATTTTTATTTTATTGCACACACCTAAAAACGAATTAATTTACTAGCCTTTTTTAGCCATTTTAGCATATCATTGCTGATTTTAATTGCATCACTATTTTATTCAAGACTCCTGCAGTTATTTCAAGAGATAGCATGTTTTAAATCATTAGTTTATATAAACCCGTTTCTGCTGTAATTTGGCTTATAAAGTACCCTCCAAATTTATTTCGCTAATACTTTTCTCTCATTATTTTTCTGCCCAGAGCGTTTGGCTACATGCAAGCTATCTAGCATTGGAACGCTGTGGATTTGAGCACTTGAAACCAATGTTTGGACCTGGCAAGATTACAGAGATTCTCCACGTTATGTTCATAGCATACCGTGATTGCCCAGAGGTAAATGTTATTTAGTAATTAACACGATCGTAAAGACTTTCAAGAAATCAACCTAATGGTATTTTCAATTGGCTATTGGTTTTCCTTTAGAAGACATGCTCAGATCCCGTAATATGTATTTTTCGTGTTTGCACATTTGAATAGAAGGCTCACAATGATAATGAATTTTCCCAATTCCAGGTTGATTTACGAAAGACTTTTCTCTTGTCTTTCATGTTAGGTTTTGAAATTGGGGGCGTATGTTCAGGATCCTGATGTCGGTGTACCGCCACCTAGCGTGGTTGACATTGGTAGTGAGATGCCGCCGAACCTCAATCTGGTCTCCCTGGCCGGCAAGACCATAGGTCTTTCGGATCTCCATATCAACAAGGACAGAACTATGATGATCATGTCTTCATCAGCTTCCTGACCTCCGCTAAGGGTGAGAAGATCAAGATTTTTGTGTTGGAAAAATATGTCATTACTCTCGGAGGGAAGGCAGGTATTGCATTGTATTTTCACTGTTGGGGTTTTTCTATTTATGGACATTAATTACCATGACCATAAGGTACTTTTTTCTTGTATTACACATATTGCCGCCACCACCACCACCACTCACCTCAAAGTCGCAAAATACTGGGAATATTACTACATGTACCACATACTGCTTTCGAGTCTTAACAATATCATCTAAATTTACAAAGGTTATGAATGGGAAATTATTGTCTGTGTTATAAGGTTTCTTCTCCTCACCTCCTTCTTCTTCTCCTTCTTCTTTTTCTTTTTCTTCTTTTTTCATTTTCTTCTTCTTTTTTTTTCTTCTTCTCCCTCTCCTACTTCTCCCCCTCCTCCTGCCCCATTCCTTCTCTCCATCCTCCTCTCCCTCCTACTCCTCCTACACCTCATACTCCCCTCCTCCTCCTCCCCCTCCTCCTCCTCCTCCTCCTCCTCCTCCTCCTCCTCCTCCTCCTCCTCCTCCACCTCCTCTTCATTTTCTGCTTGTTCTTTTTTTCTTTTATAATGTTGAATTCGTAAATTGATTCTCTTTTATTTGTCATCACATGAATTTATTTCCAATCTTGTCTCCTTTTAGGCCTGTGTAATAGGTGGTACGCTTGCAGGTATTGTTCGCGACTACCGAACCCAGGTCGATTTCCTAGCCGTCTACCTCGCCGAAGCTCATGCCGATGGAGTGTGGTCTTTGGGAGCAATGTCAGCTACACGAAGCGTCACAGGTCTCTTCAAGAGAGGATTGCTGCAGCTAAGTACGTGAGGCAGCTACATTAAAGGGATAGTTGAGTTTTGTTGCAGAGGGCGCTACACAAAATATTTTTGTGAGATAATGAAAAACTGAGTGTCATATTAAAAGAATATACAATTTAAATGACAAAATCACCTTGTTTGATCAAAGTAGGTTCAGAGACGTCTGAAATATCCATAAATATTACAATTTCTAATATCTGTGGTGCCCCACAATATTCGGTATTTTGGAACAAGCCGTTAAAAAACGAGAAAGCGCTTTATACGTTTTATTCCAGCCAATGCCAATAATGGCTTTTTGTTGGCTTTTTCGTGTTGGTTATAATACGCACAACCAGCCGGCCCGTGTATTGTTATTAATTAATTAATTAATTAATTCACGGTCACCGCATTTTGTTGAAAGTGGAGCTGAATTGGTATGATCGTTTTCAATCTGAATTCACACATTTTGGGGTCTAAAATTACCTTCATATCAATTTTAAAAGGGCACTACAAATGTCATTAATAAGAATAAGAGCATTAACCATGCACTTTGAAGGCATTTGCGGTCTTAAACAAGTACTCAACTATCCCTTTAACATTGCCTTGAGAACTAAGAGCATCATTATATTTCGTAAAATCTACAATGATATTGTAATGAGTAGCATTCTGTATATAATATTACACGACCCCCGTTATTGCTTATCTGATTATTTAGGCTGAAGATTTGGTTTTATGGACTGGTAACAGAGCATTATTTTGTTCTTTAACCATTCATGATGATCATCAACATATTACATTTTGGCTCAATAACTTTTGATTCAGGGCAATAACAAGAGAAGTGTAAGAGCAGACCATCAGTTCCATTAATGGTGCCTTACCCAAAACACATCTCCCGGTCGCAATTTCAACTAGCAACTATACGCTTAAAGTCTTAAATTGGCAAAGTTGACAAGTTCAAAACCACCGTAGTCAATACATATTGGTAACATTTGGCTCTCGACAAAGTTCTCATTACATCATTAGCATCATTAACTTTATTATTATATCGATAGGTGTTAGTTTTCAACTATTATTGTGGTTAGAAAGCAGCGTTCTTCCCCCATTTCTATCTTTCGTATTAGCAAGTTTCTCTCTTCCTTTTATATTTATATTTTAGTTTTACTAAGAGCTGCAAGCACATCATAGATCTGCTATTTAGTGATCATAGAGTCCTTATAAACATCATATCCTGAAAGAGTGAAATGTGCATTGATACGTATTTTTTATGGTTTCAGAGATCTTCTCCAGATAGATGCCGAGACACACGATTGCATGACTGATGACGTAAGTGATACTTCAAAGTTCCGCCTCGTCGTTGACCAGATGGACAACCTCTTCTCCAGAATGTTCAAGGCGCACCCAGATCGGGTGATATTTATCCGTGATGGGAAGATCGTGTACTTCGGTAAAAACATCATGGATCAGATGAAGGAACCTTCACGCCTGATGACCCATGAAGCACGTGAATGGTTGGAGGCGAACGTTGGGCCAGCTTCGAAGCAGTAATATCATTGTCGTACACACTTTAAACTCTGATCTGGTCACAGCTGCGATTTAATCGTCTTATGAACGTTATTCAGATGTAGTGTTTAAGATGGTGGTTAAGTTCTTTTCTTGTTTATGGATACTGAATTTCAACCAAATTCAACTTATGAAATCACCCAAAATAGTTTTTCAACGCTTATAGGTACCAATAGTGCCAGTGGAAATCTATTTTTTGATAGCATGGGTGCCCATGTATGACACATTTTTAGACATTCATACCGTCACATAATCTCCAATTTGATGCCAACGCCATGTATAGAAGGAACTAAGGCCCTAAACGGAGTCTTGCCTACAAAAAGAATATGCCATTGAAGAATTGGTGTTATGTTTTTAACCAAATACAATGCCTTGAAATTTACATAATATATATATATATATATATATATATACAAGATTTTAGGCTTACTCATCACCAGGCGATATTTTTCTACCTCACAATTACCCAATTGACAATGTCTTTTTAACTTCCTTCTTCTTATCTTTCTGTATTTCTTTCTCTCTATCTTTTTTTCTAACTTTCTATCTTTATTTCTTCTTTTTTATTTTTTTATTTTTTTCTTTTTTTCTTACTTCACCAACTTGGGAATGGTTGTACATATCATTACAGAATATCGAGACAACTTAAACGGATGCACGAAATTGGCGTTAGAAATGGCTCTGTTAAAAGGGTGTGAGGTTATTTCATAATTAGGTGATATAACAATAACAAGATAGAAGAATTGAAAAAAAAGCTCAATAATAATGTCCCAGAACATATTTAAAAACTATGCTATTAGTCTTTCTTATGGCGAATCTTTTTATTTTCAAATATAAGAAAAATGCAAGTAGGTCAGCTGAAGTGTACAAAAAGCGGGTATTGTTTCATATTGATTGACATGAACAAAGCTAATGAAGTGTCCAGAGAAAATTTAAACTTTGGGAACAGATATAAACATTTGTCATGGTCAATATATCATATGCAATGATGTCCTCTTTCTTTTCTGAATTACATTTTGATAGAAATAAATAAACATCTTACTAATATACTGTTGATTCCTTTATTTATTGTGAATTCTAATATGTTAACTCACTTGGGGGGGGCGTGCTGCGGGCTCGCAATTTCATGATCTCTAAAAATTGCCGAATTATGTGCAACTTGTATCAACGTGATATCTACAGTTCTGATCAGGAAAAAGGCGTCTATTGAAAAGAAGAGTAATGCAATGTGTGATGGAGGAGGAACGGAGGAACGGAAGTAAAGAGATAGAAAGACAAAGAGAGAGAGAGAGAGACGGGAAAGAGAGACAAAAGGAGAGAGAGAGACGGAGAGAGAGAGAGAGATTAATATATACGTGAGAGGGGCAGGGAAGAAATGATGCCCTTATATACGGTATTCGTAATAGTAAAAGGAATCACCCTAGAAAGATTGAATATGGATTTTATGACACAATTTCAGTTTATTGATAGTATAGCCAGAGGTTTTAGATATTCAGATGCACCTCAATGTTTTCATTTTCAAACATAAATGCGCTAATGACCTCAAAGAGAATGATGGAACAATGCAAGGTGCTCACAACAAATTTCTAGGGCCTGGAAATCGAGCTTACGGTTCCGTGATGTTTTAAGCCCAACTCGTGCGTAATTACGTATGCAATCATTATTGTTTTATTTATTTTATTTATTAACATTTATATCCTTCTCAACGGTACAATATGAAACACAATGTATATATATAAATTATATATGTAACAATAATTTCAACATAGGGTATACAGTAAATAATTCAGATAACAGAAGGAGGCAAAAACCCGAAAAGCATAGCTTGATTTGGGAACGCCCATAATAAGTTAACATAGTTACTGAGAGAACATTATAGATATTATTATTAAAATTACATATTGTATAACAGAACGTTGATAGGAAAGAAAAAAAATAGTAAATGGAAGAAGAAAAAACTGAGAAGAGAATTAAGTATAGGAAGGCATGTTCACTTAGAAAGAGAAAGTTAACTCAATTGCATAAACAGTAAGAAAAAATATGGAAGTATAAGAGCACAATATAACGTACGTAGAATTTGATTGGGCAAAAGATGTTTGAGTCTGGATATAATGCCAATGTTTTTGGACACCTTACTTTCAACTTCGTGAATATGGTATTTCCAATACAAGGAACTATCTAAATAAACGCCAAGAAATTTGACTTTATCTACTCAAGAACAATATTGAAATCATTTAAATCTGCATTCTTTCCATTGTGAAAAATCATAAAATTACATTTCTTTACATTTACAGATAATTTATTAGATTTGAACCATTCACATATATATGCGAGACCTGCATTTATTGTATCCATGAGAGACTTCAAGTTTGAATCGCTGTGAAATATGTTTGTGTTGTCTGCATACAGTATAAAAGATAAATCATTCGAACTTGATCTCGATTGATGGAAAAAAACATTAGCTCATATTTGTGCTTTGCAACTGATGGGCTAAATTACGTAAGATGTAGTTTCAAACATAATGCAATCAGAATGCACACATGGAAGGAAAAACAAATTATTTCATTATATTAGTACAATTAATTTACACATTTGAATAAATATCACGTGTACAAAGTTAATACCCATTGCATTTTAATTAGAAGAATGATAGTAAATGGTCATTTGACTTCATTGTGAAGGCACTTTGAAGAGTTACACTAAATAGGTGATTATGTAGTAACAAAAAAAAATAGTGCATTGTAAATATTTTGACCAACGAAATTATAACAACTTGACGAAATGTTGCTTAAGATATATTTTAAAAAACAATGATAAATTGAATCTACACGGATATATATATATGTATATATAGGACTGCACAAAATGCGGCATCATAGAGTTATGCAAAGATAACTGTAACCTACGCCTGGCCGTGTTTCAGAGCACCACGATCGCAATCCTCTTCATGATATTTTGCCACACATGAGTAAACAGATTTAGGAAAAAAACTCTCACCTCGTTTTTCCCCTTTATCAGAACTCAATCTGCTCTTTGAATCATGCGGTATGATTTTAAGGACAGTGTGCGATCGGTTATCCTCCCGAAATTTTGTTAGACCTTTCATAGTTATGATAACGCACGACACGTGATGATCTAGCCGTGCTCAAGGTCCACAATAGGGCAGCACGACGCCCTCCCCTCCCCCTCACCCACCACGCGCACTCACTTTAAAATCACTCAAAGATCCCATTATTTCTTGAACATGTATTCGAACTTAGCATACGCATCCGCTATACCTAAGCCATACTCAATTAAAATCATTTAAATCTAATTTTATTAAAATCTTCTGATATACAACTATTGCATGTTTACAACAATTACAATTTTACTTCATTACTTCTGATTAGGTTAAGAAATTGCCCATATTTAAACAATTATGGCTGACTTAAAAAGAGAGCAGTGCTAGTCACGCATGTCACCTGGTCATTTCGTTGACCTGATTCTAAAGGTTGAAATGAGTGTGAACTCGCTTTTTTTCTAATTCCCATACACAGTTCTCTGCAACTAAAGAATCATTATATACCAATAGTAAGTAGTGTTCACTTTATTTCTCTTCTTTTATTTCTATTTTGAGACTAATGTCATGTCGTTTATTTCTTATTTACGCGGTTCAAAGCACATAGCCCATACATTTCTCCACCCATTGGATGTTCAATTTATATCAATGTCAAAAATTGTACGTAGCAAGTAGTCTAACTATGTAGAAAGCACTATGAGGTACCATAAACATTTTGGAGGAAAAAACAGAGATTTTGTACACTCTGTACTGAACTAACCAAATTGTTTTCATTTTGCTATAGTTTCTTTGTATAGGATTCAAATTGAGCTGTATAGTATAATTTTTCATTTTTCTACGTCTCTTTTACTCTTACAAGGCATGGTAAACCAGCTGCAAACGTTTAAAAAAATTAGGCATCTTTTATGTTTTGGTAAAGTCTCGACACAAGCTTAACGTCTTGGAACAGTAAAAAGAGGCCATTTTCGTAATGTAACTAAAATTATACTAAAGTGCCTAGAGACGAATTATTTCATTCACCTGTTACGAATAATTGTATTTCAATAGCCAGAATGAAATATTGCATATATTACCTGCTGTTAGGTACGGCAAGCCATAATGTTTGTCCTTTCTAGCAACAACTAATTTATGCAATTTGAATTCTGACTATTGAGATTCGTAACAGGTGAATGAAATAATTCGTGTCGAAGTGCTTCACAAAGGCATATGCATAAATTTGGTTACATTACGAAAATGGCCTATCAAGATGGATGGGTTATCGCTTTAGTATAAGATACATTCACTAATGTTATGCATACGCTTTGAGGAAAAGTTTCTCTTGACAATTAGTGACCTCGCCAGAGGCTTGCCCGATATAACAACAAGATACAAATGAAATACAATTATTCGTAGCTGGTGAATGAAATGGTTAGGGAGAGTTATATTAATAAAAAGGTCTGTTGCTCATGGAGTGCAATAGAACATTTCGAAATGTAATCAGATTTATTGCACAAATCTTTGTTAAGTGCCTCGTCACGAATTATTTCATTCACCTGTTATAAATAATTGTATTTCAGTAGTCAGAATGCGAATTGAATACATTAAGTGTTGTTCGCTAGGGCAAGCTATAATGTTTGTCCTACTTTGCAACAACTAATATATGCAATTTGCTTTCTGACTATTGAAATACAATTATTCGTAACTGGTGAATGAAATAAATTGTAAGAGGCATTTAAAAAATAATTTACATTAAATTTGATTACATTACGAAAACGGCCTATTGCAAATCAACGTTTTGGGAGTTAACGGTGCTATCATTATGCATTCTTGTGTGCCCTTGCAATTGCTTTGCTTGCTTTTCTGTCCTCACACCACGGTTCAAAGGGCCTATTTATTTAAGTCCTGTCAGGATGTTGATATACCTCCATAGTGATAATTGGGGCACGTAAGGGTATAGTTATTGTTATACCATGCAAGACTGAAATGAAAAGCAAGCACAAACAGAAAAAGGGGGTAGAGGCAACAGTGATATGCCACTGAGATTTCGGGATAATGTAATTAAATGGTCAGTTGTTGGTCTGATGTCGGTCCGTGTGTGACTGAGGTATGATGTCGGTATTGTTGGTGTAACTGAGCTACTATTGTTCTTTGTACTAAGCTATGAATCTTCATATCTCATGAGGTTTAGAAATCACAATCTCTATCAGTATTCGTGGGTACCTACACCGTCATTGTTGCCATAAACCTGTACATTTTTAATTATCAAATTCCTATTTTAGTAAAAACAAATGGCAATTTTATATTATCAATGAAACTTGTAAATCGTATTTAAATATACACAATATTTGTTAAGCTTTCTATATCTGTCAATGTGTTATCAATGTAATTTGATGCCACGTACTTTTTACTCTGTAAATTGAACAATTTCAGCTAGCGGCTACATGTTCGATGATTTTTTTTCTCAATAAATCAATAAAATACATTACAATACTAACAAGAATGTTGGTCTCCTTCCTACATCGTATGCATCATCCTATCAGGCCTACTATACATATAAAAGGCGTGGAAGTTGGATGCATGCAATAGATTTCTTGAGTTTCATCATTCGTGTTTATTTTTTTTCTTTTTCATTCTTGAAGGACAGGTCGGACATCATAATCATACTTCATCACCGAACGAAGATAATCAACGATGGCGGACCCTGAAAGGCCTGACCAGGTCAGTCCACCTGCAGAAGGTCAACCAAACAGCGGTCAAATGCAGAAATACCTGAACATGAAAACCCCGGGGACAAACGATCCCCAAAGTTGCCCAAACTTCTTGGAGAACCAGCTCAGGCCATCAAGGTTTTAGAGGAGTACAATAGGGTTGTCTTTTCAGATGAGATTCAGAACATGTTTAATGAAAGGCTCGACTTCACCAAGCTAGATGTGCTCACAGAAATGCAGGTAATTCGCTTAATTTGAACTTTTGTAATTATATTGAGGAACATTGGTTTTGTAAAAGCTTATCGAGCAAGAAATCAGGCAGAACATTTTCAATAAATTGCTGGAATTCATTAAGCCAGATATGCTCGCAGCTAGGCATGTAATTTGCTTCATAATTGAACTATCGTTATTCTCCTAAAGAATATTTGTTTGGGTGAAAACTTATCAGGCAACATTTCTTGGTTACAATGCAAATATGCTTGCCAAGTACAATTCCATGCGTTTCTAAGTTTATAATTATCCTAATAAGGGCAGAACAAGTTTCTACAATAATGAGACAAAGGAGTCAAATCATTACAAAGACTTTTCACATATCCACCTATTTAATGGTGGACAGATTTCTCCCTCTCTTTAATTTTCTATTGCAAAGCAAGCAACTTTTTATCACAGAATTCCTAAACGTTTCGCTATTGGGAAGGGGCGAGGTCCTGTTCATTTGTTGACTTTGCTACATTTTACTTTAGTACAGTGTGTTCTATATAGGGTCGCATACGGCATGACAATACCCCCCTCCCTCTGTATTGTGCAAGTTATGTTGTTTTTATTCTATATGGTTTTCTTTCTTATTCTCTCCTGTTCAGAATATTTGGCGTCATGCGAGCTGCCTAACTCTAGAACGCTGCGGATTAGATCACTTGAAAACAATGTTCGGACCAGGAAAGATTCAAAGCATGCATCGTCTAATGCTGGGGGCATATGGAGACTGCCCTGAGGTATGAAACAGTATTATAACATACGATTATTTTGCTCAATCTACAAGTATTAACAGTTTATAATACGACTATATCAAGGAAGGAAATAGTTCCCAACCCATGCACTCCCATCCCATCCAGCTTCCTCTGATCAATAAAATATCAATAAAAGTATTTCCAACTGAGCGAACACATGGCAACAAAATTTATGTCTGATGGAAGAGCACATACAAAATATATTCCGCTTTGTGTTACAAGTTAGTATAATGAATATTCTATCGTTGTGTCATAGTGAACAAAAAAAGTTGTTTATAATAAAGATTCTAATTCCAGTTCCCCACATTTAGCCACTTAGCCACTTCCTCGATGATTTAGGATTTTTTGTCTTAATTAAGCTGTTGCAGTTCCACTTTATAGGCATGTAGATAAAGGAGTTCTTAATGTGGGCATAGGTATCAATGAATTTGTGAGCTCTTTGCATCTGCTGCTAATTTTAATTTTTTTTAATTATTGTTGCTGTGCTGTGTGCGTGGATGGGAGAGTGCTAGCGTGTGCGCGTGTCTGTGTCTGTGTGCGTGTGTCTGTGTTTTAAACCTCAGAACTATTGTCAGAAGGCCTGTGATAGGACCACAAACATACACGTCTAAGTCTTGGGTGCCGTCGGGCACATGGACCCTTAGATAACTTTTCAGAAGGCCTACGAGACTGACACTGTCATTGTTGCCGGGCTCTCGGTCTGAGAAGTATGAGAATATAATGATTAGGAACATTTTAAATAACAGACGGCACAATCAATTCTGATAGAGTGTTGTTTCTTTTCATTATTGTATACTGTGTATAGTATTATTTATTATATTGTATACTACTTTTCTTTCATTTATTTTTCTAGGTGGTGAAAAAGTTGTCTTATATGATTGATCCAGATGTCCTTCTCCCTCCTCCTAACGCTCTAGACGTTGGTGATGAAATGCCAGGAGACCTTCGTCTTGTTTCCCTAGCTGGTAAGACCGTAAGTCTTTCTGATCTTCATATCAACAAGGACCGACCTATGATGATCCTGGCTTCATCAGCTTCCTGACCTCCGCTAAGGGTGAGAACATATATTTTGTTATACTATAAGCCACCAAGCATATTGGTACTTAATATTATTTAGCTTATTAAAGTAAGTGCATTCACCCGGATTTCCCCCCACCGTATTTGGCCCTTTACTTTTTATGTTTTAAGCTTTGTTCCCCTATAACACGATCGCACATAATTTCGAAAAAACACTTAGAGCAATCTCAAAAGCCTTGTCCATTACCTTTTGAAATGTGTGAATATTTCAATGAAATATAATCATGTATTAAATGATTCCCGACATGATTTGTGTGGGAAGTACCATAGGCCCTTGAACTTACCCTCGGGATGATTTTGCGAAGTCTTTGCGACCGTGATCTTTTCACATCTGTTTATATTATAGGCCTGTGTAATAGGTGGTACGCTTGCAGGTATTGCTCGCGACTACCGAACCCAGGTCGATTTCTTAGCCGTCTACCTCGCCGAAGCTCATGCCGAGGGAGTATGGCCGCTAGGAAATAACAACAGCTACATGAAGCAACACAAGTCTCTTCAAGAAAGAACTACTGCAGCTAAGTACGTTATACAATGGTCAGCCTTTGGTGAAGCACTTTCGCCTGTGAAAAAAAACCTTGCGTAAAACAAAATTTTACAAATATACTTTAATAGCGACAATAACTCGTTTAATGTTTTTAATGTATACATTCATATTTGTTAATGTTTTGATGAAAAACAAGAAAAAAAAGTATAAAGAAGTACAAACAAAGTTCTAATTTACACATGTGATGTATTTGGAATTGTTTCTTGTTGTTGGATTTTCCTTATGAACATTTATCGCCATTGTGGAATTTTTGTATGCATGCTTGTCTTCATTATTTAGAGATCTTCTAAAGATTGATGCCGAGACACACGATTGCATGACTGATGACTTCACTGATACTTCAAAGTTCCGCATCGTCGTTGATCAGATGGACAACCTCTTCTCCAGGATGTTCAAAGCACACCCAGATCGCGTGATATTTATCCGTGATGGGAAGATTATGTACTTCGGTAAAACCATCATGGGACAGATGCAGGACCCTTCGCGCCTGATGACCCATGAAGCACGTGAATGGCTGGAAGCAAATGTCGGGTCAGACTTGAAGCAATAAGGGATGGAAATTTGCGAGGATGGTCACTGAAAGTTTAAATCATACAATACCACATACCTTTAAGTTACACTCAATAAAGATTAAAACTGCAATATTACATTGAAAGTCGCCAAAATGCAAATTAGTACGATTTTAAAGGTGGCATTTTTGTTGGTACACGAACATTTTCGTTTCTTTGTGACTGTCACAAATCATTGATATCTCGTTTCTTGTAACATATTAATGGCACTTCATGATTACCAAAGTGTGAATGTTGAAAATGAAAACTAAAGACGTATGATTTGCTCGTAAAACATAGAAGCTAAGGCATATCTCATAATTTTACGGAAGTAATTAAGGATGATATACTTCTTCTATTTGTGTTTAGTTCAAAATGTAAATCAATGAAAACTAAACAGGCATACTCATATTTCAATAGATATCCCTTTTTATTGAAGTGGGACTATTATCATCATTTGTACTAAATGAAAGGTTATGCTAAAGAATCTGAGCCAAAATGTTGATTATAAAGAACGCACGCCCCCCCCCCTCCATATTTGTTAGTAGGTCTCTTGAAGTATTTGTTTCAAAATAGATGTTTTGTGAACAATTGAAGATGATTTGAAGAGAGATACAACTCAATAAAGTTTATGATCTTGAGTTTATGATCTCTAACATGTATAGCATGCGTATAGACTTCATGCTGTCATACTGGAAACCATTCAGTATGTTTTTAGGGAAACACTAATGACCGCATGCATGGGAGATGGAAATAGGAGCTATATAAACCTTTCCATGAATCGCCGTTTTTACATCCTGAGAGATAATATAGTATGATAAATGTGTAATTCATATTGTAGCATCTGGGCAAATATATGGAAAGAGGTTGTGGTTGCATAAAATGTTTGACGTTAACAAAGCTAATGAAGTTTTCATGGGAAACACTTACCTATGGAAACGGAAGTAAAATTTGTCAGTCAATTTATGGTATTCAATAATAACCTCTCGATTCTACCTTTTCCATTCTTCTGAATAAACAGTATCAACAATCGAACAATACATTGTAAAATTTGTATATTTGCATATTGTATAATCCATGATTCGGTATTTGACTGCATGTGAGGAATATTGATTTTCCCGTCAACTGCGCAGCATTTTAATTTTGTATGATGCAAAAATTGTATTTTAAAAAAATTTAGGGTGCAATGAGAGGAAATACTAAATTGTGTCTGGTCATTTTATAATGTGTATGTATTTTCAGGCGATACAATCCGCGTTCTCAATGACACAAAGAGATATGTGATGAAAATAATGAAATGTGCATACGACTCGGTTACAACCTCTGCACCATGGGGTATGAAGCGTTCTATAGACTATTGAGGCGTAGTTATAACGTTCCCGAGCGTAGCAAATGTGGCCGATTTGACGTGAATCTCGTATTTATGTTTTTATATCGGTACACATTTTAAATGTCGGACCTTCAAAAATACTGAAATAAAAACTCTATAAAAATATATTAGTTTTAGAATATATTTAATTGATTTTTCAGGGACAAATTTTAAATGTTTGTTTGAAATAGCAAAATGTTGAATAACAAGTGGTATAGCTTAATGATGACGTAAATCCACTTACGAAAATCTTTCTGCAGCAACCAGGCTAGTGGCCAATTTGAAGTTACCATCCAGGACTGAATGAAATTTGTTGGTAAAAAATCAAATTCTTTAGTTTTGTTATGTAATAATATTTTTCTTGTGAATCATATATTTTCAAATGCTTACTATTGCTATCTTATTGAAAGTAAATAATTGTGAAATGGCCTCCATAAGCATTGATTAGTGTTGCTAGTCTTAAAAACAGAAATACATTCAATTTTAACGCGAGTCTTAAAATATCCGATCGAATCAGCCCTTTGTAGGCGTGTGTGAGCCTGTGAGGGATCTATGCATGTGTCTAGATGTAGCAGTATCTCTTTTGTTTGTCAGAGAGATAAGACGAGATACAACATCTCTTGCTTCAATATTCAGCCATGCAACATCGGAAACTGTTCTTTAAGGAGACTATACTACACAGTGATTTTTTCTTCTTGGGAATATACCGAATATACATCGTTTGAAATTAGTCTAATCTTCTCAGCCGATATTGGATCATGGGGTGAAAACAGAAGAAATACTAATGTGAAATAGTAGGCGCATCTCACTATTATGACTCGTTTATATGAGCCATAATTCGTATGTTTAGTTACCATTCCATATATTCTCACCTTTATTTTGTTTAGTAAAAATTCAAGTATCAACCATCTAACGCTGAAATCATAAAGATAATTTTGGTGTTATGCTTGTATAAAGACTAATTAAGCGTTCTCTTACCCAACCCAGTTGATCTATTCCAATACGGTCTACACCCAAGCTCGTCTACAATCTACATATCTAATAATCATTTCATCTATTTATCACTTGGTCTAATTTGTAGCCATTTGGTGTAATCTCCAATAATAGTCTTATTTTCAGTCGTTCTAATGCACATTCGTCTATTATCCCTAAGGTGTGATAATCATTTGATGATTACTATAATTTGTGATTATTTTATGAGATAAAATATAGTGAGCACTCATTTTTTTGTGCTCAACGGGGAGTGCTTTTTTCAACCACCCCCACCCCTCCCGGCCCCTTGAGCGCCAGGGAGCGGGCCCATCTTCTTTTTTTTTTTTACAAAAAGGGCGTTTTTACCTGTTTTTTTCTAGGGAGGGGCCTGCCCCCCTAGATCCGCCACTGGGTGTATGGTCGGTGGCTCAGTGCTGGGTCGGTACACTTTTCTTTTCTTTTTCGGTACACTTGATCAGCTTAATGTCACAAATAGCAGTCTGCGTGTGCTTAGAACTAGACTATCTAGATAATATCTTAACACGTGCATGTTGTTATCGGACGTTTCAAATAATAATAAGCCGGTGAAAAGCTACATATTCTCATATCTTTGGTATTTTCGAGATGTTTCAAGGTAAGGTTTGTTTTGGTTTTTTCTTTGACAACAAGAGCAGTAGGAACAACTTTAGAATACCCCACCATGCGGATTTAAGGGGTTTTTTTGTCCACCAACCCAACGCTTCAACCTGTCAAAGTACTAGGTGCCGAGATATAGTCTTGAATGGCAATCCAAAATCGTACCAACGTGCCAACGTGCGCGTGCCAACGTACGTGCCGACATAAGTTGAGAGACGGGACTTGAATTTAATTCTCCAACGTGTCAACGTGCCAACAATTACAAGCCAACATAAGTTGAGAGACGGGACTTGAATTTAAGTCGGCAACGCGCCAATGTGCCAACGTGCCAACATAAGTTGAGAGACTTGAATTTAATTCTCCAACGTGCCAACGTGCCATCGAGCCAACATAAGTTGAGAGACTTGAATTTAATTCTCCAACGTGCCAACGTTCCAACGAGCCAACATAAGTTGAGAGACTTGAATTTAATTCTCCAACGTGCCAACGTTCCAACGAGCCAATATAAGTTGAGAGACTTGAATTTAATTCTCCAACGTGCCAACGAGCCAACATAAGTTGAGAGACTTGAATTTAATTCTCCAACGTGCCAACGTTCCAACGAGCCAATATAGTTGAGACATTTGAATTTAATTCTCCAACGTGCCAACGTATCAACGAACCAACATAACTTGAGAGAGTTGATTTTAAATCGCCAACGTGCCAACGAGCCAACATAAGTTGAGAGACTTGAATTTAATTCTCCAACGTGCCAACGTTCCAACGAACCAACATAAGTTGAGAGACTTGATTTAAATCGCCAACGTGTCAACGCGCCAACGCGCCAACGTAAGTTTAGAGACTTGGATTTAAGTTGCCATCGTGTCAACGCGCCAACGTGCCAACGCGCCAACGTGCCAACGAGCCGACATAAGTTGAGAGACTTGAATTTAAATCGCCAACGTGCCAACGAGACATTAGTTGAGAGTCTTGAATTTGAATCGCCAACGTGCGGACATGCCAACCTTTTTTTTATTATTGAAGATAACACTATCTTTGTATAAGCTCTCTTATGTTACATTGTCTATAGCAATTACACAAAAAAAGAATTACAATTGTAAGGTGCTATATACATGTATACTGAATATCTAAGTACACAATTTGCTTTAAATCCTTGATAATAAAAAGAACAGTTTATTTTCTGATTGTTATCAATTACTAAACCATTTTATTATTTTATGTTTGGAAATAATTATATAATCAGCTTTCACTATTTTTGAGCCATGAGGTATTGAAAAGTTAAGCACACTTCCTGGTATTTTCTCTCAATACACATCTCGCACCTCTTTTTGATATCAATATCAACTTAGAATGCTTTATCCATGTGTCCTTGTGCACTAGCAATATTATTGATCAATAACCTTTACTCCCTTATAATTATAAAGACCACGAAATAGAATTTTACCTAACGCTCTATACTGAATACTTCCGACATGCGCCGTTTTAAGATGAGCCACGCCAGGCTTATTACATACATTTATAGCATTTTTTGTCGGTTATACTTGACTTACTTCTCTTTATTATGTTATGTCCTTGTAATTTCCTCCGCAAAATGACAAACAATGTTACATTTGTTATTTAACTTTATGCCCCGTTTTAATTATTATTACGCCTTATTATGTTATTTGTCACTGTCTTTAATTATTATTAGTTATGTTATTGTTTGTACGTACTCGTGGTAGTATTATAAATAAAAGGGGGTAATTACCGCTAGGTGAAAGGGCATAATAACGATGAGAAGGGGTAACTGTGTGTGTGAGTATGAAGTGAGTAATTTCGCTCTTAAATACGCCCCTGATTGCCGATGAAAAGAGTAGAAAGTCTTAAGGGACTAACTTCGCTCTTAAATACGCCCCTGATTGCCGATGAAAAAGGATATTATTAAGTAGAATATATTGCTATTTATTATAAAGGAAAAGGTAGATTTTTCTACCGGTATTTGAAACTGCAACTATCACATTTTAATTTAGGGTATCATCACATTACAAAGGAAAAGGGCATTTATCAAATTAAATATATATATATATTAATTGCAGTAAAACAATTATTCTTCGTACGTATAATTAGTCATTTTGGAAAAAACTTGGAAAAAAAGTAGGCGTGCGGGACTTCGTGCCCCCCTAAATTGCCCACATACAAACAACCATCACACATAATTATGTTCATAATTTTTATAAACGTTATAATTCTAAATGAAAGTTTCGCTTGTACCAGTTAAATATTCGTCTAATAGAAAAATATCCTAAGCACTAATTGAAACTGTTTTGTACACAACCAAATGTAAAACAATTTTGTTAACCACCTAAAGGTCGATATTCATCCATATATTCATTTCATATACAATCATATGAACGAATTATCTCATAACTGCTCTCCTCATTTGGTAAGTGGGTTATTTACATAATATGTTTGCATTTTCTTGGTTATTTATTTTGGTTTACAAAATATTAATCTGTTGATTATGCTTCAACTGCAAGCTTGACTGCTTATACTGAGTGATAAGTTATACTTATAGTGATAGTGAAACAAGCTAGGCATTTCCAGAATCTGTAGTAGTAGTACTCAGGGGTGGATCCAACCTGCGGCAAGAGAGGGGGCCAAAAAAGGGGGCTCACTTCGTGGAAAATTGAAAATCGCGGCGCCGATTTTGAGCTCATTGAGGGGGTGGAGGGCGGGGGCGTGGGGTAGTGAGCACAATTTTTTGTTTTTGTTGCTCCCAAAATTTGAAAATCGTGCCGGCCGATTTTTAGCTCAGAGGGGCCTGGGGAGGAGGGGGGATATTGAGCACAATTTTTTATATTGCCCCCGAAAATTTGAAAATCGTGCCGGCCGATTTTTTGCTCAACGGGGGCAGTGCTATTTTAAAAAAATCAACATCCACCCCTTGAGCGCCAGGAGGGAGCACATCTTCTTCTTTTACTACAAAAAGGGTGTTTTTACCTGTGAAGTGTGATGTATCACTGTAGAGGTGAAGGTACATGAATCATGCGCCAAGATTTAGATGATGGAAACAAATTTTGAATCATTAATTAATGTTGTCTATGCATGATGAAAAGTCGTGGCTGAGAAATGAAAAGACATTATTTATTTCTGTATTACAGTATTAGAAATTATATTTGTTGAAAAATGTATAACATGAGAACAACTGTCCTATGTTACCCTAGGACACCAGGTTCCGCGTCACCCTAGGACACCGGGTCACGCGTCACCCTAGGACACCGGTTCCCGCGTCACCCTACGACACCGGAGTTTGCGTTACCCTAACTCTAACCCTAACCCTAACCCTAGGACACCTGGTCTCGCGTCACCCTAGGACACCGAGTCCCGCGTCACCCTAGGACACCGGGTCGCGCGTCACCCTAGGACACCGGGTCGCGCATCACCCTAGGACACCGGTCGCGTCACCCTAGGACACCGGGTCGCGTCACCCTAGGACACCGGTCCCGTCACCCTAGGACACCGGTCGCGTCACCCTAGGACAAAGGAGTTTGCGTTACCCTAACTCTAACCCTAGGACACCGGGTCCCGTCAACCTAGGACACCGAGTCCGCGTCACCCTAGGACACCGGGTCCCGCGTCACCCTAGAGACACCGGAGTTTGCGTTACCTAACTCTAACCCTAACCTAACCCTAGGACACCGAGTCCGCGTCACCCTAGGACACCGAGTCCGCGTCACCCTAGGACACCGGGTCCGCGTCACCCTAGGACACCGGAGTTTGCGTTACCCTAACTCTAACCCTAACCCTAACCCTAGGACACCGAGTCCCGCGTCACCCTAGGACACCGGGTCGCGCGTCACCCTAGGACACCGGAGTTTGCGTCACCCTAGGACACGGGTCCGCGTCACCCTAGGACACTGGAGTTTGCGTTACCCTAACTCTAACCCTAGGACACCGGGCCCGCGTCACCCTAGGACACCGAGTCCCGCGTCACCCTAGGACACCTGAGTTTGCGTTACCCTAACTCTAACCCTAACCCTAACCCTAGGACACCGGAGTTTGCGTCACCCTAGGACACCGGGTCCCGCGTCACCCTAGGACACTGGAGTTTGCGTTACCCTAACTCTAACCCTAGGACACCGGGTCCAGCGTCAACCTAGGACACCGAGTCCCGCACCCTAGGACACCGGGTCCCGTCACCCTAGGACACACGGGTCCAGCGTCACCCTAGGACACCGGGTCGTCACCCTAGGACACCGGAGTTTGTGTTACCCATATTAATCTTCTGTAAATTGATAATTAAACTATACTAAAACAAATGTAACATCTATTTTTACTTTAGTCTCGCATCTTTTAATTTTTTTAAAATTTTCCTTGTTTTTTTAGTGCCTACAAAATGTGTCATGAATAAAGTGTTGTGAGCCTTTCCTTAGAAAACTCTAAACAGCGACCGTCTTCCAAAAATTCAAAACCGGGAACATCGCCAAAATCTCCTGGTTTCGAGCTGGTGCAGTGCGGTAATGGTATATACACGTACACGATCAGGCTGGGGTCTATACTTGCATGTTTACGCTATAGCAGGATTTAGAAACTAGGGCAGACGACGAGTGAGAATTTGGGAATAATTTGATGATTTTATGCATTTATATCCCATTTAAACAAACAAAATACATACTTTTTTATTCATTATAAAAAAAATATTTAAAAAACGGTGAAAAAAGAAAACTTTAAAAAGCCGAACGTAGATATTCACATCTTTTTTTTTCAGGCCTAAGTTAGGAAGTCTTGAATGTAAATCGCCATCGATATCGTGCCAACGTGCCAACGTTCTAACAATGAAATCATAAAGTAAACGTGATATTCCAATCATTTCATATTGTAGTAATTTAAAACAACCCTCCCACGTACTTTAAAGAAAGACAATTGTAAATCGCCATCGTGCCAACGCGCCAACGTGCCTAGAGATTAATGTAAATTAATTGTATATTCCTTATTTTGCCAATGACGGACGGGCCAACGTGCCAACGCGCCAACGCTCCTTAATTCCTGCATATCTTTATTTGCCAATAAGAGGACACCATAAGTTCTCAACCCAACGTTGTTTGCCATCTAGAGGACACCATAAGTTCCCGTCTAGATTTTCTTTACTTTCCGACGGTAATTAGACCTACATTGATTTCTGACGATTTTCAAGCGATATCAAGGGTAAATCATTAGAAATAACGTGTGCACATATTCAACACACTATAAATAAGATACTTTGATGTGTAAGAGACCAGAGCAAGTAGTGAAAGCATAAAAAATAACCACATTAGCATTCTCGAGTCGATGCGTTGGCAATTGCAGAAACTGGTCACGAATACTAAAGGACGGGACTACACTAATTGTTACGTTGGCGCGTTGGCGGACCAACGGACATACTACGTTATGGTGGGGTATTCTAAAGTTAAGCCGAGCAGTATATGCATAGGTCTATATATATATATATATATATTTTTTTTTTTAATTTATTTATAGCTAAGCTTCATTAGTTGAAATTGTGCTTCTGCCGCAGTATGTACATGTACAGTCAATGTACATGTAGCCCGGTGCCAGGCTGGCGGTACAGCTGCACAGCTCAGCAAGCAGTGGCGTAACTCCAGGTAGCTCACTAATGGGGCGTTGCAAGAAAGTTGCAATCAATTGCAAATCTCCAAAATCAAGCGCAAGTCTTGCGATTAATTGCAAATTTGCAATTGATCGCAACTCAACTTTCTTGCATCGCCCCATTAGTAAGAGAGAGAGAAAGAGAGGGGGAGATAAAAGCTAGATCTAGTTAACTTCATTGAATTGTCAAAAACTTAAATCCTAACAAAATCCAAGGAAATTTAGGAGACTATTTGGGCGTTGCAAGAAAGTTGAGTTGCAATCGATTGCAAATATCAGTTGCAAATTTTGCAAGTTGCAATCAATCGCAACTTTCTTGCAACGCCCCATAAGAGTAAGACGATAAGACTAGTAGTACATGTACTAGTCTAGGCCTAGTCAGTTAAATGCATGATTCCAATCTTGACAATCTCGCGTATAATAATGTTACTGGTCAATGGATGAGAGTGAACATAGCCCTGCATATTGATCTACTGATATTATTAGACTGAGCTGGGCAATAACAAGTGAATAACTTCACAAAATTTACCTGAAATAAGTCCATATGAATTATGACCACAGCAAGCACAGGCAGCCGGCAGAGGCATAGCCATTACTACTACTACTACTACTGTACTACTACTAGAATCTACTACAGGCTAGACTACTAGTACTAGTAAAGTAAGATCTACACCTCTACAACTAAAATGAAAAGAATGCAAACTACCACTTAACTTAACTTGTCTTAAAAACGGGATACACATAGGATAGCAAAAACTTGGGCTTATAACTGCAGAATACCCGCACATTTTTAGATACCATGTTTTTGGGGACGATGTGCTACGGTGTATAAATAAATGTGCGGGGTATTACTATATTAGGTACGTACACCTGTACATAGGTAAAACTTGTTTCTCCAACTCCAAGCAAATGTACAGAAGAATTACTCACAAGTCACGACAGAAGTTGAACTATAAGTTACTTCAACGTATCAATAACTAATAAGTGCTAATGCTTAGTTTACAGTGCCCTGGTCGGTGTACGATAAATTGTTCTACGAAATTTTTTGTGTGTGCGATTTTGGGGGCATCGTAAGTGGCTACGGGCGATGATGTTTGTGTTTACATTATCTACAGTGTACGAGCATCGTGCCATTTCTTGTATTGGCCCTCGGCAGGCCGGGGCCAATCCGTACAGAGGCTGCTCGGAGGTTGTACAGAAATCGTGCAAGTTCAGTGCAGTATATGTAGCCGTGCAGTCTCCGCAGCCTCTGCCTAAACTAGGTATTACAGATGCACAAACGCAATCATCCCCAAAGCAGTTGATGAGATCCTTGGCATTTCTCTTGCCAAGAAGTTGGACAGAAATAACTGTCTGGTATGGGAATTTTAAATTTGAATAAAACTAACATTTGTCAGACTTTCCCATACACTGACACATCTGTGTACGATAATCTGTAATCCTTGGCACATGCACAATGGAGGGGTCAATTAGAGATTTTCCTTGGAATTTTGCACAAAATTTGGCCCGTTTTTTCTTCTCAAAAAAATTGTTTTAGAAAAAAGGTTGAAAAAATAATCTAATTTTCATATATACAATAAAAATAACGTTGAAAAATCATTATAGAACATCAAAATATAAAGACAAGTTTACTTTCACCTTATCTGACCATTTTCTTGAAGCTACTGTGCGCGATGAGATCAGCAATCACACACAAACTGCATTGCATAACCTCCCCTCACTAACCCGTACGTACATGTATAGAGACGGTCAGTGGAGCCAAACATACTAGGCTCAGTGAATCAAATGCTGAAATCAGAGTGAACCAGACGAGCTATCAAGGAAAAAGGCAATGCCAGATGATTCTAAGAAGAAAAAAAATCTTGCCCAATTGGCAATTGTAGCTAAATTCAACTCTTAGTCTTCTACACAATTGCATGCTTCTTTGAGAGGAAGGAAAAAACTTTCTTGAAAAAAAAATCAATCCAAGAAGACCTGACAAAAGAAAAATGCTGCTTTGCTATCCCTGACAAGATCCTGTCCTAAAACACTGCATGGACAAGTCAGGACAAGTTATTGCACTCATCCTCCGTGATAAAAACAAAGATGTAAGAAAGCTAATCTCATGCAAAGATAATGGATAATTTAAATACATAATGTCACATTTGGCTGGTACATCTCTTGTACAGTGAACCATACATATACTGAACATTTTCCTTGCAGTTTAAAGCCCCTCTAAAGTGTTGGGAGCCCCAAATTTGACGGCAAAATTTCATGTTGTAAACTATATCATAATGTGAAAGGGGTTGCCATTTAAGACACATTTCTGCAAAGATTTCCCCCAACAATGTGTTTGAAGACAAATATTGATAAAAGAAAACAGGTTCTAGGACTATTACCCCCTGAGCAATCACCTCCGGTGGATTCCAAGCCAGACAATTACCCCCACCCCCAGGACAATTGCCTCCCTGAAAAAATTCTGCTTTTATTAAAACTAGTACATTGTATCAGGGTAGAGTTCCCTTTAATGAACAGGGGAGGGGGTATTGTCCACAGGGGTAGTTGTCCTCGGGGGTGATTGTCCAAGGGGTAATGAAAGGGGTTCTGAAAAAAAAATATTTGGGTTTTATATTGTCCACAGAAAACCCAAATTTTGTATTCTTTCATCAGAAATGTGTCTTAAATGACATCCCTTTTAGATTATGATACAATTCAAGTGAAATGTTACCATCAAATTGTATGTCTAATATCAGTAGATCAACATGCAGGGATATGTTCACTCTCATCCATTGACTAGTAACATTATTATACAATTGTATAGAGGGGCTTTAATACCTTTAACTAGTGTAATACTTTACTCCTTTTTGTTTGTTACCAAAAAAGAAAAGAATTTTTGCCTTTGTACAGTTTATGTTTAAGAGTAGACTAATGTATGTACATGTACACAATTATGAAAAAGGATAACAAAATGCTAGTACCTGCACATGCATGTTTCAATTATGTTAAGAATATTTGTCAAATTTATTTCTCTGTAAATATGTTACTGATATTGAGCTTAACTCAGCTTATCAAGGGTATAATGGTTAATTTAGATTAGTTTAATTCCAAATTAGGACATATTATCCAAACAGATAGCCTTTAACTCAAGAACCTCTCTGAAACATGGATTCATGAAATACTTCATTATTGTTCAATAAACAGGGTTACACTTTTATCCAATGTAAATATACATGTACATGTATACGTGTGTTGAAGGGATGGTGGTGTTCCTACAGGTGTATGTGAATTTTAGATTCTCTTGACACTAATTTTAGAGATGAAATTATGACTTAGATGATTTTTACTGCAACAATTAATCACTACTATCACTGATAGTAGTTACAGTGATATTCAGAAACCCAAATCAAACATGAAAATATTTACTCATACACCAGATGATTACCGGTATGTACATGTAACGATTAATCCTAACATTGACCATTGAAGATTATGCAAATTAACGGCAATGATTTTGTTGGTATTATTTACTCAAATTTTGTTTCTATATCAAAACAAAAATATATGACAAAAATCTCTTGAAAAGAAATAGAAATGAACTGTAAATACATTAGTACATGTAGCTGTTAAAACAACAACATTTTTGGATGACATTAGAGTTAGTTTGGTTGATGCAATAAACATAAACAATATTGTCTGAATGCTTCTGAAGTTAGTAAAAGGTTAATAAGAATATGGGTAATATACTTGATAAATTGTTATGCAAAACCTGACTTTGTTATTATCCAGAAACATTTCAATGACAATAAAAGAAATCTTATAAATATTTGGAATATTATTGAAGACTTGCTGGGTAATAAGGTTAAAACCTTATCATCATACATGTACATGTTATTCAACACCAAAAGAGTATTGCAAGTTACAATTTTAATGTTTATTTTGTCACTCTTTTTTTATCTAATAAGTAAACATTGTAAAGGTTTGGTATTGGTATTGGTTTTTATTTTCCATATCACAATATTAAAAACAATGCAAAGAAAATGCATGTACATGTACATAGTAAAATCAATGGTAAAGTGAATGGCTGGATAACCCATTCAGATTTGTTAGTATAGGAAAACTGTTCTTCCCTGGGGTGCAGGAAATAAAGATTTAGGTTGAGAGCCAGTAGCAAGTATTGATACATGTAGTCATAGTTATTTTTTAGGGAAATGTATCCCTGATAGTACGGAAAGCAGAAAACATTGGAGAAGCATTCTGGTAAAAGTTGAGCAAACTCAGATAAGTAATAAGTAGGCTTTTAAAGGTATAGACCAGTTCTGGTCATGCGATTGCATTATGAAAGAAACGTTGTGGAATCGATCAGAAAAGGTTGATCATCTAGCATATACATGTAAGTATTGGTGTATACTGCAAGGTTCTGGAATCATCAACATGATAAGAAATTTGGCCCAGTCTTGGTAAAGTTACAAGCACTGTACACAGAAAGATGTATATGGGACTACCCTATATCAAGTAATAGGCGGTTTCGGCCAAATGTGTCATCACGTATGAGTAAAAGCATATTCTTTCACATGATTGGTAATAAGAGCTTCCGTTTCATATTTTGAGAGGGACGCCTTTCCAAAACTGGTCTATACCTTTAATGTTTGAAATTTGTAGTCAGTAGAGTATATATAAAATTCAAATTTTCAAATTGATGATTTGGCATTGTGATGTAATGTTGGACCACTCTCTCATATCATTAAACACTTATAACGTCTATAATAGGACCTCTTCATTTTTAGAGGACCTAATGTATGTATTAAGCAGGGTCTGCCCGATTGACCGAAGGCCCTGAGACCGAAGGCCTGCAAAGCCGATTTTTTTCCCTTCAGATTTGTCTCCTTTCTCTGCATGCCTCCATGTAAATGTACGTCAATGCTCACCCCCCACTGAAAAATGTTCCGCTGCCCCTACTACATGTACATGTATGAATAATAATGATAATTAGATTTTTTTGTTCATGTATATATAGCGCATTATACAAACAGAGGCCTTCAGTCTAGCGGGCCTTTGGTCAACTGGGCATGAACCTACCGGTATTGAGATATCTATCAGCGTGTTTCCACAGAAAAAAGTGGAACGATCCGAATTGAAATACCGTGTCGCGGCGACACGGTATGATACCAATCTGTTTCCACAGAAATACCGTGTCGCGGCGATACGGTATTTGTTTCCACAGAGCGCGCAGCATGGATCCAGATCTACATAGGATTCCACGTTGTTCTCCCTCCCGCCAGATACGGTTTGTCGCTGTGTGTTTCCACAGGAAATCGACACGGATCGACACGGCAAAATCCACCTCCCAGAGGTGGTTCTGAAATACCGTATCTCGGTCGACACGCTTGTGTTTCCACAGGAAATTGACGCGGTATGACACGGTATGATACCGTATCACTTTTTCTGTGGAAACACTCAGAATGGCTCTGAGAGAAAAGGGACTGGAATACTGTAAATTTTGTTGTAAAGTGTGAAAGGAATGGAGAGTTGCCCCAAATTTATTACAGTAGAATGACTGATATGCTGGTTTTGTATTACAGCTTTCTAATAGTTTTTCTTTTTCTTTTTTTCAATTACTTTGAACTTTTTTATTTTTCTCTGAGCATTTACTTAAAATCTCACCAATTTTTTCTCTGATCTTTCTTTATTTACCAATTCAACTTGCTATATAGGATGGTATATTATATGATCCAACAACGTTATTGATACTGTGCATAGTGTGTGCAGAACCAGCAGAAGCATTTAGTTGTATACTGTGAATATAGCAACTCTCTATTTTGCTGCTGATGTGTACATTAAATAGCCATGAAATTCATCATTAAAACCTTCATTCATCATCCAATGACCAAAAGTCACTATTTACAAATTGTAATAATGTTCTTGAATATCGAGTGAGTGAGTCAAAGTCATTGGCTACATGTAGGTCGATTAGTTAAAAACAATAATGAATGAATAGTGATTATTATTTTCATAACTTCAATTTCTGAACCATTTTCAGTACTTTAGTAGAGAAATCTTTAACACAATGAGCAAATATTTCACCCAACAATTTTTTTCTTTTCGTGGTTGATGTTAAATAGAGATGTAATAATTTATCAACTCTAGAGATATATTGTATTAAAGAAATATTCTCTCAATTCAACCTACATTGTAGGTATATTTACTGTATATATCTAGGGTATGTTGTACCGAACAAAGTAAAAGCATCCATTAAAACATGTTGAATACCCTCATGTAACTTTTTACATGTAGAGTGTATACAAATACCAACATTTAAGAATCATAGAACAGACATTATGTGATATGTGTTCAGGTTCAAAACATAATACAGTTTAGCATTCTCATGATATTTTTAATGCACGGCAACAAAATTCTACAGTGTACTGTGTCATCCTGAAGGAAATGATGTTATCCTTATTGTGAGAGCCTTGTCAAAAAGCTGTACAACAGAATGTATATATACATGTACATGTAGCTTTGTTTTCAGCAGACAAGACCCTTTTTCAAGGAGTTGAAGTAGACAAATTTGGAGTTTCAGGCTTGCAGCAAATATCAGTAATTAAAACCTTACTAATTGGGGACCATTCTTAAACTCATAAACTGGAATAACAAAAGACTTCCAACTTCAGGACCTTACCTATTATGCTATTTTAATTTTCTGTCAACATGATTGTATCATTTGTATGACTACCTTTAGAAGTTTGTCCTTTGTTAATTCATCAATTGCATAGCATTGCATTATAACATTTCATTGACCAATTAATTTCCCTTTACATTGGTGCCTAAATTATATGGATTTTGTAATTTTGAGATGTGCAGTATACTGTACTGCTGAATGGGAAACATGATAAGTGACAATGTTGCAAAATAAAATACCGGTAGTGACTCTTACTTTTAATGTTGATTCTAAAATACATATTTTAATGAAATTGTAGATTTCTGCACCCAAACAGATATCATGTTATCCAAAAGACCTGTTGAAACTCTCAAAATAATAACTCTCAATAATGGCACCACAATAAATTGGGTACTGTATCATATCATTGCATAGAGAAATAGGTCTACAGGTATCACACAATAAAAAGGAAAGTAATATATTCTAATAAGTGATATTAACGAAAACCAACTTTCTAAACAGGGTGGATTGCTTCAGAAATGCATCTTCTTCAAAGTTCAAATATTTAATATCTGTGACATTTACATTTGAAGCTCCATTTACTAGTTCTGTGAAGTTGTTGCTACAATGTAGTGTCATTTTTCAAATCACTTTTTAAAGCAAAACAGGTTTTGATCTGAGTATAATCATAACATTTAAACATCTTACTACCCGGTAATATAAACAAATGATTAAATTCCTCTCCTGGCAGCTTCAACTCTGAAGTATTGATAAACTAAAACCTCTACATGTAATAGTAGTGGTCAAAGCCTACTATTCCAAGTGGTACAAAATTCTAATCTTTGAAAAATCCTGTTTCAACTTTAATATTACCGGTATACAATGTTCAGTGAGCTGTGAGGATACATTATAGATATACGTGGCATCAGTTACAATTTATGGGCCAGTCCCTTTCTCCCTCTCAATGTAAATAGTACCAGACTACCAGTATTCTTTTGGGCTATGTTTAAAGAAATGTAAATCAAATCAGACAAGTCACTCTCTTTCCGTACAGTGTTGCATGCAGTGAGCAATGTGGTTCAATTCAAATGTTACAAATAATTGTAAAATTTTGAAGGCTTTGTTTTGGTAATGTGATCGTCCAATGTCTTCCAATAATGGTTGTCTTGCTGACCCGACCTCTATGCAAATATCCTAACTTTAAATGGTAGCTGCAATTGTTTTGAAACAAATCTTGATACAGGTGTCACATTGATTCTTTTTCTATTTATGTAAATATAAGATCACTTTAGGCATATCAACAAAAAACCTTACCGGGTACATGTATGTAACTTAAAATTAAAAAAGTCAGGGCAAAACTTTCCCTTACAACAACGCAGCCTCTCTAAATCGAATATATGTTGGTATATGTATTACATCTGATGTGATAGTTCGAATATCATGATGATAGGTTATGAATAGCTTATGGATCATATTCTTACCCCTAAAATATGTGAAATTCACCTACAACCCTGTACATGTATGTAGAAGATTTAGGATTGAATGAGTAACATTAATAGGAAAGATAACATAAAGGGTTTTGAAATGGTATACACTATAGTTTGGCATAACCTATCATTATCATTCATTGGAGCTTGACATGTTTGTCATTTATATAATATTACTGGCCTTGAGGGAGATACAAGGAAATATTGCCCTTCCTGATTTCAGTAAGGGCAATACATGTATATCATCATATCTCCCAAAAGATAAGACAGTAAAGAAATTTCCAATAATAGGTGTAGCATGTAGACATATTGATCTATAAACTACACATCTGTACTGAAATATTATAAGAATATGTACTTCTTTTGATCCTGTATTCTGTATGATATGTTAGATATTTGATATATTTTTATAATTCTTAAAATGCATATCCATTTTTCAGAGGGGCAGGTAGACACTTGATGACTATCAACACAAAGGTACAAGGTGACTGTCAAGATGAAGAAGAAACTGCATGCATACTCCACCGATTGGGACAACGGGCTTTTTATTATCCTTTGAGAAAGTGGTAGATCAAGTTGATCCAGTGTAACAGTAGCAGCAAATCTATGAGGTACATGTACTGGATTGTTCCATGATCAGGGTATTTACATTGTAAGACTCCTGCCCCATTTTTTCACCATTTTTTATTGATGGCTATTATATGTACATGCTGCATACATGTAGCTCTTCAATGAATGGATGTAAAAACTGATGCCTTTGGATCATACATGTAATTGACTAGTATGCTCATGTCCATGTAATAGACCATTTTCAAAATGTATTCAAATTTATACATGTTTACCTTGCAATGAGCTATTACATTTGCCTGTTTTGTATTATTGTTTCTCAGTAGTCAGAATGCAAATTACCAGCATTGGTTGTTGCTAGATCGGGTAAACATTGCGGCCTGCTCAAATTAACAACACGTAATGTGTGTAATTTGTATTCTGAGATTTCTGACTATTGAAACACAATTTGTCATAACAGGAGAATGAAATGATTTATTATAAAGAGGCAGTTAACAAAGACGTATATATGCATGAAATATATTTTGCAGTATGAAAATAAACTACCGGGTATTCCAATCAAAAACTTCATTTTATTTGTCTTTACTTAAAATATTTAATCGCAATTAGGCCTAAAAGAAGATGTATGGCCCCAATGTATGGTGCCAAAACATGGGTCGGTCGGTCAGAAATCTTTATTATTTTTTTTCACCTCCCTCTTTAGGCTGATATTCCTCAGTTTTGATAGCATTAATTTTTTTCTTCTCAGTTTTGAATGCTTTAAATTTATATTTTCTGATTCATTAAACAGTTTTTTCTTCAAAAACATTATAAAAAAACTTTTAAAGAGCCGACCGTAGATTTCCAATTTTGGGGTCGGTCGCAAAGGGCAATACAACATCTTTCTTTTTACGCCTTATGGTAATAACTCAAACTCCTTTATCATTTTGTTCCTAAACGTGATTTCATTTTATATAATACCGGTACTGTACTGTGTCTTATCCACATAGAAATTGTAGGGCATTGCATATAATACAATTTATAAATTGCTATGTTATAGATAATTATGGGGAAAAACAATGTGAATCTTCCCATTTTTTAGTATTGGCAATACAGTGTACAAGATTACAAAAAATATTTAGATTGATGTTGCAGATTACTAGCTACATGTATGTGCTAGACCATCTTTTTATCCCCTCGCCGACGAAGTCGGAGGGGATTCATAGTAAAACGCTGCCGTCCGTCCTTCCTTCCATCCTTCCTTCCGTCCTTCCGTCCGTCCTTCCGTCCTTCCGTAACAAATTTGGTTTCCGATCGATAACAGTAATGTTTGACGGATTTTAGTGAAATTTGATATGAAGGTACATGGTATCAAAACACAGCCTAAGTTCGATTTCAGAGTATGTAGGTCAAAGGCTATAGCTTATTAAATATGCGAATCTGGTTTCCGTTCGATAACTTTTATAATGTTTGACGGATTTTAATGGAATTTGATATGAAGGTACATGGTATGAAAACACAGCCTAAGATCAATTTTGGAGTATGTAGGTCAAAGGTGAAAGGTCATAGCTCATTAAATATGCAAAATCACCTAATTATATATGTGAAAATGTGGTTAACTTCCTTGCCTACATGTAGTAATATAATAGTATAGTCTAATGGAGGTAACTTGTTCTGACATATATAGGCATTTGTACCCTGCGGGGATGCTACACTTTGCGTTGACTTGTTATATGATATTATGTGATATGATATGATATACTGTATGATACAGTATGATGGTATGGTAAGAAAGGGGAAAAAGGTAACTCAGAAGAAATTTGTAGACAGTTTAATGAATCCTACCCTAAGAAATATAATATTATTACCACTGTTCACACTGTTCTTGAGACCCAACATTAACTGGGAGCTCTGTTCTTTATTTCTCAAACCAACAGATTCCACATGGGATCCCATCAAGTACTAGGCATATCCTGCTTCACTCATGCATTGAGAGGGACTTGGCAGAGGCTAATGGCATGGCTCTTGGTTTGACTCAAACAGTACTCTCATGTTCTTCTCTGAAATGATGATGATCAAGTACACCTGGACGGGTCAAGGGAAAGATGATCACGACTATAAAAAATGAGAATGAGGAGGTCAAAATTACAAGGGGAAGCGGACCAACAATGGAGTATCTAGCAGAACAGACACTATCCTTGTGAGGAAGCACATTACATCAAAGTCTATTTCGGCTAAACCAGACAGCTGCATGTATGGTCGGACTGAAAACCTTTTTTAATGACATGGTCTAATTAAGTTATAGTGGTCAAATCTTATGGCCTACCAGACTATAAATTAAAGCAGACTTGTGCTGGCATTATAAAAATAAACATGACAGGTTTCGTGGAGCAACATTGCACTTCTCACTGAAGTTGGTAAAATTGGAGAATCAAAAAGTGAATTGCAGTGTTCTATTTTGCAGGGTTCAACACAATTAATCGTAAAAATTATAAAGAAGGAAAGTAGGAAACATGTCGGCACTTATGTGAATCCTTGTGCTAAGGTTAAGTCAAAGAGACATTACATTGAGATTGTGTACTCGCCTCTCTGATAGTCAGGTGGTGTCTCAAGGTTCTGATTTTCACAGTGGCAAGTATTGAAACTCTATTGGTTGTATTACTAGTCTAATGATACCTTGCACATTGTCATTACAATATTGGCAGCTTTAGCTTAAAGATGGTTTGTCCCTTTGGAGACTTAGAAATCTTGAGTTCCATGAATCCAGTGGTATACAGTATTGAAGGGCACTAGTGTACTTTCATATCCATTTTTGACCTGTATCTCCGGCGTGGCGATACCCTACTAAAACATACCAAAAATCAAGACATTATGATATACACTTTCTCACGGGTTTCACAGCAAACTGCTGCACAATTACAATAAATGAAGTTAGTGACTGTAATCTCAGATCCTCATTAAATTCATGTAAGTAATTCACATTATGACGATGGTGATCATTGTTACGGTCGCTAACTTCACGCCCGCCCGTCTGCACCCCTTCGTTGGTACGGTATGCAATTTTATTGTAATTGTGCAGCGGTTTGCCGTGAAACCTGTGAGAAAGTGTATACCTGGTTTATAATGTCTTCGTTTTTAGGAAAAATACTCCAAAACAGATAAGAAAATTGACACAAAACAGGTAAGAAACATAACGAATTTTAAATCATAACCATTATTTGAACAATTGATGAAGACTTAGTAGATTTTTGGTATGTTTTAGTAGGGTATCTCCACGCCAGAGTTACGGGTCAAAATTGGATGCGAAAGTACACTATTGGAGAGGTCTTTATTAGAACCTCCCACCAAATACAAACAAATCGAAACTGGCTTTCAATGAATAGTTTTTGAACGTTTAATTCCAGATATTTATTGTCTAGACTCAAAGAATATGTGTACATTGTTGATTTGAGAATAGCTCCTTCTGTGGCAATATGAAAACAGTGCTATATTTTAATTTCTTACAAAGAGGTTACATAACCTATGACTGTAAAATTTCACACGTTATATCGTTATACCACTGTATTTTGAAGGCATTTAAAGTGAATTTGAATTAGAGCAAAGAATTCAAGAAGGTATCAGTTAAACAAATAGGGTGTGTAGTTTGATAAATGTGGGATATCCATTTGTTTCATTGTACTAAACATTTTTGTGAAAGGTTGATCATCCATTTTGTTAAAGGAGACCTCCCCCAAAGAATAAGTGTAGGTAATTATTCTAAAAAATGAGATGTATTCCTGCCTGCGATTTACAAAATTCTGTACGGAAATGTACAAGAGATATATAAATGAAGATATTCTTGGCATGATGTGATTTTACATGTAGCATGACATGGGCACAGCCATTTTCTTGAAAATGTGACGTACCAGTCAAAGTTGTACATGTATCATGCACCAAGCTTTAGTTGAAAAGGCTTAAAATCAATAACAAAACCTTTACTTCCAATGAAAAAATCATAGCTGAGAAGATAGAAATTATATTTAGTGTAACATATATATAACAGGAGAACGATTGTAACTAATACTAATACTAAAATGTAGCAGTTGACAAATATATTTTATTTATGAGAAACCTTCACCCCAGACGAGCACCATCTCATTTATGCAATTTGCGTTCTGGCAATCGTACAAAGGATAATAGCAGGTGAATGACATGCTTCATCACCACACACACTTGGGAAGGAAGCATCTATAAATTTGAATACAGTTACTTGATATAAAACGACTTCACACATCAAGAAAATAGCGATGCCCATGTCGTGCTGAGAAACTGTACATTATTCTTGCTTTATGCCTCTCATACAATGGGGATTTCTTGTAGATCCTTTTTGCAAGAATATAATATATTTCTCAGAATAAGTAAAGTTATTTGTTTTAGTGAGGTTTCCTTAACTCTAATCAAGTTTGAATTCACTTCAATGAAAAAACACATTTATTCCTTCTTTTCTGTTACATACATAAGATTGAGCACAAAAAGCGTTCAGATACAAATGAAGGAGGCATGGCCCTGGAAAATCTTAATGGATATGGGATACCCATTTACAAAAACGCCTGCAAAAAAAATACAGTTTATACCATATATTCTACTTTCCTACCAGAACTACATAGTTATAGGATAGAGAGTGACAGGGGAAGGGGTATAATGACACTGAGAAAGGTATAAATCCATGCAAAATGTTTTGAAATGTTTGAAAGTTTGTAGAGTACATTAAGGGGTTGATAGTACTTACATGTATAGAATATTATATACCTCACTTTAGAAATCAAGCTATCGGAGTGGTTGAAAATTGGAGTCATGATTTTAGCCATGCCCGCCTACCAGCCACTAGTCTTTTGAAAAGTGCCCTCATACTGCGATCCCCATTGGTTTACGTGTTAAAATTGTCTTTGTGAGCGCGGACACCATACAGTGCTTTTTGTCTGCGATTCCCAAATGATAGGAACTTTCAGTCATTTTTCCAGCGAAGATTAGCAGACAGTATCTCAGATTTTCTGTGATGTTTTAACCAATCTTTACTCAATAAAAGGATAAGGCAAGAATTCTTGGTAGATTTTTATTTCAATTCGGCATATAAAGACATATCGACTGCTTTAATATTCGAGGTCAGGCTGTTGACTCTCGAGAACAGGCGGCGCGCCTCGGGGTCATGGCAGGATGTGCATGTCCACTTGAGCCTATAAAACAGCCTCTCAAAGCAGTCGATATCTCTATAATAGTTCATTTGTATTATCATTAATTTTGTATTGCATTGTAATAGCTGTAAATAATTTAATATGCAGTCATTATGTAGAGGTGACATGGTCTTGTGGTTACATCACTGGAGTGAGGATCACATGGCCCAAAATTCAAGTCCCACTCGGCAATAATGTCCTTTCACTAGACATTAATCTTCATTTGCCACTCTCCCATCAGATGAAGGTGCCTAAAGAAATTAATTGAGCACCTTATCACAGTAGCTCTGCCAAAACGGTACCATAGTTATAATTTAGCACTTTATGTAAAGTGCAATTGATAATATTTTGTTTAGTAGCTGTGCTATATAAACAGACGTAACTAATATTGCACCTTTCCTTCTTCTAATTTGTTACTACAGTTTAAGGGAAATTGTTATAACTGCTACTCAAAGCCAAAACTCTCCTCTTGGTGGAGTTATGTACCTGTTCTAATGTTATATGAAAATACAGTGAAATGTTTTATTAATAACATATTCTATAATGTAGTGTGTAAAAGTGGAAAACTACTAATTTTCCTGAAAGCCAGTGCTACATAGAGTATGCATTGATGCATAACATTCAGAGAGTTAAAGAACTATGTAGCTATGCACCCTTGTAAAGAGCAATTGGCCATGAAAGTTGCTAGTTGAGTTATTACCTCAGGCTCACATGCACTCAACACTGCCCTCACAGATGTGTATTTTTAGGGTAGTATATGCATGCATGAGCACGCTTACCGGGGAATATACCCATACATACACCCTCCTCATAGACCCCTCCCCAGGACGACGATCAATTACATGTATGTGCCCCCCCAAACATCAAACTCTGGCTACGTCCCTGACAATCAGACCAACTTATTGTACTTAGGTCATGGTGAAATAAAATAGTGTAATGATTTCAGGAACATGATGGTCGGTTTGCAGCGATTCAACATTTGCTCTGGTGATAATTGCTTCGGGCTTTTTTTAATGGAAATTGTAGGGTTAGGGTTAAGGTTAGATTTATATTCAAGTTAGATTTAGGGTTAGATATAGTATGGGTCCAGGATTGAAGCAGGGAGGTGGGATGAAGTTAGGAAATCAGTTGGTGTTGGGAACTATTGTGAAGCAATTTTGTAGGAGGTATTATACAAAGTATACATCGTGGAATACCAAAAAAGTCTGTTTTATATGTGCTTTATTATTTGTTTAGATGTGTTCGGTTCGCATGTGTGTATCTGTATGTTGTAATGATGGCATGAGGTGATGTAGCATAGCAAGAGCGAGAGTGTGAGGGTGTAGGAGTGAGTTGAAGGGTGTTTGAGGGGCCGTAGGGTGTCGTATCATCTTTTTACATTCTCGTCCAC
The DNA here is from genome assembly GCA_037976565.1 of Mesocentrotus franciscanus. Classification (NCBI taxonomy): domain Eukaryota; kingdom Metazoa; phylum Echinodermata; class Echinoidea; order Camarodonta; family Strongylocentrotidae; genus Mesocentrotus; species Mesocentrotus franciscanus. Next base: position 34,761,759 of record CP137671.1, on the reverse strand, counting down.
TTCTTATCCTCCTCAATTTTCTCTTTTTCTCCCTTCCCCCTTTCCCCTTCAATATTTGATAAGGCCTCCAATATGCAACACCAGGGGAGGGGGTGCTGATAATATGTGTTGGATGTGTGTTATGCAACTTATGGGGGCAGTATGGGTATGTCTTTGAATTTTCCATCAAAAGTTGTATTTAGATTGAAAGATGGTTAATTTTGATAATCAGGGAAACAAGATTAGTTAAAGAGGTTAATCTGGACTAGTTTGGCCAGGAGTGATTATACCTCACTGTATGGTCACTGACAGGTGGTTATCTCATCAAATCAGCTCTCGATTAACATTTTTAAAAGGGGACTATGGGGAAAACCGGATTACATATGGGCGGATGAATCGACTGTTGAAAAATCAAAGAAAGCTGAAGGTAGCCGACGAGATATCTCACCATAATATCCAACCTAAAAATCGCGCAAGCCCCTAGAGTTGTATGTCAGCATGGATGGTAGAGGAGATATTGCGCGGATAGCAAGCAGGTCCCTTTATCGGTCGGCTATCTTCAGTATTGTTTGAAGCGCTCTCTACGTTCAAGATATGGCAATGCTGAGTTTCGGATGAAAAATGGAGTTGTTAGGTCGCATTTTAAGAAAGAAATACATCTTTTTTTATCAAACCAACGCCAGAAAGGTGTTGAACTTTTAATTTTCAATTGAATTGAGGGTCATATAGCTCATGGTTGATATTCAACGTTTTTTGTGATAAATTTTCGTACACCCACTTTTTAGGGTTATACTGTACAAACCTATGGGTTAGAGCTCGATCGGAGCGAAAACGAGTCATTTTCATTGCTCTTATTCCATACTTTTAATGAAAAAGAAGCAAAAAAAGTTGTAATATGTTAGAATGGGATGAAATGTGACAATTAAGGCAGTCCGCCGATCCAATCATAATTATTAAGAAAAATACGACAAGTTGAAAAAAAAAGTGATTTTCGACATTTGACACATATCTGAGCACAAACTTTTTTTGGTAAATTGCTTTTTATTAATCAACTACTTAATCATATCTTCTAATTTTTGCAGAACATCTTTCCGATAATATGATGAACACATTGCAATTTTTACCTCAATTTTTAGGGGCCTTATTTTTTATTCAGGTTCTGGTAATATTCAAAAGAGATGATGAAAAAAACTCATATATTGGTTTACTCCATTTTTGTTGGATAATTGATGTTCTTAATCCTGGAGGGCTTAATTAGGCTAATTAACCTACAGGGCTTAATTATTAGTGGCGCCAATAGCAATCTAACGAAACATTTGGAGTCCTACCTATATAGGCCCCTATGATCTAGAACCCTCCAAACCAGCAAAGGTAGGCTTACCTAAGGGTCACTTTTTTCTTGTTCTTTCAATTTGAAAGGCTTGTCATTAATTAAATTCAATAATTGCATTTTGGAAATGGCCAACGACACTATCTTTCATTTTAAAAAAATAAGCAAAAGGTCAAGAAACAAAAAATTCTAATCACAAATAATTGTTTTAATGACCATGGGGCGTACTGTTAATGTTAGGATAATTATCTAAGTTATAATATTTTTCATTACGTTTGGTTACTAGTAGTATATCTGTAGTTATATGTTAACCATTTGTCGCCTTTTCATTTTGTAATATCATAGTTCTGTTGAATTTTGATTAATGACCATATTCTTGTAATGTGTTGATCTGTGCGCCAAGGGTGCCAATATGTCGGCAGAGTTGTGCGCAATATAAATGATTTTTTTTTAAAAATTATTATTATTATTTAATTGAAGATTATTATGGTGACTAATATGCAGACTACGCATCATGCAACAAATATAATGATGAAAAAAAATCTTTCAAATGAATTCAACCGACAAGTTTTTATACTTTCTTGTATATGACAATGAAAAGGAAAAGCGGAAAAGTACCAATAAACATTGGTATACAAACAAAAACATAAATGTACACTTTTAAATATAGAGATAGAATGTTGTTATTCATTATCATTCATGATGTGCGACCATTCCCAAATATTAATCTGCAAAACTAAATTACAGGTAAATTTGAAGAAAAAATAGGGTCTGACTCATTAACTTCGGATATTATACTTCCAACTTTACAGCGACAGAATTATGAGACTATGTACCGCTGCTTAAAATGGAAAAAGCCCTCTATTGACTCTTTTGCAAATAAAGCAAATAAAGAAAATTGACCTATTTAAGTAGCTTATAGTCTCCTTCTTCAGGTTCGTTTACTATATAAAGCGTTATTTGACATATTCATTGCAAAGTGTAGAGAAAAATCGGACCACAGCAATATCGACAGCATGTACCATATCAAACTTTGATTACCAAATAATCTTGAATGAAAGAGTGCATATTTGATTTCTCAACTAGGAGAAGAAGAAGAATTAAGAAGAGAAGAGAAAGAAGATGCCAAAAGAAAGAAAGAAAGAAGAAGTTTTTTTAAAAGCTGGCTAATGAGTTGCTACACCCCAGAAAGTTGCATTTTTACAAAATTTATTGTACATTACTTGACGACTATGATGATTATAATTCGGTTATCAATGCCGATCAACTTAGTGTTAATATGGGACCAACATTTCTCTTCATGGTGATTACCGCCTCGGGAGAGACAGAGAGAGAGAGAGAGAGAGAGGGGGTGATGATAACCTTGGTAATGATGATTCATATGCCCTGTTGAATTGCAAGACAAGGTTTGTTTGTTTCTGTAGGCACATGCACTTTTCCAGTCATAAACAATATTATTCACTTAAAAAGCATAAGTTTAATTGTTGATGATGAAAATCGCTTTAATAAGGAATGGGATATTATTGAGGCCTCTTATCTTCATCATCATTATTGGTACATGTATTATTATTGTATGATTATCATTATTATTATACATGTATCATTAAAATCATCACCACCAAAATCATCATCATCCCTGCTGCAATCATCACCATCATCATCATCACTACTGCCATCATCACTACTACCATAATCACCACCATCGCTATCACCACCTTCATCACTACTACCATCACCACCATCATCACCACCATCATCATCACTACCAAGGGCGTAGCCAGGATTTTTAAGGGAGGTGTTCTTTTGCCCAATTCGTGGGGGGGTAAGGAGCATTATTTTATTTTTGCCCAATTTGTTGAGAATTTTCGTGGATATTGCATGTTCACAAATATTCAGTTTAGTCCATTTTCAAGGTGACATATTTTTTAAGTTTTAATTTTTGTATAGCAATTTTAACACAACTATTGCGGAAACATGAAAATGAGATTTAACATTCTTAATTTCAACAATTACAACTGTAAAACTTTCAACCATTTGAAAACGTTACACTACATGTACATTTAACTAAATTATTCACACCTTACCAAGTTTCTTACTTTTTTCAGTATGTAAACAATTACTTGTCCCGATTTATGTTTTTGAGAATATGCCATATCAAAGGTCACATCTTTCAAGTATTTTAAAAGGGCTCTAATTCACCCAGTCCACCTTTCATTCACACGTTACGAAAAATACACCCCCCAAAAACATCACATTTACAAGGAGTATGAATAATTCACTTGTTAACTGTATATTTTATATCTAAAAACAATATTGTTCATCTTTTGGTAGTACCTGTACATTGCAAAAAGGACATGTACATGCATAAGCTCATTGACATAACATGATGGAACTGAAAAGATAATAATTAATATAAAATTATAAAATCTTCTAATTTATTCCACAATACACGTTTACATGTATGTTAATTTTAATTAAACTGTTCTGTAGTTGTGATGTGATGTGGACAACCCTCGCATTTGCATTTATTGACAAGAAAAATGCATTATAGGATAAGAGAAATGTAATTGCTTTGGGAATACTTTCTTGGTGTCTTCTAATTTTCCCTTTCCTTGCCAGTTAGAGTGAAAATTGCAAAGAAGAGTAATTAATCAATCAGCATGTTTTCTATCTCTAAGTCCTCCAAACTATATTAGCTATAGAAACTACATGTACATAAGATTTGATATACACATGTACATTTAGATAGTTTGCTGACATTTAAAAAAAATCCATTACTTATTGCATCTGTGGACAAAATAGTATCTCATTTGACAACATACATTTTAGTTGATACTTATAGAGAATATATTTTCCAATCTTGAAGTACTTATCCTATCCCTTCACCTCAATCTTTCATTATTCTTTACACTACCATTCTGAAAAAGTATAAAATCTTTGCTTTAAAAAACGTCAGAGCATTATGTTGAATTATAAATGTGCAATAATTACAGCTTTGAAACCAAGAAAGAATCATATGCAACAAACATACATGTACATGTACATATTCACATCATTATGGATACTCTTGCATACAAAAAGAAATTTGAAGCTATCCTCCCCATTTTTTTCTTCTAAATATCCCATGAGGTATAAAATACCTTTTAGATTCAATGGCGATTTAATTAATTCATTGATGTAATTACACATAAGCATACTGAAATATTGCAAATGAAAAAGCATTGTTTATGTGCTATAAAGCAACATTAATGGTGGGACTATTCCTTTTGAAAGTAAGGATAAATGATCCAATATAATGTCTAACTATCTGATTCTTGGCTTCAAGATCCAATATAATCAGTGCACTTTTGAATGGATGGTGTTCGTTCCTGACTGCAAGGCTGCACATGTGTGTTACTTGATTGAAGGATTTTATTGAATATTATCCATTCTCACAGTCCAAAGACTGAATTGCAATGGTAACAACAGTTGAAAATATATATACCGTACATGATAAAAGCAATTGTACAATAATTATTAAAGCAGTCCAAGCAATCAACTGTATACAATGAAATTCAAATAAAAGTGATCAAATGACAATAATAATGACAACTTTTGTTAAGTTTGACTAATAAGTAAGCAATGAAAATCTTAACTTAAACATTCTAAAAATATACTATTGAAATTAACATTAAAACCATTACTATTAAAAATTCGACATGCAGAAGGGTTGATTTTGTGTCATTGGTAGAAAATATTGGAAATATTGGAATCAAATTTCGTAATGAATTAAGAAATAATGTGAATAATATTGCAAATTCGCGAAGAATGTTAAAATTTGTTGATAATCAAAATAAAACAAACATATTGCAATGGCTAAATCCTCTGTGATCGGTGTGAATTCGTTCATATTCCAATCATAATCGTTATTAAAATTCAATGCAATTAATATAAATATTAATTCACAATTAAATAGGAAATAATTGAAAATTGATTACAAAATTCAATTATTAAACACCTATTGCACAATCACTGGCAAATACACCCCAAAAATGTTTTCATGCATCTCACTATATGTTACAGCAAGAGTAAATGTCAGCAGGCCCGTAGCCAGGGGCACATGCCCCCTAAAAATTTCCAAGATCACACACCCCTCCTCATAGACCCTCCCCAGGACGTCGATCAATTACATGTATGTGCCCCTCCCCTCCCCAAACATCAAACTCTGGCTACGGCCCTGAATGTCAGACAAACAAAATTAATGACATCAGAAAAATGTTCATTCAGAGTCCTTACCAAGTAAGGAAGAGTGCTATTTCTTAGTCTTTCGGCATTTAAAGTCTCTCAATCTTTCACTGTGTTTTAACCGTCGATTCGTGCTCTGCATCTCTGGGAGCCAGTCGCGAAAGTGCTTGTAAAGCGATTCTGTGAACCTTAGGGCAAGATGTTCCCTTCTGTCAGAGAGGATTGCAGACCTTAACTCTAGAGGGCATGTTCATAGCTGTGGTATTGATCGTGAAAATGATACGGAGGGCTCTTTTCTGGACTCTCTCGATATCATTGGCCTCTTCAGATGTAATGGATGAATTCCAAACTGGAACACAGTACTCAAGCACAGGTTGAATGTAGCACGTATAAATAGTGAGGAGGTCTTCCACAGGGGCGGGATAACACTTTAGGGCCCGAATGACGTAGAATTTTCTTGATGCCCTGCCTGTGATATCACGAACGTGGCTGTCCCAACGTAGGTTATGCTGCAGTATGACACCCAGAAGCTTTACCTCTTTGACTTTGTGCAGAGTTGCATCATCTAACTCAAGATGCATAGGTGGAGGTTCGGTCTGTGAGAAGGACACTCATCAATTTGCACTTTGACGAGTTGATGAAGTTCGTTATCCGAACACCACTGATGGAACAGAGCAGCTCTTTGCTTGATCTAGTCTGCAGCTTTCCGCAGAAGATATATCCTCGACATATTTCCATCTGGATATATACCTGCTGCATCTGTCAATACGTCATTAATCAACACAAGGAAAATTGCTGGCCCAAGGCGAGTAGCCTGGGGTACACCTCCAACTGGAGAAAGAAGATGAAAGTACTCCGTTGTATCTTGTCATCTGTTCTCGTCCATGAAGAAAGCTACTGATCCATGGCAGCCTGCATAGAGAAATAAGAAAATGATAGTATGGATAGTAAAAATACAATCGTGCAAACAAATCAAATGGATTCTATTGGGGTTTTACAAAAGGTCTCAAATAAAATAAAAAATCATATCAATTCTATATTAACCTAACAATTAAAGTGGGATAGATCTCTATTTCAAATTCATGTATGCTCCAAAGCCTTTCTTTTAGGAATGAATGAATGCATCTAATTAAGTACACAAACTGATCAATATCGAACATGTCATTATATCAAATCCCTAGATATCATTCTTCATATACTGTATAGAGAGAATGACTGGAAATTCAATTTTCAATATATATTTAATGGGTATCCTCCTTCAAATGTGGAAGACATTCTCTTATACTGTAACCCTTTGACATAATAATCTAATGGCCATGGCATTTTTTCTATCTAAACATATAATTTTGAATAAAAATACCTTAAATTTGTCATGGATTCAGTCTTTCAGGCAAGTTCAGCTAAGGCAAGATTGGCATGGGTACTTTGGAGGAATACATGAATGGTGCCACTTGTTGCTTTCCTCTTTCTGTAAATAGGGTTTAATTGAAAATATTACATTACATGTGCATATCTATAGTTTAATAGAACCATTATCATAGATTAGCAGGATATCTTCCTGACTATTACAAAGTTTAAGGCTGAGTGGTAGTACATGTAGGTACATAACAATTACAGTACTGTTTAATTACAGTTAGCATTACAACAGTTGTAAATTTAATCATGAATATGAAAATGTGAACTTGCAAAGAGTAAACTTTAATGCATTACAATGAATCTTTAAGTGTTTAATTATATTGCAAAAGTGTATTGGAAAAAGAGGGAGGGTTCACTACACACACTGATGGAATTTGGTTATCAAAGGAGAAGTCTACCTTGATATTATGAGGTTTTGAGAAAAGCAGAAAAATTACAGACAAAACTCAGGGAAAGTTTGAGGAAAATCTGATAAAATATAAAGTTATGAATCCTTAAAGTCTTAAATGACTAAACAACATGTCTGGAACTACCTAACAAAAAGAAGAAAAAAATCAACTACAGGCAAGTTCAATGGTCTTGCAGGGTTCATCTGAAGAAAAACTTGCAAACATTACAAAGATGTATTATAGAATCAGAACATGATTTTATATGGGATGTACAACAATAGGGTATTGAAATTGCCTGAGTTGATTTTTTGAAAGTTGTTTCAATGGTGTTAAAAGCAAATTGGCATCTTGTGAATGGTGTAGACTTTATTTTAGTAACATTCCATTTGCAATTTCTTAATTAAGGCTACGAACATCACTGTTATGATAATTGTAGATCTATCACATCCAAGATGACAAGTGACATTTGAAATTAGATTTATATTTGGCTTCCTACACAATTAATCATAGAATGTCTCAAATTTATTCGCTTTCTGTTTCGGCTATGTGTATACATGGTCTCTCTTGCTCCCGATTAGTACTCTGCAAGCACAGACCCAATATTTACCACTTCATTACAAAAATATATTGTGTCTTGAGTGAAGCCTAAACTGGTTCCTACTGCTTAGCCTGGGCTGCGTTCTTAGTCTTCTAGCTCAGATCCTCTCTTCCACACTTCATTTCATTATCGCAGTCTGTTCTTATATCTTCTGGGTTTTTAACATATCCCCATTTTATGTGAATCATGCATTATGTTGCATATTAATGACTGAAGAAAGCAAGTTTTAAATTTTAAATTAAAAGATCTAAGCATACATGAAAGTCAAAGGGCTGGCTCAAAGAGATAGGAGCCAGAAGAAAAAAGGGGAAGGGGGTGGGGGAATTGGACTCAAACTCATGAGATTTCACAAGAAGACTTTATGAAAGCAGGTCGTATATATTATAATAAATATACATGTAGTTGTGCTTTGAATCATCTTCACATGAAAAGAACTATGGGTAAGTAAATGTTTGAAGAAAGAAAAAATTGCATGTACCTGCTACTGCTACTTGAAGCTAACCCTCATTGCTGAGAAACAAGCCTTGAAGTACTGTTACTGTCATATTGCTCGAAAGGAGACTGTAGTTTGGGTAAGAGCAAAAGTTACAATTAAATTTACACATGTAAAGTTCCAAAAAATCAAAGGAATAATTAAACATGCTTTAGTATACAATATATACAGTCAAACCGGTCTATAGCGACCGCCCAAGGAAACACAAAAAGTGGTCTTTGTAGACAGGTGGGTGGTCTTTGTACACAGGTTCCTTTAGTACATGTTTCAATGAGAAACCATTTTCAAGGGAAACAAAAAGTGTGGTCTTTGCAGACAGGTGGTCTCTGTAGACAGGTGGTCACTAAAGCAGGTTTGACTGTATATATATATATAATGTATGAACAAGTTTAAAGATTCAAGTTTTATTGTCCATAATAATACATACATTTGCTTCGCTTCATAATATATAACATAGGCTTAACATGATATTATTTGATGAGAGCCAGAAGGGTGTTAACTTAATGTTGAACAAGAATAAGTCAACACCATTCCAGCTCTCAGCAGACAGTACATGCACATAGCACAAATTTTACTCTGGGTGACATCATGAATGCATATTTAAACAGAAATAGCAAACTGACATAATAACAATACTGCAACTTCCTCTGATCAAAAAGAGGAAGAGAGAGGTAACTACATGTATAGTGAATGAGAGAAAGAAAGGGAAAAAGAGAAAAGAGAAAAAAGAGGGACAAAAGGTAGAAAGAGAGACGATATAATCAAATCAGGACAAGACATGTACATTTCTACTCATCTGCATAATCTGCATAATAATATACAATACAAACACTTCAGATCATAGCTATCCAGTATACATGTAGGTACATTTACAATTCCACACAACATGTAATTCACTGAAATATGGTTCAACATATTTTCAACCACAGAGAATCATGACCCTGATATGATGTAAGTTTCATTTATATATTATAGCTTTTCACGCAAGAGATTCCTTGTATATATTGTATATAAAGGCATTTCTTCATTAGTTTACTATGTTTTCAGCATTGACATGTCATGATTGTAATTTTCATGTGTTTTCACTTATATTTAGGTATGAAATACATTTTGGACAAATCAAAACAGGAAATATTTCATGTATGGGGAGTCTAAAAAATGCAACACTGTAGATTTTGATCGGCAACGTCTTCATAATTATTTTACAGTTCTCACTGAAATTTGGTATGTAATGTTTTAGTGATATCCCCTAAAATCTCTGTGAATTTCACAAAGATCCAAGCTATTATAATAAAAAGTTATGATCATGTTTGTAATATGAAGCACTTTTCAAATGTTACAAATTTACATTTTACAATTATTAAGGTAATTTTAATGTCGTTAATATCTCTTTTATGAGAAATAATGGCCATATTTAAAACTTTTAAAGGTACATGTATGGAGAAACTTAAAGGGCATGTTTAATACAGTAATTTTCATACAAGTAAGAGCTGAGAATGGATCATATCAAATCAATGTTTGGTAGTTGTTGCTGAACTTAAAATAAATATTTGAAGAGCTGAATAAGTATGTTACTTTCTTTTAAATCAATGATGGTTTCGTTTCCAAGAAATAAAGAGTGACTTAAATCAAAAGTTGTTTTTGTGAAATGCAGAACCCACAGTTTTCTCGTGCACTGATGCCATGCAACATGCTACAGTGTATCTTTGTAACATTTACAATATGATACGTCTAGAAAAACACAATCCTAAGATTCCTAACTTTGTAGGTTAGTATTGATCCTTGTACAATTCAAAAATGGTAATTTAGAAAATACTAAGACAGCACTGCCAACGAATTGAACGAAATGAATGGATGAGTACTGTTTAAAATGTTTCCAATCAGAATCTTGTTGCATATTCTGTTTAGACACCCTGTAGAAACAAAAAATCTTTTAGTGCAAGTTATGATTATTATTTGGCTTGACATGGCAACTAAAGAAACTATAGTACTGCTAGGGACAGTCAGATTTTCTGCAAATTTAGTCTCAAAGTTACTATTCAGTGCGTACATTAAATAAACAAGGGTAACGCTCTCGGTCTCGCCTGCATTGCACAATTCGATATGATGAAAAATTGAGGTTAGGACATTATTTATAGCAGGCGCCCAAAATGAAATCCTCTGAATATAATCAGCATTTTGAAGTGAATATTGACTAAGAATCATCAAAAGAATTCTTTACAATTATTTGCACCAAGATAGATAACTTTCATGAAATTTGAACAAATAACAAAAATTGATTAATTCATTGTGAAAAACATAATCCAAGTCTACTGACCTAAAATGACCTTTGACGTTGACTTTGCGAACTGGAATTTGTGTCATATGATTTGTGATACTTGATAACCCTTGGGTATAAGTTTCATGGAATTTGAACAAACACTTTTGAAATTATGCTAAAAATTCAAAAATTCAAAAACTTAACCTCAGGTTAAGTTTTTGATGATGATCCACAACATAGTCTAAGTTTGTTGACCTGAAATGACCTTGACTTTGTGACCTGAAATTTTCCTCGCATGATAGGGAATACTTGATAACTTTATAGTCCAAGTTTCCTTGAATAAGAACAGATACTTTCAAAATTAAATTAACAATTCAAAAAACTAATCTCAGGTTAAGTTTTTGATGTTGACGTCGCCGCCGTAACCGGAAAAGCGGCGCCTACAGTCTCGCTTTTGCTCAGCAGGCGAGACAAAAAGTGTATCAGTTCCCAACTTTGGTAGATCCCAATTAAAAATTCATAACCAATATGACTTTGAAATGTATTTAATGATAAAGAGTAACTTTTTTTCCTGTCAAATGATACCCTATTCATAATATTTTGCCATGGGTGACTGAGCACCAGGGTCTTTAAAAGTGTTGTCAAAATCGCCTTGTACCAAGTTTTGGCTGATGGAACGAATGTGGGTCAGGCCATATTTCTTGGGTCTTAAATCCTGTTAAAAGTTAAATTTTGCCTCGTGATTTGGTGCTTCATTGTTTAAAATGATGCAATGTATCTAGGCTTTCCCAGAATCTTGTTTCAATCCATAGGATAACCTTTTATTATTTTGAACAGCCTACTAACTTCTTGTCAAATATGTACAAGTTTTCTCTGCTCACTTGTCCGCTGCCCTATTTCACATGCGTAAGGAGCATACTGTAAGGTGTTTATCTGGAATACCAGTTTCATAAGCTTTGAAAACTCAAAGGTTACGAAACCCAAATGCAAGAAAGAACACATATGATGATAAGTATCAAAGAAATTGACAGTAGACTTTCATTTTAAAAAAGATAACATTCCAAATAAACTTTATCCATTTTGTATCACTCAGTGAGAAGAATTACCTGAAACAAGAGCTGCGAATATCATAAATTTTGCTTGTAATAAGCATTTCTTTGTGTTTGGTTTGATATCGACACCATTTCTTTTCAACTGCCTAATAGTCAATGTAAATACATGTAAATGAGTAATTGTGTCTGGAATGAGATAACACTATCATAATGGCTTTTGATCCACATTCAATGCTTCAGTCCATATTTGGTACAAGAGGAATTTGACAAAACCGGTACTTTTTGAAAAGCCTGCTGCTCAGTCATCCGTGGCAGCACAATTATGAATATGGTAATATTAGACAGCGTATAAGTTACCCTTTACCATGATATATGATTCAAGCCAGGTCACATAGGTTACAACTTTCTAACTATAAGTTACCAAAGTTGGGTACACTTGTTTTTGATACGCACTGTAGAGGTTGTTGCAATCCACAGCAGTCATTGATTTTGCACAGAGGGTGGGGAAAACAAATTACCACCCCTAACCCTCTTTAACTTTTTAAAGACTAAAACCAATGAGCGGCTACATAATATACCAAACAGAATGGAAATCATACTAGAGTTAAAGAATAACTTTTTATATGGACTGGTGTGCATAAGCATAACTTTGACATAGACACACACAAACAAAAATCCAATAACTTTTAAAAGGAAGACCAACTATTAATGATTGTGTAGGAGAGTGCATATACATGTATGCATGTACTGTACATGTAGGCAGAAGGGAATATCTTTATCACATAGAGCAACAGAGTGGAAATGGGAACAAAATAGACAAATGATTTATTCAAAGGAGAAAATTATGCAAAGAATATCTTTGTACAGGGAATAAATAAAATATATCTACAACAAAAAAAAACAACAAACACAAAGAAAGGGAAATCAGATGAATATTGTTGGAGAAGAACATTATATTAAACAGTAAATTCAGAGAAAATATCTATATATTAATGTGAATGTTAAAGTGCTATATGTCTTTTCTCTCTATATACTCTGTTTTATGTTGTATGTATCATGTCACATGTACATTTTATTTATTTTCTCTGTGAATAATGCATGTAAATAACAACTTTCCTTTTGGACCAATAAATTTGAATTGAATTGAATTGAATTATCTTTGATGCAAATTATGCTTCAGTTTCCTTTATTTGTATACAAATTCAGACAAATTGCAAAATATTTTGGTAATGGGAAGATAACTGACCATGGTTACTTAATCTTGGGTAATTAATACTAGTATTCAGTGGTTTGGATCCTCAGGGAGAAGTGTATTATAAATCAAATTATATTTATTATTTTAGCTTTACCAAATCTATAGAACATAATGGAAATTGAATGGAAAAACTGTATTTTCCAATCAATAATATGACTCATCTGTAAATATGTGAACATGTAGGGTCCTATTACATGTATATTAAAGATATGTAATAAATCGTTTTTAAAATGGCATAAGAATAAGGAGAGGGAGAAAGTGGATTTTATTTCAAGTGCAACATGGATGCTTCACAATATACCATTGCTCATTCTGTCAATAGGCCTAATGGACTAAAACATTAACAAACATACTAGAAAATAATATTTTCTTTTCATGATTTGTCACAAGGTTTGGAAAACAAAAGTTGTTCAGTTTTCTATTAGAGGGATATCAGATGGATATAAAACAGGGTGACGATGTTAATGCAGAGTTGATAGTGAAGGGCAGATTAGGAAAGAGAAAAGGAAGACACTTTAATAGTAAAACATGTAGTACGTAAAGGGACTTTTGGTCCTCTTATACAGAACATGTAGCTTGAAAAAGTCGAAGAAACTGTGCGGCAAATGTGATTTCTAGACCATTCTAGATGCATTTGACTGAAATAAGTCAACTTCTGCAAAAATTACTATCATGATAGCAGAAGTGGATCAATAACTGCTTTTCAAACATCATAAATTTCTTATACTACTGTTACAAATTTTCCAAACAGTGTTCATTCACATGTTAAAGGTACTATGTCCCATTTGCAGGCAAAAAATGAAAAGGTTAAATTCCAACGGCATTTGAAAGACAATACTAATTTAGAACTTCCCTAAAAAAAGGGCTTGAAAATGTCTTTAAGTGGGAAAATAACGACTATTAGTTGTCGAATCGACTTAAGGAGCTATCACCAAAGTAATAGTCTGATTTTCAGACCATTGTACCGAATGGTCGTACGTTTATGCTGCGCAAAGATTCAATCAGTTTAATTTTGGCCATTACAAGAAGTGGGTTATTGATGTAGACAAATGCTCATGTACCCTTTACAGCTCATTTTATGTATGTTATTACCAAAGAAAAAAAGCCAGTCAGTCACTCAATAGTGTCTGACAGTGAAGTCTAGCAAGTAAACAGGTTTCCTTGCATAATTTGAATATTAGGACACTGCTAACGTTTAAATTTCACAGATAGGACATACATGACATATTCATGCAAAGTTCTACAGAATTTGATGTTGGCTGCAAAAGGGACAGACATGTAGTATTTTTAAAGCCTAAGTCCACCAAAAATAACTTACTTTCAATAGAAGCAGAACAATCAAACAAACCAATCAAAAAAAGTTTGAGCAAAATCAGATAACTAATAAGAAAGTTATGAATTTTTGAAAAAGTATGTAAAACTGGAACAATGGAAATCACTACACAAATTGCCAATTTGGTTATCAGTTTGTGACGTCATCACTGGTCATGTCCTCACTATTTATCAATTGCTTTATATAGTTTAATCCCATTCATTTCCCTTTAAAAAAAAACTCTTTATTAGTGCATCCACACAAAAACATATTACAATCAATCTAACTTGGATGCTGGTGTGAAGAAATAAGATTCTTAGGGAGAAAATAGGAAATTTATATTATCAATATAAAGAAAATAATTAGTGGATAGTGAGGACCTGACGTCACAGACTCATGAGTGAGTTGCCAATTTGTGTAGTGATTTTCAAAGTTTTTCATGTCATTAAAAATTCATAACTTTCTTATTAGTTATCCGATTTTGCTCAAACTTTTTTTGATTGGTTTGTCTGATTTTTCTGCTTCTATTGAAAGTAAGTTATTTTTGGAGTGGACTTGGGCTTTAAGGGTGGTCCACAAACAAATATTCAAACTTTTAATTTGAAATGTGGAAGAAGTATGAACTTATACTTGCAAAGCACAAAGTCCCTTGCAGCTGGGCTCCAGGGCTTGCTTAAGGGCTTTAATGTTCCTAGATATTCTAGTGCAATATGTGCCATCTATTGAAGCACTTTCTAACAAGTTTTATGACTATTATGTCATAAATAATTCTTAGTTGAGAAGGACTATTAATCTAATGCTGATTTTCATACTGATACAATCAAAATTCAAACCTATTGTTATTACATGGTATACACCCCTTGTGGATCACGCTTAGGTTTATATGTACATGTACATACATGTACATGTACTTACAGTGTGTATCATGCTCTTTCTCAATCAAACTGATGACAAGATGGACTTTGACTACCATTCTGGCTTTGAAGCCAACACTTCAATTTGTTGGATCAAGAAACTCATTGGTTGGATGAATATCTTTGACAGTTCTATTCAATCATTCTGAAAATTGCAATTTTTCCTTCTACAGCAGATTTATTTCCAAAGTCATTTACCGGTACATTTCATTTATTTGCTGACAGATAATTGCAGTCACTTTTGCAATCAATTAGTTACTCTATCCAGTTATATCATATGATCTCCCTTTCTCACTCTTTATCTCTCTCTCTTTGCAGCTGCAAGTTCCAGGTTCTGTTTTAAGTTCATGCAACTTACAGGAATACATGGGTGTCATTGACAATAGGGTAAAGGAGGGTACTTTTGACAGACTTTGTTTCAAATCGGCATCCCAAATATATAGCTACAGATACTGGGTAATAAAGTGTACATGTACATGTACATGTAAATGTAGCTGCACAAATCTAGAGTCTGTTTATCATGCATTTTATAGATTTGGAGCAAATAATTTAGAACATAAATCGGTTCTACAAAAATTAAAACTTGGGATGAAAAATAGGAAATCTGAAAATGATTTACTTTTCATTTATAATTTCAAAGCGTAGCCAGTCGAATGGGAGGAAATAAATGCCAATATACCTCTTACATGTAGTGAGAAATAATTTGTTGTGATAGCTGATATTAATAATAACAATAATAATAAGATATTTCTATACCACAAATTGCAAAATGCCTCTAAGCGGTTTAGAAAGAAAATAGTTGAGAA
>CP137671.1:34640232-34745231 GCA_037976565.1 Mesocentrotus franciscanus | reverse complement strand
GGAGGTTTGTCATCAAACCTAGGTTTATGTACGTCATATGACGCGTTTCAGACCTTGGTTCAGACCTTGGTCTGAAATTGCGATTCACAAAGGAGGTTTGTCATCAAACCTTGGTTTAAATGCGTCATCAAACCCGATATTTACAGACTGCTCTGAGGGGAGGTTTGTAATTTCTCAAACCTGGTCTGAGGCGTATTAACCAATCAGGATGCAGCGCTGCGAGCAAAAAAGTTTCACTCGATTATCGTCAAGAAAATTTTCACCGCCCAAAATAAGCTGCGAAATCGTCTGCTCGTCCCAACACTTGGTGCGATTGAAATCCTCTATTTCTCGCTTCTTTCCATAAAATCGTAAGTATAAAACATGTTCATGTAGTTTGAATCCATACTCTTCACTTTATTGGCATTTCAATATGTGATATGCTTTATAACTTTCCAATTACCATGAAATGTTCGATGATTTCCGATGTTTTCAAATCCGACGGCCTCGCAATTTTTTTGCTTCAATTAATTTGACTAGTCCCGTGCATGTACATTTGTGCTGTATTTATTATCTGACTTTTAAATGCGACTGCGATGCTTCGATTCTTTGAATTCGTCTCTCTGAATTCGTCTCTTTGTTCCTTTAAATTCCAAACTTGATCATGCCTGAAACTGAAAGTTAAAAAGAAAACAATGCAGAATCCAGAACGACCATTCTGAATTATTCTAGATTCTAGACTGAGTCGACTAGATCTAGACTAGCCCTAGAGTCCAGACCTAGATTTTTTTCTAGATCTAGATCTAGCCTAGTCTAGACTATTAAGTATTATTAGACCTAGATCTACAGTAGGTCTAGATCTAGACTCTAGATCTAGTAATACTATTATTAGATCTAGAACCTAGATCTAGATCTATCAATCATCTAGGTCTACCGACTACCGTCTAGATCTAGACTCTAGTCCTAGATCTAGTCTACCTCTAGACCTCTAGACTTTTCTAGACGAGATTTCTTCTCTTTCGTTCGTTAGCCTCTGATTTTGGGTTGGGTCGGCTCCAAAGTCAAAGAGGAGCGGAGCCGACCCTACCCAAATCAGAGGCTAACGAACGAAAGAGACAGAAATCCTCGGTCTAGACTTTTCTAGATTCTCAGGATTAGCTATCTAGATCTAGTCTAGATAGTCTAGATCTAGAGCTTAGACTAGAAATATAATCTAGTCTAGATATAATTCTAGGTCTAGATCTAGACTAGTAGTACAAGGCCTAGGTCTACTAGTCTACTAGATCTACTACTTACTACTAGGATCTACTAGGAGTAGGAGATCTAGTAGTAGTAGTAGACTAGATCTAGTCCTAGTCTGTAGTCAGGACAGTAGTCTAAAAGCTACGGCAGAACTGACTAGGCCTACTGTCTATAGGTCTAGATCTAGACAGTAGATGATTAGATTTGTCTCGTCAAACAATGCCATGGCCCAAGGGCGACGATCCGAACTTGAGCATGGGGAGCACCATTTTGTTGTCCAATTCATGCCAGCCGGTGAATAATTAGTTGTTCCTGGTGGTCCCCTTCTTTCTGACAAAACATGGGGATTTGATATGCCCCCTAGGAAAACAGGGGGGACAGGTTCCCTCCCCCAGATTGACGCCCTTGCTATGGCCCATGATAATTAATCTAATTATATTTATAATGGTAAAAATTAAAAATTCATGATATTCCAATGCCTGTAGACTTCAATTCACGCTGACCGTTGCGCACAAATTCACCGTTCGTTTACTCGCTCCGCTGGTCTGCCGTACGACCATACAAGCCCCCAAATGCTGTGCACATGTGTGTTTACATAGTCAATTTTAAAGTAGTTTTTGCCCAAATCCACTACGTTGATAGATAAGTTATGATATATTATTTAACATGGTAGGTGATGAAAGCATAATTTTCATAATTTGTGTGTGAGGCATTTCCCAATACTGTTATTTGGCTTAAATACATGATGAAATTATTCAGTTTATGTGTAGGAAACAAGTTTGTGTTTTGTTGATTTGTGTACTAAAAGTTTACAAAAGGTGAAGGAAACTAGAAAAGGCATGGAACATTTTGTCTAATTATGTTAAACTGATTCACATCACAGAGTTTTTAAAGTGACAACACAAAGTTGATGATGCAGGTTATAATAGCATGAACCAGCAAAAATGATTTATTTGAATGCTTGTTTTTCTTCTTTTTTTTGGGGGTCATTCCCAAGGATGCATGGTGACGAGGCAGGCATGTCACAGTCATCTGTCTAATGAATGCCAACATTTTATTTCATATTGACAGGTTGTCTGTGATCATGCTGGGATAATAACTAGTATCGTTGCAAGCTGGCCTGGAAGCAGCCAAGATGCCAGGATCTTTTCTGAGTTCGCACTGAAGCAAGAGCTTGAGGACAGGGCAGATGGATCAGAGTTGCTGCTTGGAGATAGTGGGTGGGTAGACTATTTCTTCCTGTTGAATATTTATTTATATATATGTTTCTTCCTTAGGCCTAATCATGTAACTTTTTATATGAACAACAAGTATGTAACATACAAGGAATGTGTATTATTTCTCACTTCAATAATAGTTCAAAGAGGGCGCTTATTATTAATATTCAAACTAGTCAAAAGGTTAAGGATTTGTTTAGAAAACTAATGATCAATTATCAAAATGAATATTATTCATAGGCAAGTTATGACAATTTTCCACTTATTTGCATGAATTACCATAAATATGTAAATATACTGACCAAATGAAAATTTGAGAAATGAACTTTATTGGAAAAAATAGATGAGTGAAAATTCATCAATTAATTGATTATACCAAATTTTATCCCATATTTCATATTAACAGGTTGCGAGGAAAATAGTAGTATTGCTGCAAGTCCGGTGGAAAGGAAGCACCCACAAAGCAAGGATGTTTTCTGAGAGTGCACTGAATTGACATCTTGAAGCTAGGGCAGATGAATAAGAGTTGATGCTTGGAGATAGACTATCGGGTAGCCTGGGTAGGTAGATTATTTTTTCATGTGAAAACATTTATTTATTCTTTTTCTTCCTCAATCCAGTTTCTTTTATTGTATATATGGCCAACATGTGACATGTAAAGAATGTTCATAATTTGGTAATATAGTAACAATTCACTTAAGTAATTCATTCAAACAAGCTCATTTGTTTTTAAATTTCAGTTCACAATTAATGTTTTTGATATCTGGATGCAACTCGATTAGTTTTGTTGTCAAGTGGAACCTCATATTTTTGGTATTAGTGACTGACACATGATTGAATAATTCCTGATTATGTGTACCCCAAGAAAAATAAACAATTAATTATAGAGATATTATTTATTTTGTTCTTTCTCTCTCCCTCTTCCCCGTTATCCCTTTTGATTTTGTAGGTATCCATGCCTTCTCTTCCTCATCGGAAGCCATTTCTTCATTCAGAGGGTCGACCACAGATGCGCTTCAACACTTCACAACAAAAAAAACTTTTAAAAAAGGGAGATGTGCGATTGAGCGCACATGTTCCATGCCTCAACAATCTAAGAGAGAAGGTGGACACTTCTGAAATAATTTTTATGCTTTCCCACTTCCCATACTGAGAAAATTCACCCTGTGCAAATATAGCAATGGTTTGGCCAAGTATAGGCTGAAACAGCCAACATGCGTTGCTCTGCAATCCTGTAAATAATGAGCTCAGTATACATAATTTGATTTATGATTCCACAATAGATATGAAATACAAATTTATCTCAATTGCAACTGAAATTAGCTCAAAATGTATTTCAGAATACGCCCCTCCCCGGTGTTCCCACAAAACTTTGTGCTTGAATACATAGATTATGGTTTGTCGAACAAAGCTGTTTGAAATTCCATCCATTTAAAACAAAAATATAATGGCACATGTGGTTAAATGCATTTATTGAGGTAATTGTATAACAGTGCAATTTTAATTGTCTAAATTCACAATAAACTACAATAATATTACTTTTGCAAATTGTTTGTCTATATATAATCTGTGCTAGGTCTACCATGAGGTAATGGTTACCTCTTATTTTACACACACTTTCCCTAACTACCATATCAATATTTGTGCATGACATAATTCTGAAACAATTCTTGGTTGTAAAATTAAAAAATTTTAGGGGGTCAATTTAAGGTTTACAACTATTATTAGCATTGTATACATTGCTGAGTTGAGGGCGGGTCAATATATTATTTGCTGGTCAGGGGAGGGTTTTAGTACAAATGTTATTGTATACTGTGAAGTGAAGTCGGAATTAAAGAACTATTATATGCAAATTTGAATTTTCGTCATCCATTTTGTTGTATTTCTGATTTTCTTTCTGCTAATAGAGCTACAGGAGACATTTAATTGGCCTTCCAGAGCCTCTCTTAACCTCTAGTCGGCTATTTTTCATATAAGCATGTTACAAAATTGACAAATTTGAATTGCGTTGTTTGAACAATGTAAATTACCATTGTGTAGCAAAAACAATTATTTATATAAAACATGAAGATACAAATACAATATTCCTGCCTTTATAGAATTTACAAAGATAACGGAAGTAGATAAGTCTGATTCTCTCTCTTTTTTCGGGGATGTATGGGTTTGCTGGCGGATCCAGGGGGCGGGCCCCACCCTGGCACAAAAAAATGTAAACAGCAATTTTACCTTAAAAAAAAATGATGGTAAACTCGATTATACCTTTTGTTTTTTGCTCAAGGGGAGAGGGTCTTGAGTATAAATAAAGGGAAAATTATTGCTCATCTCTCCTCCTGCTTATCGCATTATTTTCTCACGAATTGTTCAGGGAGGGGGTCTTGAGTTAAAAACAAAAATTGCTCACTCCCGCCCCCTATCGCAATATTTTCTCACGAATTGCTCAAGGGGGTCTTGAACAAACAATATTATTGCTCACTACCACCCCCATTCATCAAAAAGTTTTCTTCTTTCTAATTCCTGTTACATTATTGAGGGGGTCTTGAGTTTAAAAATATATATATTGTTCATATTGTTCACTACCCCCCATTCATCAAAAAAGTTTTCTTCTTTCTCTAATTCCTGTTACATTATTGAGGGGGTCTTGAGTTTCAAAAAAAAAAATATTGCTCACTACCCCTGTTCATCAAAAAATATATTATTGCTCATTACCCCTATGGCAATATTTTCTCATGAAATGCTCGGGGGTCTGAGTAAAAAATTACTACCACCCCCCATTCATCAAAATAAGTTTTCTTCTTTCTAATTCCTGTTACATTATTGAGGGGGTCTGGAGTAAAAAAATTATTGCTCACTACCCCCATTCATAAAAAAAGTTTTCTTCTTTCTAATTCCTGTTACATTAATTGAGGGGGTCTTGAGTTTCAACAACAAAAAATATTGCTCACTACCCCTGTTCATCAAAAACAAATATTATTGCTCATTACCCCCCGCGTTCATAAAAAAATTCTTCTTTCTAATTCCTGTTATATTATTATTCTATGCCCGTGCTAGATCTATGCTTATATCCTTTCCATTTTTACATTCTCATTCCTCTCCACTTGTAATTCTCTTTATTAATCTTTTTCTCCTTATTCAATATTTACTAACTTGACAGTTTTTTTAAATTAAAAAGTATAAAATTTTAAAACATTTAAATATGGAAAACAATCTACAAGAAAGAACTAAAATGGCAATCATAGAAAGGAGGATTGCGACTTGGAATTAAATTAATTTATATAATTTATATAATATAAAACATAAGAATGTGTAGCCCCCAAAACAATAAGGCTCTCAGACGTGTATCAATCAGATATGATTATTTACGTCTGGGGACCGACCTTTAACGTCACCATCCGAAAGACGTGACTCAGTTTCGAACCTGCGTCCTCGGCTGAATCAGTTTGTAACTTCCACTGTTAGCTGGATTACAGGCGCACGCCACAACGCCTAGTAATGAGCCGATGTCAATTTATCTGGGTCAGATCGAGTGCTTCACCGGCACTACACAAATGCGAGTACGTGGGGCATGATAACGCTGTTTGCGACGGCGCGCCAGTTTTGTTCGATTTAATTCAGGAAAATGAACTTCAAAAGTTGATTTCAGAGATTTTCTAAGCATCATCTTTTCAAGAATGCTCATTAAGATGTCCGGATCACTCTGAGAATGCTTAGTTCAACAGTATTTCAATTCTTAACATTTAAACCGTGGCCCATGACAATTAATGTTAGGAGCCCTGCAGCTGAGACTAGTTTTACAAACCTTGGTCTGATTACAAACCTAGGTTTGTACAAACCTTCGTTGGTGGAATGGGTTTGTGGACAAACCTGGTTTGAGTACAAACCTAGGTTTGTACAAACCTAGGTTTGATCAAACCTGGTTTGTCCACAAACCTCCTTTGTGAATTCGGGCCTAAGAGTCGAGAACGGTAGAACGAATCATCTTCTTTCTCTAATAATTAAATGAAACGTCACAGGGGGATACTGAATTCAAACAAAGATTAACAGTCAAGAACGGTACAACGAATCGTCTTCTTTTTTTAATAATTTAATTAAGCGTCAAAGCTTCCGCGCTTCGCGCGAGAGGGGCTGAATTCAAACAAGGATTAAGAGTCGAGAACGGTACAATGAATCGTCTTCTTTCTCTAATAATTCAATGAAATGTCAAAGATAAAAAAGACAATAAATGAACCGGTCACCAATGGAAGTACATGCCGTGAAACAAAATAACTAGAGAGAGTGACATGTAATTGCGTCCCCCCCCCCCATGCTCAAACTCGGATTGACGCCCTTGACGCCCCTGAAATGATAGTGTACCCTTCACAGCTCATGTATGTAAGTTATTAACAAAGAAGATAAAAGTCAGTCTGTCACTCAAAAGAAATTAGTGTCTGCCAATAAAGTCTAGAAGGTAAACGGTTTTCCTTGCATCATTTGAGAATACTAGGTCACTGCTAACTTGTTCTAATTCCAATTCCCTTTACCTCTCGTTTGCTTATTATTCCACTCCAGGAGAGGAAAACTTTTCAGCCATTTATCCAGGGTGGGGGCACGGGGGGCCGGGCCCCCACCCCTAGCAAAAACAAAAACACAAAAAAAAAAAAAAAAAAAAAACCACAATTTTACCATTTTTTATTAAAAAAAACAAGACGGGACCCCACCCCTGGCAAAAAAAAAGTATTAAAAAAAAAGATTTTACAATTTTACCTTTTTTTGCTCAAGCTGGGAGGTAAGTGTTGAGTAAAAAAATGCTACTACCCCTTTATTAAAATTAAAATCAAAGAAATCGACACGTTCACTTTGCGGCAACATTCTTAACATTCATAAAGTGCATAATGACGTGGAAGAGTTTGTCATTTATCACTCAATTCTATAAGGATTTTTTTTTTTTGCGGAAAATGTGTTTAAAGACATAATTACTGATGAAAGAATACAAAATTTTAGTTTTCTGCGTACAACAGCAAACTGAAAATCTGTTATTTTCAACAATATTTGTCTTCAACAAACATTTCCACCTCGTTATGCAATTTATTTGGAATATTGCCATCAAATGTGTGGGGTTCCCAAAGCTGATGAGATGAATTGGCTACCCTGAGAAAATATCAGAAATAAATGAATGAATAAATAAATTGAAATTTAAGTTTTGAGATGGATCAGACCATTTTCTGATGACTCTGGTGTCGATGATGATAATGATAATGATGATGATGATGATGATGATGATGACGATGGTAATGATGATAATGTTGGTAATAGTGATGATTATGATAATGTTGATAATGATAATGAGGGTGATGGTATAATGATGGAGGTGATGATGATGATGATGTTGGTGGTGGTGACGGTTATGAAGTTGATAATGATGATGTTAATGTTGAGGATAATGGTGCTAATAATGATTATGTTATTAAGGATAGTGACGACGATTGGATGTGGATAATGGTTTATAACAGTGAGTTTAATAGAGAAGTTGTTTTATATTAAGTTGGTCGTTTCACGTTACTTTAATCTTGGCATGCATTAAAAAATGTCGAGGGTGTGCAAATAAGGGCTATTACCTTTAATGCCCCAGTGTTATCATTGTGAAATTAGACCATACGTTTATATGTGTAGATATAAAACTGTATGAATTACATTTTAAGGGCCTGCATGATTTAAATTTGTGTAAATACGATGGTAAACAAGAGCTAATACCAACTAAATACTCCTTAGAACTTAGAAGTGCCTCTATTTAGAATTGTATCGGCCGTTAGGATTTTTCTCCACTGGGGATCGAAGTACGCCTGGAAAACAATCTCATGTTTTAGTCGTTGTGTACCGCATGGTCGTACGTTTTGTGCTGATTAAAGACTGAATCAGTTTCATTTTGGTCATTACAACCAGGGGCGTCAATTCTGGGGGGACGGGGGGACACGTCCCCCAAGAAATTTCAGGGGGTGAAATGTCCCCCCCACGATTTGGGGTAAAAATCTTTTTTTCTTCTTTCTTTCTCTCTTTCTCTCTGTGTTGACAACGAATCGTCTTCTTTCTCTGATAATCAAATGAAACGTCACAGGTTCTGCGCTTCGCGCGGGGGGGGGGACTTTATTCAAACAAGGATTAATAGTCGAGAACGGTACTACAAAACGTCTTCTTTTTCTAAAAATTTCATGAAACAGGGATTAAGAGTCGAGAACGGTACAACGAATCATCTTCTTTCTCTAATAATTAAATGAAATGTCACAGCTTCCGCGCTTCGCGGGGGAGGGGGAAACTGAATTCAAACAATGATTAAGAGTCAAGAACTGAACAACGAATCGTCTTCTTTTTTTAATGATTTAATGAAACGTCAAAGCTTCCGCGCTTCGCGCGGGAGGGGGGGAATGAATTCAAACAAGGATTAAGAGTCGAGAATGGTACAATGAATCATCTTCTTTCTCTAATAATTTAATGAAACGTCAAAGCTTCCGCGCTTCGCGCGGGTGAGGAAACTAAATCAAACAAAGATTAAGAGTCAAGAAGTACGTACAACGAATCATCTTCTTTTTTAAATAATTTAATGAAACGTCAAAACTTCCGCGCTTCGCGCGGGAGGGGGAAACTGCATTCAAGCAGGGATTAAGAGTCGAGAACGGTAGAACGAATCATCTTCTTTCTCTTATAATTTAATGAAACGTCGCAGCTTCTGCGCTTCGCGCGGGAGGGGGGGAATGAATTCAAACAAGGATTAAGAGTCGAGAATGGTACAATGAATCATCTTCTTTCTCTAATAATTTAATGAAACGTCAAAGCTTCAATTCAAACAAGGATTAAGAGTCGAGAACGGTAATGAATCGTCTTCTTTCTCTTATAATTTAATGAAACGTCAAAACTTACGCGCTTCGCGCGGGAGGTTGGAAACTGAATTCAGACAAAGATTAAGAGTCGAGAACGGTACAATGAATCGTCTTCTTTCTCTAATAATTCAATGAAATGTCAAAGATAAAAAAGACAATAAATGAACCGGTCACCAATGGAAGTACATGCCGTGAAACAAAATAACTAGAGAGAGAGTGACATGTAATTGCGCCCCCCCATGCTCAAACTCGGTTTGACGCCCTTGACGCCCCTGAAATGATAGTGTACCCTTCACAGCTCATGTTATGTAAGTTATAAACAAAGAAGACAAAAGTCAGTCTGTCACTCAAAAGAAATTAGTGTCTGCCAGTAAAGTCTAGAAGGTAAACGGTTTTCCTTGCATCATTTGAGAATACTAGGTCACTGCTAACTTGTTCTAATTCCAATTCCCTTTACCTCTCGTTTGCTTATTATTCCACTCCAGGAGAGGAAAACTTTTCAGCCATTTATCCAGGGTGGGGGCACGGGGGGCCGGGCCCCCACCCCTAGCAAAAACAAAAAACAAAAACAAAAAAACAAAAAAAAGCAACCACAATTTTACCTTTTTTTATTAAAAAAAAAAGACGGGACCACACCCCTGGCAAAAAAAAAGTATAAAAAAAAAAGATTTTACAATTTTACCTTTTTTTTGCTCAAGGGGTAAGTGTTGAGTAAAAAAATGCTACTACCCCTTAAAATTAAAATCAAAGAAATCTACACTTTGCGGCAACATTCTTAACATTCATAAAGTGCATAATGACGTGGAAGAGGTTGTCATTTATCACTCAATTCTATATTAAAAGATTTTTTTTTTTTTGCGGAAAATGTGTTTAAAGACATAATTACTGATGAAAGAATACAAAATTTTAGTTTTCTGCGTACAACAGCAAACTGAAAATCTGTTATTTTCATCAATATTTGTCTTCAACAAACATTTCCACCTCGTTATGTAATTTATTTGGAATATTGCCATCAAATGTGTGGGGCTCCCAAAGCTTTAGAGGGGCTTTAAGCTGATGAATCCTATAGTTCATCTTTATCCGATGAATTTGAAATTGATTCACTGTGTTAGGGTACCAATATTAAGGGGCACTTTATAGAAAGAACGTGACCTCCCCCTTACTAGAATCTACAGTGCATTTGAGATATTAATGACACACACATATATGCGAGCTCTCTCTCTCTCTCTCTCACACACACACGCACGCGCGCGCGCTCTCTCTCTCTCTCTCTCTCTCTTTCTGTCTCTCTCACACTACACACACATACACACACACACGCACAAACACACGCCTCTAGTAAGTAACGGAGTAAATGAATACAGTAGATTTTTGTTAATGCAGAATGATTAAAGACAGGTAGCGTAAGTAAATGATATTCCAAAGTTTATTAATTTTCATCATGACCATATTTAAGGTGTATGTCTTTGCGCAACATTACATTAGTTGCAATACAAACCATATTCAAAACCGGTTGGGCTTAATCTAAAACTATAATCTAACTAATCTAACTAATCTAAAAAAATATTTCTGAAATTCATTGTTATAGAAGTCTAAAATGTAAAATATCATATTGCATTATTATATATCAAACAATGCAAGCATTAAGTGTGAAAATGCATGACTTCAATTTAAGGTTAAATTCTCATACCCCCCTCCCTTCTGAAATAAAATAAAATTGTGTGACTAAAAGGAGAAATCAAATTTCTACACAAGTCATACAGTTACAACATCAAGAAGAAGTTATTGTTCTCTTAAAGGTACTGTATCCCTTTTGCAGCAAACATCAAATTCTTCAGAACTTTGCAGGAATATGTCACGTATGTCCTATCTGTGAAATTTAGACATTAGCAGTGTCTTAGTATTCAAATTTGCAAGGGAACCCATTACTTTTTAGACGTCACTGTCAGACACTATTGAGTGACTGACTGAGTTTTTTTTCTTTGGTAATAACATCCATAAAATGAGCTCTAAATGTACATGAGCATTTGTCTACATTAATAACCCACTTCTTGTAAAGCCAAAATTAAACTGATTGAATCAATGTGCAACACAAGACATTAGACCATTTGGTACAAGGGTCTGAAAATCAGACTATTAACTAAAATGATTGCAATCACTAAAGTCGATTTGACAACTAATGGTCGTTATTTTCCCACAAAAAGACATTTTCAAGCCCTTTCGTTTTGAAGGTATTTCTAAATTAGTATTATCTTTCAAACGCCATTGGAATTTAACCTTTTCATTTTTTGTTTAGGCCTGCAAATGGGACAGAGTACCTTTAATTAATTTGGCAATCTACATTTGAATTACATCTTACTTTAATTCTCCCTATCCATCGCCATGGTATATTAAATATGGCTCACGCCATAAGCCCCACCCCTGCCCTACTACGCCCGACAACGCATAAACTGACTACGCACAGATAATAAATTCCCTCCCCTGTAATAAAGATGTTCTAGAGCGTTTCCAACCGAGTGAAGGGGTCGGCGTCGACCATTATGACGTCACTGGTTTTGGGTTTGGTCGCTCCTCATCTTCTGGTCGATGGCCGCGATGAGAGCGGGATCGACAGGAATGGCAAGGAACTCTTCAAGCGAGATCATCTCATCAGCTGCGAGGATGCATGGAGAGAAAGGATGGAACAAGAGAGAGGTATAAAAAGAAATGAGCCTGTTATAATAATAATTGAGAAAGATATATTAGTAGTATAACTGATAAAGATGTTTACCTCTATTATATATGTCCGCTATTTAACAGCGATCTGGCTGGTGGAACCGTAATTCAATGACACCCTCTATTCGAAATTACTTTACAGAGCAGAAATACAGGTAGGGCATTTTCTTTCATCTGCCAAATTTCACATCTTTCGCTCCATATCCCTCTGGATGTCTCATTGGATCTCTCTTCTCTCTCTCTCTCTCTCTCCCTCTCATTGTCTCTGTCTCTGCCCCTCTCCCGAAAAATGTTTATTAGTGCAGAGTCGGAAATGCATCGGTCATTTAAATTGAGAGAATTATATCTGCCACTTACAGTTATTGTCGTGATCGCCGATCATGTCAGAAAATGATCTGACTTTACCTCCTTCATCAAACCATTCTTTAACATCAAGCTGGTCGTCACCGTTGATGTCGAATGCTTCGAAGAGTTTCCTGCTCACGTCGATATCGTGCGCGGTCTCAATTTCGATGCTGCGCTTAAAGCTAAATTTTGGGAAACAAAACAAAGGAAACTATATCAACATTTTGAATGTTGTGATGAGAGATGATTAATAAAAAAATTTGGCACAACATAATTCTATTTTCATCATTAATCATGTTGATTTATGTATCCAGTGTTTCTCTATACATAGCTCATATTATTATTGTTTTCTATAATAACAAAGAGTACGCATAGCCTACATTATATACGTCACTTTAGAAATCTAGCCATCTGATTGGTCGAAATTGGAGTCGTGATGTAGCCATGCCCGCCTACCAGTAAATAGTCTTTTAAAAAGTGCCCTCATACCCGCCTACCAGTCAAAAGTCTTCTAAAAAGTGCCCTCCTACCCACCTACCGGTCAATAGTCTTTGAAAAATGCCCTACTGCTGCGATCCCCATTGGATTACGTGTTAAAATTGTCCTTGTGCGAGCGCGAAAACCATATAGTGCTCTTTTCGTGTGCGATTCCCAAATGATTGAAACTTTCAGTCATTTTTCCAGCGAAGATTAACAGACAGTGTCTCAGATTTTTTATAATGTTTTTAACCAATCTTTACTGAATAAAAGGATAAGGTAAGAATTCTTGGTAGATTTTTGTTTCAATTCGGCATATAAAAGACATATCGACTGCTTTATTCGAGGCCTGGCTGTTGGGTCTCGGGGACGTTGCATCCTCCCAAGACCCCTCGGCGCGCCGCCCACCCAGACGCGTCTCGGGGTCATACTCATGTGAGGATGTGCAGTCCCCTTGAGCCTATAAAACAGCCAGGCCTCTCAAAGAAGTCGAAATCTCTATATTATTTCATAGGGATGTATACCCCCCCCCCACCCGCCCATCTACCAATGTAAAAAAGAAACTTCGATATTGGTTCCCGAACCCCCCAAAAAAAAAAAAACAACACAAAAACACAAAAAACAAAAAAAAACAAAAACAAAAACAAAAAAAACAAAAAAACAAAAAACAAAACAAAACAAAACAAAAATGTATATATATATATATATATATAATATTTTGTGTATTATTAATAATTATAATAATTTCAAAATTTATAATAATGATAATTATAATAGTAATCAAAAAGATATATGAAATAAATGAAATAAAATGGGTGGGAGAGGTACTTTTTATTAGCACCGCAATTGACCAGGGCCAGAATACATCCGGACTATTATGATGCTGGCCCACCCAAGAAAAAAGAGGTGTGAAAGCGAGTTTGGCCAAGATACAGTCCGGGACTTTAGAGGTGGTGCTAAGAGAGGCCTTAGTACGACCACAAAAAGAGGGGTGAAAAGCCTATAACTTACTTGATATGAAATCCAATGACTGGGTTAAGATTTTGATCCATACCGGCCCCTAAGCCAAACCTGATTTTATCATTCGGCCTGTATAGTTACGAGAAAGAGAGAGAGAGCGGGAGAGAGGAGAAAGAGAGAGAGAGATAGAGAGAGGAGAGAGAGAGAGAGAGAGATGGGGATGGAAGAGATTGCAAGTTTGAGCAGATTCGTAAAGAACATTAGATTTTAATAAAACATTTGCAAATAAAACTAATGATAACAGACTGAGAAACTACAATGCATCTTTTTACGTATAAGTAATCACCTTGAATGACTTCCGTATGTTCTCTTTGAATGTTCATATTCATCACGGGGAGTTTACTTTTTCTTGACAAATCTTTGTTTTCTGAAACACAAATCAGACTGAAATTTGAATTGAGTTTGTATACCATTATTCAATATAACAGTACAAAAATGTTACATAACAAATTATATTTAACGAGCTAAAGAAACTGTTTGTATAATATTCCAAATGAAACGTCATTATAATTTAAGCAATTATTTACAAGTTCTTTAGGCGTCCAAGACGAAAGGAGGCTGCTTTTTGGAAACCTTCAAATTAGTCATATTTCGGCAAACGTCAGCTAATATTTGGACAAGCATCGACCACTATACGGGCATTGATATTGTGGATATTCGAGCAATAGAGGACAGCCTCCCCCCCCCCAACCCGCCCGCGGGGCGCGCACTTTTACGAGTATTACGGCAAAAATGGCCAGGCTAGCGTGTAAAAAAAATATCCGCCCCCGGGGCCTGGCGAAGTTGCAACCCATATGGCTGTTTAGAGGTGAACTATATACATAGCTGGAATTGCAATGGTATACCTACTGAGAAGCGCTTTTTGTACCCCGTAACTTGTGATGTGCAGTTAGGTGACTTATCCACTAGACCACAACACCTCTACATAATGGATCGTGCATAGCGTCACTGACCAGGGAGGTGGGAGTTACTCCCACCTCCCTGCACTGACCCACCGCACATCTTTCTATGTTGACTGTCATGGCACTGCCCACCGTAGTCTCATTCGAGACCCGACGACCCAGCACATTTAATATATAATGACTTTCATACATGCATATACTGAAGTCAATCCACTTTAAATGATATATGACAGTATTTTGTTTACTTGTTCAGTGCGGTATATTCATTAATGCAAACTTGTGCTTTTGATATTAACGAAGAAAGAAAAACAAATAATTAAAAAAAAAAAAAAACTGGTACTGCAGTTCAACATCGCCCTGTGGTCTAAGTTTTCCGATGAGAATACCCCTTGGATCGACTCCGGGTCTCACGTTAATGCCCAAGTTAGGGCTAAAGCAAGTAATCCGAAAAGAAAGAACAAGAATTGTTTAAAATATGGGATATTAAAAGCGAATATTACAGGCCTAAAATCTAACATCGTAGTCGTAATCATCATCATCACCAACATTATCATCATCATTACCAACGACAGCCCCAACCCTATACAGCAACGGTACCAGAGATGTATAATAAGAATATAAGATAACGTCTGACAAATGAGTAGGCCTAATCTATGTGCAAGTTATTTGTACAAGAATGTATTGTTTTGTGTTACTCTCTCAATGAAGAAATCAAGGACAAATTTATTAGATTTTTCTTTCCGTCCTGAACTTTTGAATTCTCGGGGTTTATAAACACAAATACTTAATAACCATTTAAAAAAGTTAATATCATATAAATCAAGAAGGAGAAGAAAAACATTCTTGTTTGCTTTGGAAACTGATTTAAACAATACCCATGATTACATTTAATGAGTTTGGATAGAAAACTGGGACTTAAAGGTAGTAGCCCTCATTTGCACACCCTCTCCGATTTCGAGGAATTTCAATGGAAAGAACCTCTTTTGCATTAGAATGGCCCTGATCAAATTTGAGAGCAAACGGACCAGTAGTTTTGAAATGAGAAGGAAATAGATTTCTTTTAATTTTTTCGATTTGAGAAAATCTCTTAACCTCTCATTTACAATCTATTTGTTCATTTGATCTAAAAAAAAAAATGACCAGGATCATCCTCTTGCGACAGGGCTTGTACACATGGAATTTCATTGGAGTGGATGTGCAAAATTGAATGAGAGCTACTACCTTTAACGCATTTCCTCTTAGCATCTGTAGGAAGGGCACAAGCATAACCCGTGTAGGCCTATAGATTCCAATTATTTCCATTTTACGTTCAAAAGAAAACAAACATTCTTAAAAGTTTAGCGAAAGGAGAATTATGAGACGTCCATGGACAATCAAAGTAAGCAATGCGACGTTGTTGAGAGGAGCTAGTTTTGAAGTTTGAACAGGAGGCTGTTTCTTTTTTTTAGTAGGGAGGGGGGCTCGTTAGTCAGGTAGAACTTTGCAATGAATCAAAGGGATGAGGAACGGGGGGGTACAGTGGATACCCAATTTAAGTAAATGGTTAGTGGAAGGGTGTGAGCGATGAAGAGGTTGGGCTGTTGGTGAAGGCATAAGATTGAGAAGTGCGGCATACCATGATTGCCAAAATCAATAATTATGACACTTAATTGGAATAAGGAAGGGAGAGAGAAATGGAAAGAGAGAGAGAGAGGGGTCAGGAACAGAAGACAGCTATAATGTGTCACGTGACGTACTGGTATTCAAGCCCGACACCAACGGTGCGGAGTTGCGAGTTGTACTCTGGGTAAATCTCCGTTTTGCGGGATAGGTCTATGCCCCAAGGACGACCACCACCACCACCACCAACGCCCCCGCCGCCACCACCGCCCTCGCCTCTGAAACACGCAAGTGAGATGGCAATCAGCTGAGCAAGGAGAAGCGCGACCGCTGTGAAACGACCCATTTCTACTCTGCCATGAAGAGAGAGATACCGATAGAGAGAGACAGAGAGACAGAGAGATAGACAGAAGGAGAGAAAGAGAGAGAAAGAGAGAGAAAAAAATGAGAGAGTGAGGGAGAGAGATGGGTAGGGAAAGGGGGAAGGGAAGAGAGAGAGAGGTATAGGATGGAGAAAGAAAAACAGGAGAGAGAAGGATGAGGGAGAGAGGAAAGAAAGGTTGAGATAGAGAGAGGGCGAGGGAGAGAGAGAGAGAGAGATAGAGTGAATGTAAGGGGGAAGAGAGGGAGAGGAATGAGAATTGAGAGAAAGAGGGAGAGAGAGAGAGAGAGAAAGATTTAGCACGAGGACAATAAATATATTATGTACAGGATTCAACTGACAAAATCAACTTGTATCTCCTCAAAATTAGCATAATGCACTATATAGGCCTATGTGAGAATAGAACATGATAAAGGAACCTACTTAAAAGCAAAAGCTCGTTGTGGGCAGGTCCTCTTAATTAATTTAACATTATCAATCCACCAAAATGTTTAATTGATGTCATAGGGGGGAACGAGAAAAACACGAACAAAATATGTACATGTAGATAATACAAGAAATAGGGATAAGAAAAGAAGAGGGAAAGTGAAAGAAGTGAAAACTAGTCACTGGATACATTTCAAGCCGACACACAAAGTGTGCACCATCTCCACTCCCAATCGGGGTATTCCATTGCCATGACAAATTCAGTCCCACGTTATCACATCCTACTATAGGTCCCTATTTCTCTCCTATAAAAGGAAAAAGGCAGCAATGTAGATAAAATGCCTCGCTGGCGAACATGCTGGAGGATCGAACTTCATACCCTCTGATTGAGAGCGGAGTCCTCGATCCACTCGATCATGATACTTAAAAAATGTATAGCCTATACATTATAATTAAACAGAAAAGGTTATGAAATTCAGGGAAATCTGTCAAGTAGTGAATAAGTAAAACTCTATGAATAGAACTAAACTGAACTGATCTACTCACCGGTGGTATTTAGTTCTGCGATGGTCCAAAACGAACGACAGAGGAGGAGATCTTGAGAGCTTTTGAAGCAGATAGTCGTAAGATAAACACCAAGCAGCAGCTATTGGAAGAGTCGTGAGTTGTTCGATCTTATATACTCTTTTCTCGCCAGAAAATTTAGGTGATTATGCAAGAAGATTATTGCAAAAGTTAAGAGTGGAACCCAGCCAAAATATTGTCATTTAATAAGTGTCATTAAAGTTCTGATTGGTCATAATGCTCCCCGTTTGATATCCTTAATGGACGATGGCAACACACGTGATCAAGGATGAAGTCTCTGATTGGATGGGGGCGTATATCCTTGCGTGGCGTATACTAGAAATCGGTTAGTCATGCACACGTTTATCACAAAGTGGGAGGCTAATCGCTCCATCCATTCTGATTCGATGGCCGTTTACTCAGAGCGAGCTGTGATTGGACAAAATACAGACCTTCCACAAAACGAGGTAATGAACTTTTTCTGATTGGCCAATTGTAATTTAAAATGAATAAATGAATAAATAAAAACAATAAGCTGGGTAGAGCTTAACGGTGTTACCATCTTAGTATGTCCAGTATAATAAAAGATAACCGATTGGTGTAGACAAAAGTGCCCTATTTATTAACTTTACCAACCCCCTATGTGGAATGGTTAATTTTAATTTAATCGATCGTAATATTAATGGCATATTTGTTTAGAATTTAGGGGGTTTATTAATTCATTTGGAAATGATTATAAACATTAAACTCCATAGTTCTGAATTTAAACCCCCGAAATGTCCACAGTGTCTGTAGTAGTAGTAGTAGTAGTAGTAGTAATAGCAGAAGTAGTGGTAGTAGTAGTAGTAGTATTGCTAGTAATATAAAAATAGTTATGATAACATGAAATACATTTCGGTACATCCTTGATCCATTGTGGGTGATGCGCAGTAGTATCCAGTTTAAAGACCAAACCAATGATAATGCACTTTGTGACCCCTAAGAGGCAAATCATTCAAACCATGTGCGATCTAGAACATACAAAAACATTGCAGTTGTGACTTCCTTTCTCACGGATAAAATGACTTTGGGACAGATCAAGTTCCGTAAAAAAAAACCTTTAAAAAAAAATTATGTCAAAATATGAGAAAGCGCTTTTGTCAATCACATCGAATATAATGAGCTGGGATGATGTTGAAAAAAATGAAGCTCTGTTTGTCAATACACTTTGAAACCTTCTGTGAAAAAGAAATATAGTCCTATCATTTTTTTAAATTTTATTAATGATGTTATGTTGATAAATTAAGGCAATACAATTAATAACCTGAGACACTCTGGTTATAAATGTACACTATGTGCGTAGAAATTGGATCAAGGGGATATATTTCCGAAGAAAATAGAGCAGCACTAACAGGGATGTTAAAATTGATAATAGTATCAAAACAAATTAAACATGTCTGTCAGACGCTGAGCCGACTAGCCCTTGTAACATCCTATGGAATCTACAAGCTCAGAAATGAACCACGATGGACTGATACGGGGTACATGTCCGTCTCTAACTCCCAGGTGCTTAAATAGTCACCCACCCCCTCCCCTGAACATGTTGAAGAACCCATCCTATGTAAGAGGGTCATTGTACACAATTAATCTAACAAGGCGGAATAACAGTGCATGTACGAAGGAGATGTACTTTTTTTTCTTCCTTCAAATGTATAACTACGACAATGCTCAAATGATGTATACAACGATGCAATACCTGTTAAGAACTTATGTATTATGCAATATCTAAAATGTTTTTATTAAAAAAAACATTTAGTATTTAAATACTACATGTATATCATTCCACGTTTGTTGTAAGTAATATTTATCCGAGTAGAAAGACAATTTAAATGTAATAATCATGACATCAGAATAGGGATAGATGAGATATATTCCAAACAACATCAGGAATCAAATTCAATTCAAGTGGCACTATGTTGACGTCAAAGCATTCGTACAGCAAACGTGATACATGAAATCGCATCTCCAATTCATACCCTATCAGAACATGAAAGAAAATTCAGCCATCGTGAATAGTTATAGCGGATTCACAATAGGTATTTTTGACCACTTTGGGCAATTTTTGCATATGCGCGCGAGCATCAATTTTGAGTTTTAACGAACGTCTAATAATAATAATAATAATGTCAACTTATAAAGCGAAAATATCCATTCTAAAAGACTGCTCAAGGCGCTCTGAACAACATCAAAATAATTATACAATATTAAAACTACGACATAAACAAATGGTGCTTATGTTTCTTCTTAAATATTTCAATTGATGATGATTGTCTTATTTCTATATGGTAAAGTGAGCTTACTTTAGGTCAACAATGGCTGAAAATGATTTTGAATTGCTTAGAATAGTATCAGCAACACAATACAAGTGGGAAAATATAATTAATACATTCAGTACGGACAGCACATGCAAACACGTGCGCGCATGCGTCCGCGCGTGCAATTTTTTTTTCAATGTTCAAAATGGTATGAAACGTGTATTAGATTAGTCCATTAAGCATTTTGACACACGTGTACGCGTCCACCATGATGCTTGCACGGATATGGGTGTCACCAAAAGTGTACCCATTGCGTCAAGTTTATGCATATCAAATATCATTCAGAAATGACAAAGTATGACGGAAATAACGTCAATAATAGAAATTAACAAAATGGCGTCTAGATGACGTCACGCATCAGTAATAAAATGATATATCTTCGTTAGGATCAATAATCATGCATATGGCACATGTCATGACAATTTCATTGTCATTAACCATGTCATTCATGAGATATGAAGCGAAAAAAATCCATTCAGAAAGAAAGGGAAAACTTAGATTCTGACGAAATCAATAGGTGCTCTGCTACGCTACGCGGCAGATCACCTAACTAGACACTGAACTCATCACGAGGACAAATATGGTGATCTTCCGCTTTGATCGAGACATAATACATATAGAAACTCAATGGGAGATTTGGTATTTAACGACTGACAAAATCCCACATTCAAATTATATTATATGCATATAAACAAATTCAGTCCTCAATGACACGCGCATGGACATGGGTATGATCAACCGGAAGTTAACCCATGATGACAAAGTCATGCATACCAACTATCATTTATAAACGACTATCCATGACGGACATATAACACTAACTTAATGGGAGATAGCACGTGTATAAGTAAAAACCATAATGGCAGATTTTGCAGTCTTCACCTTAAATCAGAATTTTGACCACGATTCCCCAATCGACTAAAATTCAATTGTTTTCCTTTAGGTGGCACTATGTTGACGCCAGAGCTTGAACTATCCGGGATTGTCTTTCTGTAATATATTACTAAGAGCATCATCTGGGAAACTTTCCTAACATCTGGGAAACTTTCCTAACATCCGTTCTTTATTTACAAACGCAATATCACTCTTCATATACTTCATAAAAATTACTCGGCTACTAATAACTTAATCAACGAATGTCCATTTCATTGAGATATCGTTCAATCTACCATAGCTTCTAATATAACTCATCACTTAGCATCTCCATTAAGAAATAATATAGACATGATACCAGAATGTTAGCATGACCATCACAATACTATATTGCCTTATGAGCTTCCTACACGTTAAGATCCGAGACTGATGATCATTTCTGCACACAGACCCTTAGAAAAATTCTACGCTCAGCCTTCACTAATCTATTAATTAACAAGTCATTTGTTGTCTCAGGTATTCACATCAATACTAAATAAACTCATAACACTTCCTATACTATTCATGTATTTTCCAATAGTCATCTGCATCACTTTGATCCAATACTTCCTTTGTGGCGAGATTACTGAGCTTGAAAAAATATATCTTTAACAATTTATATTCTAAACTCCTTACAATATTCACAAAACTAGCAAGTAGTCTTAGTTTACACTTATTATCAAGCACTAGTAAACTTAAAAGTAATTATGATTTCCTCTTACTGGAATCAAATCTACACATACGTGTACCTAGAGTTCATGTTTTATCTAATTAACAACCAATAGTTTACTAAATGTATTCATTTCATCGTTACATACAAAGTAATATAGGAGTGAAAGAGAAGGGGTCAACAGTACAGAGAGGGAGAATGAATGAGAGAAAGAGGGGGGGGGTATCAAAAGAGAGAGAGAGAGAGTACTTTCCAATAACATATTGCCTGAATTATCATTTCTAACAAATAATAATATAATGAGTTTCACACTGTGATTAATGCAAGTCTTCAATTACAATAGTATATCAACCAATCCCACACTTGCTCACTACTAGACAGTGGGACACTTATGGGGCGTTGCAAGAAAGTTGCAATTGATTGCAAGTTGCGATTGATTGCAATTTGCAAAATTTGCAACTGATATTTGCAATCGATTGCAACTCAACTTTCTTGCAACGCCCAAATAGTCTCCTAAATTTCCTTGGATTTTGTTAGGATTTAAGTTTTTGACAATTCAATGAAATTAACTAGATCTAGCTTTTATTCTCCCCTCTCTTTCTCTCTCTTACTAATGGGGCGATGCAAGAACGTTGAGTTGCGATCAATTGCAAATTTGCAATTAATCGCAAGACTTGCGCTTGATTTTGGAGATTTGCAATTGATTGCAACTTTCTTGCAACGCCCCATTAGTTTCTCAAGAAGCACATTCCCCAAAAAAACTTCCTTGTCTTCTCATTATGTAATCAGGCCCTGACTCTACTCTAGTCTGTACAAACTTTCAATTCCCAACATATGAAGATGTTGTGTTCACTTAAGCTCGTTTCCCTGTTAACGTACTTCCTGATAACAGACGAAGCGAAAAGGGCGGTTTTTTCATTTTCGTTCATAACTTGATAACCTCACGGGTAATTATACGGAGTCGAACAGTTTAAAAAAGTACATTTGAGGGTCAAGCTAATGGTGGTAGTTGTTTGCCTTTGTAATAAAAAAAAAAGAACCACCGTACTTTTGGATTTGAAAAATTTACTTATGCCTGTTTTTCTGTTTTAACGCACATTTTTCATCCCCATCAGAGTTACTCACTTAACTGAGTGCCGATTCCTCTTGGAGTGTCAAATTTCACCGGGTCGAAAACAATCGAATAGTTGAGATTATTACCTTCACTGTGATATAACAAGTGTTTCGATTTTTTGAGAAATACCACCGTACTTTTGAAAATGATAAAAGTGACCGATGATGATCTTCGTTCGATATTATGTTCTTTGGTCGGAGTTCCCATTCAATAGTCTTTGAAAAACTGACCATATCTTATATAATTACCAATGACATAATTGTGAAATTTTAATGGGGAAATTATAAATTTGGAACCTAAAAAACATGAAATTTAGGATGCAAGGGCCATTGACCACACCAATGACGCTACATGACTATTGGGTCGTACCATTTTTGTCAAAGGAGGGTACGCGTGGATTCCTATGTTTATTGCAGTGGGTATGGGCTACATAAGTTCACAATGGTGAATTGTTGAAAAGTTTTAACATAATTGGTTCTTTTAAATGGAATTTTTAATTCAAATTTTCAGATACCAAATTCTCATTGATTTAAACCAGAAATATAACCATGACATGAAAGGCATGCATACCAAATATCATTTATCAATGACTATGCATGACAGAAATAGAACACTATAAACTCAATGGGAGATAGCACGTATACAAGTATAAACCACAATGGCAGATTTTGCAGTCTTCACCTTAAATCAGAATTTTGACCACGATTCCCCAATCGACTAAAATTCAACTGTTTTCCTTTAATTGTCACTATGTTCACGCCAGAGCTTAAACTATCCGGGATTATCTTTCTGTAATAACTCACTAAGAACGTCATCTGGGAAACATTCCTTACTTCCGTTCTTTATTTACAAGCGCAATATCACTCTTCATATACTTCATATGAATTACTCTGCTACTAATAACTTAATCAACGAATCTTTATAACATTGAGATATCGTTCAATCTACTATAGCTTCTAATATAACTCATCACTTAGCGTCTCCATTAAGAAATAATATAGACATGAGAGAGAGAGAGTACTTTCCAATAACATATTGCCTGAATTATCATTTCTAACAAATAATAATATAATGAGTTTCACACTGTGATTAATGCAAGTCTTCAATTACAATAGTATATCAACCAATCCCACACTTGCTCACTACTAGACGGTGTGACAGTTATTTTCTCAAGAAGCACATTCCCCCAAAAAACTTCTTTGTCTTCTCATCATATAATCAGGCCCTGACTCTACTCTAGTCAAAACAAACTTTCAATTCCCAACATATGATATTTGTTGTGTTCACTTAAGCTCGTTTCCCCTGTTAACATGCTTCCTGATAACAGACGAAGCGAAAAAGGCAGTTTCTTTTTCCTTATTTGCGCATAACTTCATAACCCCACGGGTGTACGGGGTTGAAGAGTTTTAAAAAGTACATTTTAAGGTCAAGCTAATAGTGGTAGTCGTTTGTTTTTGTTATTAAAAAACACCGTACTTTAGCATTTGAAAAATTTACTTATGCCTGTTTTTCTGTATTAGCGTGCATTTTTCACCCCCATCGGATTTACTCACTTAACTGAGTGCCGATTCCTCTTGGAATGTCAGATTTCACCGGGTCGAAAACAATCGGATATTCGCGATTATTAACTTCACTGTGATATAACAAGTGTTTCGATTGTTTAAGAAACACCATCGTACTTTTGAAGATGAAAAAAGTGACCAATGATGATATTCGTTCGATATTATGTTCTTTGGCTGGAGTTCCCATTCAATAGTCTTTGAAAAACTGACCATATCTTATATAATTACCAATGACATAATTGTGAAATTTTAATGGGGAAATTTTAAATTTGGAACCTAAAAAACATGAAATTTAGGATGCAAGGGCCATTGACCACACCCATGACGCTACATGACTATTGGGTCGTACCATTTTTGTCAAAGGAGGGTACGCGTGTAAAGTTCACAATGGTAAATTGTTGAAAAGTTTTAACATAATTGGTTCTTTTAAAGGAAATTTTTGATTCAAATTTTCAGATACCAAATTCTCATTGATTCAAACCAGAAGTTTAACCGTAACGTGAAGGTCATGCCTACCAAATATAATTAAGAAATGACTATGCATGACGGAAATAGAACACTAACTCAACGGGATATAGTACGTATACAAGAGTAAACCATAATGGCAGATTTTGCAGTCTTCACCTTAAATCAGAATTTTGACCACGATCCCTTAATCGAATCAAATTCAATTGTTTTCCTTTAAGTGGCACTATGTGAACGCCAAAGCTTTAGCTCTCCGGGTTGTCTTTCTGAAATATATCACTAAGAACATCTTCTGGGAAACTTTTCTTACTTCCATACTTTATTTACAAGCGCAATATCACTCTTCATGAATCTCATATTAATTACTTGGCTACTAAAAACTTATTCAACGAATGTCTATAACATTGAGATATCATTCAATCTACCATAGCTTCTAGTAATTTAGCTCATCGCTTATTATCTCCATTGAGAAATCATATAGACATGATACAAGAATGTTAGCATAACCATTCCAATACTAGTTTATGAAATGTATTCATTTCATGGTTACAGACAAAGTAATCTGTGATTATGCAAGTCTTTAATTACAATATTACATCAACCAATCCTACACTTGCTCACTACTAGAAAGTGGGACAGTTAGTTTCTCAACAAGCAAATATCTGTCTGAAAAATGCAAATTCATATCAATCTTCCCTTGGTGTACTGTTCGGCCGCAATGAGGAAGTTAATTTGTCCTCTTGGACACGTGGCCAGTGGAAATTAATTGTTGCTTGGGGGAGTGGGGGTTATTAACCTTGATAAGAACTTTTTTTCATACTGCTCGCACTGCCAAATCCTGATAATACACTAGATGCGTCCACAACCACGCATACCATGATACTGG
The DNA here is from genome assembly GCA_037976565.1 of Mesocentrotus franciscanus. Lineage (NCBI taxonomy): Eukaryota > Metazoa > Echinodermata > Echinoidea > Camarodonta > Strongylocentrotidae > Mesocentrotus > Mesocentrotus franciscanus. Next base: position 34,719,552 of record CP137671.1, on the reverse strand, counting down.
AAGATAAAGTTAATCTGGACTTGAACAACTCATTTCGCTATTCAAACTGTAGCTGACTAAAACTAGAATATGTAACAATGTGCTTTGGCATAATACATAGATATTTTCCTTGGCTAAGAATATATACATGTATCCATGATGGAAATATAATACAACCGCAATGGGAGATAGCACGTCCTACAAGTGGAAACCATAATCGCAGATTTTGCAGTCTTCACCTTAAAAAGAATTTTGACCACGATCCCGTCTTTTCGGATCAAAGATTTATTCATTGTATATATTTGTAGAGTAAAATCTTAGCTACAATATAATAAAATATGGAAGACATTAGAGTAGGGATAGACGAGATATATTCAAAACAACAACGGCAAATATTACCTAATCGAATCAAATTCAATTGTTTTCATTTAAGTGGCACTATGTTGACGTCAAAGCATTCGTACAGCAAACGTGATACATGAAATCGCATCTCCAAATCATACCCTATCAGAACATGAAAGAAAGATTGAGGGTCATCAGCTATTCTGAAGAGTTATAGCGGCTTCAAAATAGGCACTTTTTTGACGACTTTGGGCAATTTTGACATATGCTCACGTGCATCAATTTTGACGTTTAACGTATTTTAAGCAAATTCTATTTAATGTTAAAATAGGTCTTAAACGTGTAGTAAGTTGGTCCAATAAGCATTTTGACCGATTTTAAAGTTTGACGCACGCATGCGCGTCCGCCATGACGAACTAATCGACTTGGGTGTGACCAAATGTCTCAACTACAACATAATAAAATATGGAAGACATCAGACTAGGGATAGACGAGATATATTCAAAACAACAACGGAATTTTTTACCTAATCCAATCAAATTCATTTTGTTTTCATTTAAAGTTAAAGTTGAGCTCTGGTCATGCGATTGCAATGTTAAAAAGAAACGCTGTGGAATCGATCAGAAAAAGTTGATAATGTAGCATATACGTATTGGTGCTCACTGCAATGTTCTGGAATCATCAAAATGATATGAAATTTGGCCAAGTCTTGGTAAAAGAAACAAGCACTGTACACAGACAGATGTATATGGGACTACACAAATATGTGGCATAAAAAATGAGGCCCAAATTTTAAGCTGTTACATGTCATATTTAGAATTTTGAAGGCATTTGAAGAACCTTGTCAGGGAACATTTTTTCTCTGATGTTCTTCCACACTGGCATAATAACAATGAAAACGGTCAAAAATTCGTTTTCACCTCTCCCCAGAACTCAATCTTCTCTTTAAAGGGATCCGGTAACTTTGTCTCAGATTCTGAAACAAAATCCTGGATTTAGCTCATGCTGCAATGATAATTATAAACCTCTAGGTCAGTCAGGAACCCTATGACTTAAGCCGATCGCCAGTCTGATTATCAAGATATTTATGATTGGAAATCAAAACCAAATTTTGCGTTTTCCTAACGGTTTTCATAACAGTACAGTCTATTGGGGAAAACGAGTATGGTAAAACCGGTCACTCAAAGATTTTTACTTTTTTGAGGCACTTCTTGATCATTTTGAAGCGCGATTTTTTTTTAGGGCTTCAATATTACACCATATCGCAGACACTGATAACACGTAGGGCCGTGCATCTCAGATTGAACATTGCTAAACGATGCCTTTAAATTGCACTATGTTGAAGCCAAAGCATTCTAACAGCAAACGTGATACACGACATTTCCCTTCTCTTTCTCTCTCTCTCTCTCTCTATTTGACCCTCTCTCTCTCTCACTTTCGCTCTCTCTCTCTCTCTTTATATATATATATATATATCTTTGTAATAGTTCTATGGGGTTTTTGTAGACTCTGTTTAACCCCTAGATCATCTGAGAAAACATCCGGTCCGGATGAGGAAAGAAAGATCATGAGAGTTCCAAATAACAGGAAATAACACCCACATCGTATTCGGCCTTGGCCTACTTTGTGAGTCCCCAAATATAATCTTGTTTATAATCTTGCAAACAAGGAACACTTTGCTGCAGGCCTACTTGTACTAGGAAGATGTCCCAATAACCGGCAGACACAAAGCCATGCCAAGGCCGAATACGAGGTGGGTGTTATTTCCTGTTTTTTTTTTTTGGAAGTCGCTGTTCGTAACAGTGTCTACACAGTGAGACTAGGCTGATGGCATACAAAGGCTCTACTTAGCTGATTTGATGCAGTCAGTGACTGACAGAGCTAGACTCTGCTTAATGTTTTAGGATTTATGGTAAAGTGTCAAATCGGAGTCTGTGCGTGCATACTGGTTTCCCTGAGTGGATTCTTTGACCATGACGAGAGTAAGAAGGGAATTACTCTCATAACAAATTACCATGAAATCACCACGGTTCGAAACCGTGGTTACCATGGTTCTTATGGTGGATGGTAATTTGGACAAAGAACCACGGTTCTTTTTACCATAGTTCGGTGTTAACATGGTTCTCAGTACTATGGTTACCATGGTTCTTTGTTCAAACTGTTTTCCCAAAGGTTCTTAATTCAACAAAATGAAATATGGTTCATATTTAAGAAGGTTTGAATTAAACAAATTAAAAGATTTCATATTTCCGAAAAAGAAATAGGGTTCGTAATTCTAGAATTAAAAAGGGGTTGTTAATAACGATATTGAAATAGGGTTCATAATTCCGCAAATGAAATGGTGTCATTATCTTGAATATGTAATAGGAATCATTATATTGAAGGTTCGTTAATACGAAAACGATACAGGGCTCTATTCACATTTCGGAATAATAAACCTTTGGAAGTATTGATCAGCCCTTTTTAATTTCGGAATTATGTACCATATTTCATTTTTGGAATTACGAATCCTATCTCATTTTCAGAATTATGAACCCCATTTAATCTTTTGAATTATGAACCCTTCATAATTTGTAAAATTATGAACCTTCAAAAACTACATGTAACAGTTCCTTTTATTCATATAACTAGGTAATTTTTGTATTGTGATCAAATTTTATGCATAGGTCTTTGCTAAGTGCCTCATAACCAATTATTTAAATCACCTGTTACGAATAAATGTATTTAACTAGTCAGAATGCAAATTGAATACATTAATTGTTGCTAGGTAGGACAAAATTTATGGCTTGCCCTACCAATTAAACAACATGTAATGTTTGCATTTTGCATTCTGACTATTGAAAAACAATTGTTCTTAACAGGTGCATGAGATAATTCGTAACGTGGCCTGCATTTAACAAAGATTTGTTATTAATCTATGGTGGATGGTACAATAAGGAACTGTCTTTAAAATATAATAAGACCCGAAATTGAGCTAAGGTGGGAATATCATCAAAGTGTACGAATTCAGGGGTCTACTAAACTTGAGTTGTTTACAATAAATTGAAACTGTTATGGTTAAATTATATTTGATCTACATTCAATTTGTATCGTTCAAAAGTTCTTTATATTTCTCAGTTTTATTTATTTATTTTTGTTCAAATACAGTATTTCGTCATACCAGTGTAATTGATAGATCACCAATTGGCAAAATGTTCTCTGATAAAAATTTTGTTTCGAAAGTTACATCTAGTTCTTAATCACACTATGCTACGTAGGGCTTACACTTTACACTTTTTGAAGGTAAATCCAACCTTAACAGACAACTATACTTTAAAAGAAAGCAGAAATAATCAGAGACTGGTAAAAGTTTAAATCTGATAGAAAAAAGAAACTTATGGATTTTTTAAACTTCTAATCACTATACGAATGGGCACTTCAAATTGGCTGAATAAGTAATGTCAACGTAAAGATTGCCGGACTACTTTCCCATTTATTTCAATACACAAAATGATTTATGCTATTTTATCAAAAAAGTATGATTGGAGAGGGTCTTTTCTTGTTAGAGGACCTGTAATATTAGGCTAATTAAATTGCCGATTAGAGAATTGCTTGGATTTTTTGATGTCATATTTCAAATATTTATAATTCCCTTATTATTGGCCTGATTTATTTCAATTTTCGCCATTATTTTGTTTCGCTTATATTTCTGCTCCCATGCATGTGAATGAATTTATTACGAGGGTTGGGTTTCCCTTTAGAGCTCGTTCAGATATGAAGCTGCAAAACCGCAGAGTTTTTTAATGATGACGTAAAGTGTAATGCACTTCACATTCCTCTATCTTATAATACTGAGCTCTGTGAATACGCGCAGGATCTTAGTGGCCGCATGTTAAAATAACCCAATATTCACTTGGAAATATTCTTCTTCAGCTTGGACTCGTGGTTAAGCTTCTGGAATGGAATAACCTGTATTGTGCACTGCTTGATCCAAGGTAAATGGACGCCAAGATTTATAATGCATGAATTGAGCAAAAATAAAGGAATATAATTTAAGAAAAACATATATTTTACATAAAATAGCACAAACTTGAACGTGAACGATTTAAACAATGAAATTCTGTCAGAAAAAAACTGCCGGTAACATTTATCAAAAATGATCTCTCATTGCTCACAAATATAATATAAACACTTTTTTCATTTTTTAACATTTGTTGGCAATGTAAATATAATTCAAAAATCTTTTGTAAATTATCAATACAATTCTTGTTTGCTGATGAGAATAGAATGAAAGTTCTACTGAGCTATGCTGATGGGTGAAAAACACTGTTTAAAACCCTCAAAATTAAACAAGAATAAATGGTGGTGACTCGCAAAAGATGGTTGGTTATTGCCACATACCTACTGGTTTTGTGATCTTAAATTAATTTAATGATATATTTCAAACTTAGGAAAAATAAGTGTTTCAAATGAAATGATCAGTTCTGTAACGTCTAATGCATCAGTGATCATGCACATGGTGAAAAATATATTCCCAGAAGTAATACAAGTACACAATTACCGATAATGGCTTCAACTGTATCACGATCAAGACAGCCGATCCTTGAGGAACATCAAAAAGGTCGAGAAGAAGTAGCATTTTCTGCACGGTCTTACGCAATGTGGTTTGAATCATTTAGTCTGACCAGGGAATATTCACTGCTCTGAAAATTGGTGTCAAAATATACCTAAGATGCATACAAATTAAAAATAAACAAAGTAAACAAATTAAATTGGTTGATACGTATGCATGAGCAACACATATACTACATGTATAAACTTATTCGTATAGCCTGTACGTTGGCTACACCTTCTAAGTCTAACTGATTATTTCCAGGTAAAGGCTTCTGCCGAAACACATCATAAACTGATAATAGCCTTTAAGGTACCAGAAAATTGTACACGTCTTTAAAGGTGAATTTTTTCGGGTATGCTTTGTGTCTAAGCTCTGTAGAAACTTTCCGGTAACGTATACCACAAGGTCATGTGACACGATGCTTTATTCTGCTAAGCGCACTTATCTCAATTTCCAGAGATCTGGGTCCCGTCTTACAAAAGTTGCGATTAATGTGAATCGATCCCAACTTGATATGAATCACAATTCCTATCTCCTAGGTACACAGTGGCAATTAATTTCAAGTTGCGATTGATTTGAATCAATGTCCTGTTCTAGGTACCAGCTGGAATCTTTCTAAGGACACACTGAGAGTGAAGAAGGTCAAACCCTCCGAGGATACTACCCTCACCAAGCGGAAGATTCTTGCTCAAACGGCATCCTATTACGATGTTTTTGGAACGCTTTCTGGACTGTTGGTACGCCCCAAGATTATTCTTCAAAGGTTGTGGCAGCTGGACCTTGACTGGGACTCTCCTCTTGACCAAGGCAGCGAGCTCTACTCAATGATGAGTAAGATCAACAGAGACCTTAATGAGATGGACGGCATTGAGATCCCAAGATGTCTGATACCAGAGCCTTATAGGGGAACGAGATCCCTACCCATAGTGTCCATTCATGGTGTTATTGATGCTTCAGAGGACGCCATGGGTTTCGCAGTGTGGCTGACATGGTCACATGCTGACATGTGGCTGAGATGGTCATATCTGTGCCAGATCTAGAGTGACACCACTGAAACAGACAAGCATGCCTCGGAAGGAGCTACAAGCTCTTCTCCTTCTATCCAGACTGATGATCACCATCAGATATGCTCTACGCTTTAGCATAGTCGGATGGAAGATGTGGACAGACAGCATGACAGTGATTAGTTGGCTTAGAGGGCAGTCTAAGATCTTCCGATCTTACGTCACACATAGAGTCGGTGAGATCACATCTGAATTCGACCCCTACAGGGATATCGCCTACGTTCCCTCGGATCAAAATAATGTTGATCTCATTTCCAGAGGAGGCGTTGTTACAGACATACAGGAGGTCATTAAGGGCCAAAGTACTTGAGACTACCTCCTCATTCCTCGCCGAGGACACCAGAAAATGTTCCTGTAAAACCGGGAGATCCTGGACGGAAGAAATTTCACTCCCGAAACACCAAGACCCTCGCAGTAACTGTGAATGATGTGTCAAAGAATTCCTCGATTGTTGATGCTATCAAGTTCTCTAGCTGGCCAAAGCTACAGATGGTCACGGCGAGGGTGTTATCTCTAGAGGAGCTTCCCAGGAATCAATGGCTGAAGCACTTCATCCGGCAGATCTCTGAATGGCCATCCCAAAGAATGATCAAAAAGGCAGAACTGTATTGGGTAAGACAAGCACAGAAGGAGATAAACTCCCAAGATCCTAATATACAGAAGCTGGACCCATTCTTCGATGAGGACAATGAAGTGTACCTTGTTGGTGGACGTCTAGGTAGAGCACCGCTGTCGGATGACATTCGCCATCCATATCTTCTTCGAAGGTGAATCATATCAGCTTCCTCCTCGTATGCGATAGACATCTACATGCCCTTCATGGTGGTGGTCATTTGCGGACTGCAAATGAGGTAAGGAAGAAGTATTGGATCGTGGGGGACATGAACATTGCACGACGTGTTGTACGTTGTTGCATCATTTGCAGACGGCATAGAGGCAAACCGACGCACCAGAGGATGGCTGATTTACCAGAGTTTTGGGTCAGCCCTTGTTCGCCACCCTTCAAGACCACCTTAGTGCACTACCTAGGCCCAGTAATGGTGAAACTGAATCGTAATACCACGACCAAGGAATATGGTGCCTTATTCACATGTGCGGTTACCAGGGCTGTCCACCTGACAGTAGTCCAAGACCTCTCAACTCAGGTCTTCCTTCAAGCCTTGGAAAGGTTAGTCAGTTTTAGAGGAGCACCAGCCATGATGGTAAGTGACAATGCCACTTGTTTCCGAGGGGCTGACAACACGATCAATGAGCTGAAACTTAAGCTGAACCAAACACAGGTTCGGGAGCACTGTCAACATTATAAAGTTGAGTGGAAGTTCGGACCACCGGGAGGACCCCACCACCGAGGGGCAGTTGAGCGCATGGTCCAAGAAGTAAAGAAAGCTATGAGGCAGCTTGTGAAGGCTGGCCGTCTTACTTTCGTATAATGGGAGACTGTTTTCTGCAAAATTTCAGGACTCATCAACAGCCGTCCCCTGACTGCGATGTCATCGTCGCCTCTCGATCATCCACCGATGACTCCCAATCACTTTCTCATTGGGAGAGGAGATCTGAACTGCCCTGATCTACTGAAACGTCGTGAACTGTGTAATACAATGGTGGAGGGTTTTGGGCGCAGATGGATGGAGTACACCCACAAGTTGGCACCACGTCAGAAGTGGCAACGATCCTCAGACAACGTGGAAGAGAACGATATCGTCATCGGTGATGACAGAAAGCGTGGGTCGTGGAAGATGGCCGAGGTAGTCAGGACTCAGCCTGGACAGCCTTTTTAGAGTCGTCGAAGTGAAATACGCAGATGGTACACGTGCCACCAGGCCGGTTACAAAACTTGTATCCATGATGAAGCGAGGTGAACGTTCGGACATTTAAAGGTTCAAGAACTGTTGATTACTGGACATTTGAACAGCTTGAATAAAAATTGCTATTAATGAGCATTTTACAGTGGACAGTACTGTTCTTTCATTGTATTTCTCTTTGATCTTATAAGAGTTTCATTTAGACTTAAATGACGTTAGATTGTATTTTCGTGACATTCCGTCACGCTTAGGGGGTTGGGATGTCGAGGCATGACATATATTTTTTCCCGTATTTGTTACGCGTCAGAATAATTACCCTTTTTACTTGAACTGAGACTATTAGCACTTTCGATACAGCTAAAAACAAGACCGTACGAAGGTACATCAACCATGTTGGTTGATCCTGAGTTTCTTCATTTTTATATGCAAAACCGAAGGATTCACACGATTGTTGAATATGCCATTCAGCACCACTACTATTAAAGGGAAGCTAATTTAAGTTCACGCCTCCTGTGTGGTCATTTTAACAACATGGATGTTCGACACGGTCTTATAACATCAACTAAAACCATAGAAAACTAAAGGACTATGAAATTACATATTTGTTTCCCCATGATGGATATGTGAATTAATTGCAAACAAAAGGAGAAAAATACATGTACCATGCTAATACAATATAGCCATGGTACTAAACCATTGTAAGAACCATACAAAAATGGTATTGAACCATCCAACTGCCAAGTACCGTAATGTACCATGTACAAATTTAGAAGTACCATGGTATACCATGGTACTTGTTTTATAACCATGTTAATACCATAGTTCTTGCATGGTAGTACCATGTTAAGAGACGAGTACCATGGTTATACCATGGTGTTTTTTTTTATAAGGGCAGTGTTATTTTCGATGAAAATCACAGGTGCCAGGAGGACCGAACAAACAAATCACGGCGCAATGCACGTGAAACCGCGCGCCCCTATTTTGTTGAATGGTCGAACTGCACTGATTATTTGTGAATGAATCTTTAACGTCACAGCCTCAGATGTCAGTGATGTGACATACATTGAAATGGGACTACAATTTTTCAAATAAAAAACGCGACGAATATATTCAAACCATGATGATGATGAGTGTAACATCGTTGGAAACAAGAAAACCTCAACAATCAGAATCTTTTCGCCCCAAATTGAGACGTTCCCGCGTTTTCGATTTACATAGAGTGAAATACAAAGAGGGTCAGCTTTGAAGGCATTTCCCCATAGCGATTGCTCTTTATTGAATGCGTAAGGATAAATTCAAAAAAAAATCGCGACAAAATTATAGAATCTGTCGAATCATTAAAAAATATTATTGCAAAATTTGAAGTTTGATTTTTTATTTCCTGTTCGCCCCAGATTGATTCGACCCGCAGTAATTGTTACATAAAGCTTTGAGGAAAAATTGCACCATAAAATTGAAGGATTGTACGTGTTATAACGACGCGCGCACATGCGCACGTTCAATCTGTGAGCGCATGTCCCTCAGTTTTCAGTATGTGTGTTCCCGACCAAAGACAGTTAAATATAAAAACTAATCAAAGGCCTTTGTTATTCTCCATTAAGTTGTATCGTTTTCCAATAATACTACATAAGACAATGTTATGCTTTCACATTCTCGCCTTGAATATTTCAAGGCATGTCGCCAATATTGCGACTAAATACGTTAACATATTTCCAATCAATGAGAAATAGCGAAAACCGTGGTATAAATGGAAAAAATGTTTTTAAATTACGGAAGTCTTAAACACTAAAACGCCCCAAAAGAAGTTTGATAGCGCACTTCCATCAAAACCCCCCTTCGTTACGTCCAGATTGCAACAGATACGTATTTCCCTACCCATAGTGTAAATAGCGACATATACGAAGTCAGATTATATCTTATTCATTAGTTCATTGACAGATACATCGTCGACTAGGATAATTAAGTATTTGAATACAAACATTTATCAAGAACTTCACTACCAAGAAGATACGTCTCCATACCCAACCATTCTCGTCATTGGCACGACTAATCTCGTAGCCTCTGAAGACCTCAGTGACCTCATTGACTGCGTTACTGATACCATCTCAGAGGGGTACTGGGGAGGGGGGTCTGACCATGCATAATTTTGATGTTTTTTTTCAGAAAGCGTCGGGTTGTTTTAAGTCTTATCAGTTTCTCTCTTTTTTTTTAGTATGGCATTAATCTAACATGCGAAGTGTTTTTATTGACATGTTATAATAATTTTTAGTTTGGAGATATAGGAGCGAACAATCTCTTTTGCTTCTTTACTTTTAGCAATATGAATTAAAGGTTTAATCTAGCCACTGAAACCAGCTAACAAATCTGAATATCCATAAAAAAAAATCATAAAGCTATTTATCATTTCATCAGCTTGGGAGCATTTAATTAAGACTATCAGAGCATAAAAAACATAGGAATGTCAACAGTTCTCAAATTAATAGATCTGTTGGCATATTATCCGTAAGATGGGGATGTTAATAGTGGTGGTGACTAGTAGGCCGATTACCATGAGAGAAATGAATTAAGCGACTATTAAGTTATCTTGCCATTCGAAACTGTAACTTTTATTGAATCAAAATGCGATGTGGTAGTCAAGCCAAGACCAGTATGGTCAAGACACCCTTTCCAGGCAAACGCCATAGTCTAACTTTAGATGCTCCGTTAATCCTGGGGACCACATCGAGTCGACGATTCTCAATTCAATTCAAATTTTATTGTCCAATTATTTGTTTCGTTTGCATGTCAATACAAAATTACAGATTGTAAACATCAATAAGATACAAATGGATACAGAATAATACAATTGATTTGAACATAGATAACACGAAATGCGATAGTACAAAATGCAGACTAAAATTCAATTCAATAATTCAGACTAAGTAATTCAATTCAATTCATAATCCAGGTTAAATTCAATTCACAATTCAGATTAAATTCAATTCATAATGCAGACCAAAGCCAATTCATGATTCATAATTCAGATAAATTCAGTTCATGATTCAGATTAAATCCAATTCATATTCCAGATTAAACTCATTTCATAATTCAGATCAAATTCAATTTATAACTCAAAAAAGACAGGTCTTTACCATTTGATAAGAGTAATACTTGGAACAAGAGGGTATCCTATTTTCGAATATAAAAAAATCATAAAGCTATTTATTATTTCATCAGCTTGAGAGGGGAGGTAGTGAGCACAAAAAAAAAATTTGGCATCCGAAAAAAAAATTTCCCTCCGGGAAGGGTAATTTATTTTTCCACCGCCACCATTTTAATACAAAGATCTTAACGAAACATAATAATTCCATAATCAACAAAATACAGTGTTTTAAATGACTTAAAGTATAATGACCAGTACGTAAACCGATAAATCAAGTAGGCCTAAGCCTGTTGCAGTGCATCAACGACACGTGAAAGCCGATCTGAGCTTGGTCATATAGCTGCAGACGATCCCTTTGGCTTCTTTCGTTGTACCGTTGTAGATCAAAGGTTGAAGCCAGCCACTCACTCCGCCTAAGATCAAGACGAAAGCAAGTCCTAAATTGTCAAACGCCACCAACCATAGAAACCAGCAGATCGACAGTGTAAGAACAGTCACGACACCTTTACCAGGCAAACGCCAACGTCGAACTCGTGCGCGATGAGGATCACCATCGTTGTCATTGACCGTAGAAATTACATTAATACAGGCGACGCCGATGCTTGTAAATTACTCTCAGGATAGCGATGTTGGTAACAGAAGTTATTAGTAAGGCGGTAACTACAGGAGCGAAGATGATGATTTCAACAAGCCATACTGTATTGAATGGTATCTCGCAATACGCGGCGTAGTAATGATATTTAAGATTCGGCCATGGCAACAGGGGAATACAAATCAAAATAGCTACCATGATAATGATGACAAGCGTTACTTTGACTTTTGTAAGGGTTAGCATGATATGGTATCGCAGTGGCCGGGTGATAAACAAGAGCTTGTTCGATCATGCTGATGAAACTGTAACAAAAGAGTTGTGCAATGAACGAGGTATGTGTGACGAATGGAAAAAGATACATTGTATAGGAATGAAATTTGCACGGTTCTGCATCGTCCAGGATGTATGTCCCGAAATCCCAACCGCTCCAGGCAACGCTTAGAATCATCTGAAGAACAGCAGAAACTCGATACATAAGTCTTGTGTTGTCGTCTATAGTTTGCTGCTGGCGTAAAATGACAAGGAGCAATGAGTTAGCGAGTAGAGACAATCCGACGTTGGCTGAGGACAGTACTACAACCGGGAATGTTGTCTTGTACATCGTGACGTTAAATTCATCATTACTTACAAAAGAAAGAGTATATATTCGTCAAGAAATGAAGAGAAGAACACATCTCCGTCGGTGATTCCTTGTACAATTTTTGTCATTTTCACAATAAATCAGTTTCTTCACACATATATCTGTGATGAATGCATGGGTGATACAAATTTTTAAAAATCCGTTTTTTAATTAATACATAATTCCAAAGTCGTTGGTTTTGGGTGGGAGGCAAATGCGTAGGCTATAGACAGGTTGCGTCCACTTCAGATAGTTTTAGGAACCGATTCAGCTGGATAACATAACGAATGAAAAGCTCATGACTGAACTCGTGATAGATAATGCCTCTTCTTTTTTCTGCATATTTTAAAGTTGTGTTAACAAATCGGATGGATAAGAATAGTACGAATGTCCAGTCATTTCTATACTGTTGAAGAAAATCTAAATAGTACCTCTTGAGCTTTTCTACCTGAACAGCAGCATGTGATACCAGTCAAACTCACGTATGGTCTTAACGATCAGGATGATACGAAGGAAGGGTCATCAACCCTTGTCTATCTTGCGATTTATTTATTATTTTGTTGATATCCCCTTGTCGATTGGAAAATGAATCGAAAGTGATACGTTTACATGATGACTGAGTGTTTAGCGAAAATGGTTATATTGGCATGGTATAGGCGTTTTACCACACTTTCCTCTTTGATTAGTCTCGCTCTCGGTACAAGGTTAATTTTAGCCATTAACGAACGGCTTGAACCCTAATGGAGACAAATTATGTGTATAAAACACCTACTGTAACTTCCTAATGGGCTAACCCATCAACGACCGATTAAGAAATTAAGATTATGCGCATCCCGAAATCTTGATTTTCGGGGGAAAATAGCCGCCCCAAGTAAACACGATAAAATGACGCTTAGCCGTTGCACGATGTGTAATCGTTTCTTTATAACTTAACTATTCTAATCATGAATATAGTCAGCAATATTACACACCCACTCGTACTTTCACGTTTCCCCACTCTTTATATTCTTAAAAAAATATTATTGTTTGTTTTTTCTTCAACAGTAAATTCAACCATACATCAAAGGATACTCATATTTAATTTAAAGAGGTTCAGAAGCTATAATGCTCCAATATCCAATTATCCATCTTTCTTTTTTGTAATTTTAATGCGAATTACATACATTACGTGTTGTTGGGTAGGAAAAGCCATAATGTTGGTCCTCCCTAGCAACAAATAATGTTTGCAATTCGCATTCTAACTATTTAAATATAATTATTCATAACAACTTGAAAATAATTTGTAACATGGCACTTAACAAAGATTTACGCATGAAATTTGATTACATAACGAAAATGGAGTATTGAACTAGTAACTGTTGGCGTAAGTGGCGGTAATGAAATGACGTCTTATGTGCATTGGGAAAATTCATTACATTCATATATAGACTTCTGTAGCCTATGGTCATTATTCAAATGATGCATGCTAATGAGTTCATTATACGATCTATCCGCACTCGAGTTGAGGATGTGTGTATCTATCGCACGAAGCCGTTAGGCTGAGTGCGATAGATACACTCAGCCTCCACGAGGGCGGATAGATCGTATAATGAACGAATGAAAGCATGCATCAATTATTGTTTTATACAACGAAACTCCTAGATCCTTGTTATTTGATGTAAAAAGAATTATTTCAAGATTGTTTCGTGACAGTATGGCTGACAAATAAATCTCAAGTTTCATAGGCTTACTTTAGTGCGCACACAGATATAAACGCACTTATCTCTATACGCATTTACGCATAGTGCTGCGCAAGAATAGGCCTACACACAGTATAAGCGCTCTAAACCTCTACGCGCACTACTGCGTATCATGTACATGCACTTAAAAAAACGTTGGATAGTACTGGAATTTATTGCACGCTTTTTCATGAAAAACGTGGGATAGTATACAAATAACGCACGGTAGCGAGTGCATTCAGGGTCAAATAATGCACGATGTGCGAGAAGAGCCCCTGGATATACCGCACCGAGGTCCGCAGGACCGAGTGCGGTATATGCAGGTGGCGAGTCGAGCACAGAGTGCATTATTTCGGCCCACAAATGCACGAGCAAACGTGCATTGTTTGTTTTATACAACTTCGCCCTCCTACTGAGCTGCCCCCAAGTCAATGAATAAATAATTGAATTGTATTCTTACCTTCACGCTCACGCTTCGGTCTCTCAACCGTTGACTAAAAAGTGATCCAAAAGTTGCAAAGTTAAGTCTATCCAATTAGTACGCGCATATCTATAACGCGTATGAACCTGCGCACATTGCGCGCACTCTATTGTGACGTAAGAATCACACCCAAGGCACACTTTTCCTGGCATTGCTGAATTTGATTTGGTTATCCGAGCATCATTGCGCGTACAGTACACTTCACGCAAACCTTGACACGCGACCCATTGCCACTCGCATTGATGACCTCGACCTCATTATGAGTGCAGGAAATGTGCTAACTAAAATCACTATCCCTGCACTCCGGCGAGTGCAATAGTGCAGTCCACTGAATGTCACGTGAACCGATTTAAACCAATCAGCTTACGGAACATTCTTGGAAATTGTATAATACACAAATAACGCACGGTAACGAGTGCATTCAGAGTCAAATAATGCACGATGTGCGAGAAGAGCCCCTGGATATACCGCACCGAGGTCCGCAGGACCGAGTGCGCCAGTGCGGTATATCCAGGTGGCGAGTCGAGCACAGAGTGCATTATTTCGGCCCAAAACGTGCGTTGTTTGTTTTATACAACTTTCCCCTCCTACTGAGCTGCCCCCCCCCCAAAAAAAAAAGGCCAATTAATAAATAATTGAATAGTATTCTTACCTTCACGCTCACGCTTCGGTCTCTCAACCGTTGACTAAAATGTTGCAAAGTCTATCCAATTAGTACGCGCATCTATTACGCGTATGAGAACCTGCGCACTTTGCGCGCACTCTATTGTGACGTAATAATCACACCCAAGGCACACTTTTCCTGGCATTGCTGTATCCGAGCATCATTGCGCGTACACTTCAGCAAACTATGACACGCCCGATCATTGACACTGACATTGGTGACCTCCTTATGAGTGCAGAGAATGTGCTAACCAAAAGCACTATACCTGCACTCCGGCGAGTGCAATAGTGCAGTTTTTATACCTCACTTTAGAAATCTAGCCATCTGATTGGTCGAAATTGGAGTCGTGATTTCAAGCCATGCCCCACTCACAGGGCATAGCAATAGCCCACAGGGCCTAGTTAAAAGTTTCTACCCTCTGCCTCATTATCCTGCGATTCCCATTGGTTTACTGCGATCCCCATTGGTTTGCGTGTTAAAATTGTCTACGTGCGAGCACGGACGCCATATACAGTGCTCTTTGTCTGCGATTCCCAAATGATTGAAACTTTCACTCGAAGATTAAGCGAAGATTAACAGACAGTGTTTCAGATTTTCTGTGATGTTTTAACAAATTTTTACTCACTAAAAGGCTAAGGTAAGAATTCTTGGTAGATTTTTGTTTTAATTCGGCATTTAAAAGTCATATCGACTGCTTTAATACTCGAGGACTAGCTGTTTCTATACTGGCTCGCGGGATAGTTGAATCCTGGGTGGGCGGCGCGCCTCGGGGTGATAGCAGGGGATTCAACTATCCCGCGAGCCAGTATAGAAACAGCTAGTCCTCTCGTAGCAGTCGATATAACTATACTATTGAATGTCACGTGACCCGATTTGAACCACTCACATTACAGAACATTCTTGGAAGTTGTATAATATACAAATGATGCACAGGTTTGAGTGCGTCGGTAGGAATTGTGTGCACAAGGTACCTTTGAATGGTTTGAACCCACGAGGCGCAGCCGAGTGGGTTTTAGACCAAATTCAAAGGTACCGCGTGCACACAATTCCACCGACCCACGAATTAAACCTGTGCATCATCTGTTTTATAAAATGGGGCCCTGAAAATCGTCAAAAATACACAAATCTGTTATTTTACAGATTTACCGGGTGCTTGGCAAAATCATGCGTCCGGTAATTAACGGAAAGCATGATTTTTAAATTTGCATAATTTGATTGTTGTTAGTGTAAACAAATGTAATGACCCAAACCTTAACAAAAAAAGTCATTAAATTAATAAACACTTTGTTTTGCAAGCCTAGTTTTGAGTTTTGGGGAGGTGCAATCTAACTCAGACTGAGACTGAGAAAGTCAGAAATTGAGGCTTTATGTGTGGTGCTCCCCAGGCCCTCTCGCTTCAGTTTCACCAACACAGCGTTAAACATACGTGTGCTCTCGGGGAATAGAAATTTGTAACAGATATCCCAAGTACAGTGATCCAAAAAGTGGCGTTGTATGCCATAGCGAAGGTACTGAAGAGACTTCTAAGCTACGTATACAATACAACTCACCGTCAGTCTTAATGTACAGAAGCATAGACCTAGACCTAGTCGTTTAGAACGATTATAACACTTACACTACTACAGGCACAGCTAGTTTGTCCAATTCTGGCGTTAAAATGTCTCCTAAATTGACGTTCTTGATCTGTGCAAACTTTTCCGACTATGAGAATCCATACTAAATTGACCTTTTCGTGCTATCCGCATCCGAATCATCCAACAATTTAGATAATTCTTCTTCTGATAGAAGCTGGATAATCAAATCGCCGCCGCGATTTCGCCATCTTGTTTTTGTTGTTGGCGCAGACGATGTAAACAACCGGCCGGGATATCGGTGTTATCGATTCTAATATCGCATATATCGTGTTGATATCGCGTGCATCCAGTAAACATAACTACACAGTAATTGACCAATCAGATTGCAGGGATTCTTCTACCCATCTTATAATCTCAGTAAATGAACCACACGTGACCGCGCATGACCTATCATTTGATTAGGATCTAGGAGTGAGTTGTATAATGACGAATACATGACATTATAATTTACAGGGAAAATACTTTTTGCATTCTGGTATCCACAACCTCTGAGATTTGTCCAATTATATATATATATATTTATAAAAGTGCGAGAATTCTCAACTCTGACATGACAACGGGTGTTCCAGAATATGTAGACGTGAAGAAAAAATGGTCTAGGAACGTGAGACGTAGCTGTACTTTACAATTTTATTACGAGCTTTCGGCTTGTGACATCACATCAACTGAATAAACACACACGACAGCCCAACACACAAGCAAGAACCTGAAGAAGGCCTCACAAGCCGAAAGCTCGTAATAAAATTGTAAAGTACAGCTACGTCTCACGTTCCTAGACCATTTTTTCTTCACGTCTATATATATATATATATATAATTTTTTTTTTTTTTTTTTTAAGTTGTTGTCGTTTTGTAAATCGAGAAAGAAGTACATTTCATCGTGTCATGATAGCCATTCTGAGTGTAGTAAGATGGCAGCGAACAATATCTTTTGCCTCTTTTGTTGTCACAATATAAATCAAAGGTTGGAGCCAGCCATTCAGTTCTGCCATAATGTTCCCGACATCGTGGCCAAAAGTAACAACCCAAGGCAGCCAGCAAGTGTAAAACGAGATCGTCAGTAGAAGCACCGTTACGACACCCTTTCTTGGGAAATGCCACCGCCGATGGACCCAGACCCGAGGAGATATATCACTGTGTTCGGTGATCCTTGCAGCTACACCAAGACGGTGTTTGTGTTGACAAATTACTCTCAAGATAGCAATATTTACGAGTGTGGCGACTGCCAAGACCGTGACCAGAATAACATGGACAAAAATGTCGATAAAAGTATAGAGCCAGTCGTAATCGGCTGTTAGTGTATTGTCGCAATACCAGGCGTAGTAGTTAAGTGAAAGATGTGGCAATGGCAATAACGGAGTGGAAACTAGAATGGATGTTAAGATGATGAAGAAGAGCACGAATTTGACTTTGATGGGCGTTAGAAAGATGAGATAACGAAGAGGGCGTGTTATAAGGAGAATTTTGCAAATGCTGATGAAACAGTAACAGAATAGTTGTGAAAATAATACTGTAAACGTCATGTACGGGAAAATATGGGATATGGTGTTACACAAATCCACACTGTCGGAAACATATGAAACAACGTCCCAACTGCACCATGTCACATTCAGACTTAACTGGAGAACCGTTGAAACGCGATACATTAGACGTGCGTTGTCGTCTATCGTTTGCTGCTGTCGTAAAATGATCAGAAGGAATGCATTAGCGAGCAAAGAGAGGGACAGGTTGAAGAAAGGCAGAATGAACATCGGACGATCAAAATGAAATGACGTCCAGTTCATCATCTTCAGGCAAGGAGCATCAAGAAATTACAGCGAATGAAGTTGTTTTGTTGTGATTTGAACTCTATTTATGTCCAGTGTGTCCACTAGGCCTATGTCACTGATATCCTACAAAATACATTTTGTAAACACACGTTTTCCCATGAATACATTCTGGAAATAATATGACGATGATAGTAAACGCAACATTCGGATCCAATTATAGCATTCACATTGCAGGTTTAAATTGTTGAGTATAACGTGGCTAAGTACAGTTCCTTTCCACTTTTGTCTTTTAATTCGTTTATTGGAAATCAAGCTTAAAAGTTACTTTTTGACAAGCATGATGACATTGAGGTTGTGCCAAAGATATTTGAACAATAGTCCAACACAATATGTGTGATCTGTATAATACGAGTGGCTCTCGATCGTGAGCACGAGAATGACACGACACAAAATGGTATCTCCCCCCCCCCTTCCCATTTCACCGTTTCAGTAATAGCGATAATGATTTAGATACAACAACGGTTAATTTAGAGTTTATCGCTCTTGGTCGGTCGGTACGGGATTAGTAATTACTGATATTAAGAAACTAAGTTGTCCCCGTTGTGGTGCATTATTAAACACCTGTTTGTATTTAAATTTTAATGGAATAGGCCTATGTCATCAGCAGTCAATTTAGAAAAGTGATGATCTTGAATAGGCTGTAGCTGTTCTGAGAGTATTATCTGCCAATGCTTAATAGACCACTTTCAAGCATGTTACGCATTTGTTAATAAGTGGTTTTGATATCGGCAGAAAAGATCAGTTCATTTAACGAATTGGTGAAGAAAAAAATCAAGTAGGCTCCACCGTCAAAAATCGATTGCATACTGTCCAGCTTCAAGATTAGTTCAGAACATGTCAACAGTACGCGCATGTCTTAATTGCGTGAACGCATTATGCCCGTTGCATATATACACTAAGGCGTCATATGGGTAACTTAGGACCGTAAGAGCGGCTTACCTTTGACCCGCCAATGATTGTTATATCGTGCAAAAAGTGAATACAAAATGAAGAGTGTTTTAAATTACTAGCGCATAGGATAACTGCTTTCACAAACTTGTTTTAATGGTAACAACGCAATCGAAATGAAGCCTTGTTTAAAATTGGCATAAGGGTGATATCGTACAAAATGTGAAAGCAAAATAAGTGGAAACATTGCTTTGAATTACTGGCACATACACTAATTGTCTACGTAGGTTTCAATGGCGTAATTCCAAACTTGAACAAAAATTCCAAATAAGGCAGAGGTCTATATAGTTTTAAAGGGCAATCAAACCCTTGTAATACGTTCATTTGTATGAAAGCAGAAAGAATAAGATAGGCCTACACAGAATGGCGAAAGTCTGAAATAAATCGGACCAATAATAAGAAAGTTATGAATGTTTGAAATATAAGATCACTAAGTCTATGCGAATCTCAAATTGGTAGTTTGGTCACTAGATTACTAAATTATGATGTAGTCGCTGGTAACTCTACCGATTGCCATGTACAAAAATATCATTAATTTATGTTTTATCCTAAGTGCCTTCTCCCTTGGAGCATTAAATAGCATAGACCCTGTATTAGTGATATATACATTTTTGAAAATTTTACATTTTAGTAATTTTGTGTGTGGAACAAATGGGAAAATTGTCCGCCACTACATCACAAAGACATTACTGATTCAGCCAATTCAGCCAAGAGCCCATACCTATACCGATTACAACTTTCAAAAATTCATATTTTTCTATTTTTTGGTCCGATTTCATTCAAATTTTCTGTTTCTCTGATTTTCCTGCTTTCCCCTTGAGTAGTTTGCTATCAAGCGTAGGTTGGTTTCCCTTTTATTATACTCTGTCCACATATAAACTTGATGATGTCAATTATAGATTCCGCTCACGTAATTCCGCATACATGGTATAAAGAGACTCTTGCCTCATTACAAATTCATTTTTAAGGCAGTCAGAAGGCTATCCCCCCCCCCCGGACTAAAGCCCAGGAGAATTCCAAACCCCAAAGAAATTGATGGACAGCTAGGAAAGCCCTATCCCCGTACTCTTTTTTTAAATCTTTACCAACTATACCAAGAAGGGGCGGCGAAGCGTCTTTCAAATAGGGGTACACCAACAAAAAAGGGCACTTTCTGGAAAAAGGGCATCTACAAAGGGTAACCTCAAGGCAAAAAAATAAATCTGTAGACATTGCTTTGTACCCCTATATTGTAATCAATGCACTATCAGGAATAATCTCCAAGATTTTCTCTTTATGTGGTCCAAGATACTGCCTCAGCACCATACTGTGCTTTTGTCTGTGATGGTCTGAAGATTTTAAGATCTGCGAGGTCGCATTGCTTTTTAGGGGAAATTCGAGGGAGAAAATGCTATCAATCGTTTTAAATTAGGGGCATATTATTAGAAAGGTATGGGACACATATCAAAAGTAACAAGGGGAACTTATCATATATTCAAAAGGAGAATTTTAATATCAGAGGTAAAAATGTGCCTCTGTAAGAAGGGGAAAGGAAATTTATTAGAAAGGAAAGAGGCACGTATCCAAGTAAATTGGGCACATATCAGAGGTGAAAACGGGCACTTCTTATAACATATACCACACCATATCTTATACCATATACCGATACCAAGAGAAGTTTGCAGGGGGTAAAGGGTTAGTTGCTTGGGGCTAAATGATTTGAGGGTAGATATCTGGTGTAACTCACTCAGAAAATGGTATTGTTGTCGGGAATAAGCATGCTGGCAAAATAGGGGGTGCGGTCTTCATGTCTTTATTTTTGCCAGCAAGCGAATTAAGGGAGCAAAACATTTCATACACGGAAAAAGAAGCCTGTTATTTAAAACGCCCATATCTGAATAGAATATAATAAATTGTAAATGGAACATTAAGATTCAGTATTTTCGCGGAGGGGGTTGCATTGCACGATCCTGCATTCCCAGGCCCAATGTGCCCCCAATGCATGTAGCAGGAGTTCTCAAACTTTTTGTTTGACGGTCCAGGTGTGATTGCCATGAAAGCTAAAAAAGGTCCGAAACAATGGGCAAATAAAGTTTAATTACTCAATTATTTTCTTACATATAAGTTTGTGATATTATGCATACGTGTCTATACACGTACCTTAATTTCAAGAGTTAATGCATTAAAAAGTGGAAAAGTGGAAAAAGAGGCCTATTATTTAAAACGCCCATATCTGAATAGAATATAATAAATTGTAAATGGAACATTAAGATTCAGTATTTTCGTGGAGGGGGTTGCATTGCACGATCCTGCATTCCCAGGCCCAATGTGCCCCCAATGCATGTAGCAGGGGTTCTCAAACTTTTTTTTGACGGTCCAGGTGTGATTGCCATGAAAGCTAAAAAAGGTCCGAAACAATGGGCAAATAAAGTTTAATTACTCAATTATTTTCTTACATATAAGTTTGTGATATTATGCATACGTGTCTATACACGTACCTTAATTTCAAGAGTTAATACATTCAAAAGTGGAAGTTATGGTATATTTTTGCGTGTAGGGTATATAAGTGGGGGAAATGCCACTGTTTTCCGGCAGTAAGCAGCTTAAACCAGTAAACATTGGCAAAAATGGAGATTGCAAGACAAAGGCATTGATGAAATGTTAAAACAATCTACTCCTAAAAATTTACAGCAATGGAACTTGTATACTGAAGAAAATGAGGCTTGTTTTAAACTTTTAGGTCAAATTGAATCCATTGAAGATACTCTTTCTATCATTGGCTTATCAATGTGCATTGTAATTGATATATGATTTATCGGTTATATAAATGTGTTTACTGCTCTGATTTCAATTGGAAATGAATTATGAAGTGCAACATATTATCTGACATCAATTTAGAAGAAAAAATAGACCTCCGAAATAATTTTTTCAATATTTTAAATTATTTTAATTGTTTTTTTTATTGTTTTGGCGCATTTTTCATGAAAAACAAAGAAAAACAAAATAAATTGCTTGAAAGTTGTATTTTATCAATAAAACATGATATTCCTGGAACTAAAATACTAAAAACAGCTTCATTAAATACAATTCTGACTTGTTCAAATCAAGAAGACCAAAAATAATTTCAAAATGTGATCAATATTCATGTCATTTAGAGGGCGCTGTTCCACGGCGACTATCCGGCTGTTTCTGGTGTGTGTTTTTCGTTCATTTTTTGTATTTTTCATCGTCTTCGTTGTCATTTTCGCTATAGTTTTGTGATTTACGTCGTTTTCTGTGTCATCCCATCCGAACTATATCAGTAGTTATGGAGAGGAAACCAAGAATTTGTCTCTTTTTCGTGTTACTGTTTCTGGGCTTGTCCGTCACACATATACATGGAAGTCCGATGCTAACGACAACGTATGAGAAGGGGGTGAATATGGAGCGGCAATACCCGGTCAACACACGGATAGCTTATGGACGAGACCAACTACTAGACCTGGCGTCCAGACATGCATCTAAAGCTAAACCAGAGTGTGAAATACCAGCTGATCTCAGGAAACGAAAGCGAGGAAAGAAAGGGGGTGTTCGGGAGCGTTTGAGAAGAAGAAAACATAATTCAATGTACGAATGTGTTCAAAGTTTACACTTTACATCAACATGTTCTGCATAATATTCTATTCCCCCCCTTTATTAAAATTAAAGTCAAAGAAATCTACAAGTTCACGTTGCGGCAACATTCTTTCATAAAGTACATAATGACGTGGAAGAGGTTGTCATTTAACACTCAATTCTATATGGATTTTTTTTTTTTGCGGAAAATGTGTTTAAAGACATAATTACTGATGAAAGAATACAAAAATGTTAGTTTTCTGCGTACAACAGCAAACTGAAATTCTGTTATTTTCATCAATATTTGTCTTCAACAAACATTTCCACCTCATTATGCAATTTATTTGGGAAAATTGTCATCAAATGTGTGGGGCTCCCAAAGCTATAGAGGGGCTTTAAGCTGAGGAATCCTATATTTCATCTTTATCCGATGAATTTGAAATTGATTCACTGTGTTAGGGTACCAATATTAAGGGGCACTTTATAGAAAGAACGTGACCTCCCCCACCCCTTACCAGAATCTACAGTGCATTTGAAAATTTAATGACACACACATATGCGAGCGAGCGAGCTCTCTCACACACACACACGCGCGCGCGCTCTCTCTCTCTCTCTCTCTTTCTGTCTCTCTCACACTACACACACATACACACGCACGCGCACACAAACACACACCTCTAGTAAGTAACGGAGTAAATGAATACAGTAGATTTTTGTTAATGCAGACTAGTTGAAGACAGGTGGTCTTTGTAGACAGGTTCCTTTAGTACATGTTTCAATGAGAAACCATTTTCAAGATAAACAAAAAATGTGGTCTTTGTAGACAGGTGGTCACTAAAGCAGGTTTGACTGTAATTCTTTCAGTTAACAACTAAATCATTCATACCTTTACCAAGTTTTGTAATTTCTTCAGTATATGAAATAGATTTGTCTCTTTTTTATGTTTCTTGAGAATGTGACATATTAAAGCTTACTTGTAAAAGTATTCAACAAAGGCCCTAATTCAACCAGTCAACTTTTCATTCCTGAGTTACGAAACAACACAAAAAATATCATATTTACAAGAGGTATAAATAATTTAGTAGTTAACTGTACGGTATTCTACTTTTTACTTATTATTAGCCAATCAGAACATGTCTTTTTACAAATAACGGCAGAAATCATTGGATGAAGTAATGACACTATATTTTACATCTAATTGCAAAGTCTATGCAAAGAGTAGCTGTATATATGTATGTGCTAATCCAGTCAAACCTGTCTACAAAGACCACATCTTTTTTCCCTTAAAAACTGTTTGTCATTGAAACCTGTACTCAAGGAATCTGTACATACAGACCACTTTTCTCATCTCCTGTGAGTGGTCCTTATACACAGATATCACTATACATATTTTTGTGATTATATACTTTTTAACTCCATCTGAGAGGAATAAGAGTGTTAACCATATACAGTGGAAACTCGTTATTACGAGGTCCTTGGGACCAAGGAAATTACCTTGTTATATCAGGGTAAAAAAACAAAAGAATATAAAGAGCTGGTACAGTCAAACCTGCTTTAGTGACCACCTGTCTACAAAGACCACATTTTATGTTTCCCTTGAAAATGGTTTCTCATTGAAACATGTACTAAAGGAACCTGTCTACAAAGACCACTTTTTGTGTTTCCCTTGGGCGGTCGCTATAGACAGGTTTGACTGTACTAGCAAAATCACCTTGTTATAACAGATACCTTGTTATATCAGAGCTCTTTATACTGAGGTTACACTGCACAGTTTTATATAGAGTTTTAATGCCCTTAGCTTCTGGCTCTCTCATCAGACTTGTGTGTGTGTGCTTGATTGTTGTGTGCTTATATCTTGCTGTTTATATATTTTTAATCCTCGGGAGAAAAGGGAATGTCCTGGGACAACTGTATACAAATGTATTTATTTAATTTTCACTTTACTTTTTTTTAAATAAGTTTATGCCTTTTCTCTGCTTACATGTGTTGCCTTAAAAGTATGTGTATAAGCCTTGATTGCTAGCAAAATAAGAATATCTCTGTCTGCGTGTTTCTTTGTTTTTGTGCAGTTTAGATCTGATATGTATTGTACATGAATGATGTATTTTGCATATATATTACATAATTTCATTCCAGATATGTCTTTTTCTGATTGTTTTACTGCTGCATCTATAAAAAAAACAATGCAAAAGAAACATAAATATAATCATTTATATATTGTATCAGGAGTAAATGAAATGAATGTAGATACTATGCAACAATTAATAAACATTTTGAAATGTATCCTGTCAATTTTTGTGCTTGTTGTAGTCTCAACTAGTCGTAGAATTTTGATATATTTGTTTTGGGAAATTGATCATGGAGAAAATGTAGATGATGGCAATTATTAGCAATATCAACCATGAAAACGTTTCAATGGTGATGATGATTTCGATGTTAGGGCGGTGCTAATGATGATTATGACGGTGACGGTGATGATGACATAGAAGAATAGGGATGATATATCAGACTGTGTATACAGTTATTTTGCCCCTATTCCTTATAGAGCCCAGTCGGTGTTTCACTTTATTTTGAGGCGGTCCCTAAACTGATTTGTTTTGTACTAATGAAATTCAAACAGGTGCCCGTCTCCCCACATTCAGTAGCATTGCGAGTTCGCAATTAATTTCCCGAGAAAGACGGTGCCCCGGCCCCTCTGCCCCCTATCTTAGTTCCAGTGCTGCCCACTAAATGTGTGGACTCACATAATGCACTGTTGCTGATTTATTGTTGTTAATTGCTGCTGCTGTCTTTTATTCTATATAGATATAGTTTAGAAATAGAAATAAGCAAACACGTGCATTCTTTGTGCTATAACTGCTCTTCTCTGTCCGTTTTATCTTCTTCTTCTTCTGTTAATTAATTAGCTTCAAAGGGCCATTCAGCCTCTTACGAAGATCTGTACAGAAAGAGTTTGTCCAGGGTGCAGATGGAATGATCATGTTTCTGTGCTCTTATATATACCCATCTCTCTCTCTCTCTCTCTCTCAATTGTAGCTTCACCTCAAATATTTCTGAGTGGTAAACAAATAACAGTGCTGAATTAAGTCACATTGCATTACAGCCTCGTCTTTGGATAAATGTAGTTGCCTAAAAACACGCAATCTGTCTGTGACTTTAAATATGCAGGTTATTCGCACCATTCTTCATGTATTGTGTAAGCCCTTATTTAAGTGGAAGGTAGAGGGGTAGTGTTAAAAGTTAAAAGGCTTTCTGTTCGTAATTAAGTGACAGAGTTTGTGTATCGGCAGTTACAGCTCGGTTTATGAAATATTGCTCCTGATTTTGATTTGTAGTTATCATTCACAGGAATATAGTCATAGGTGTGAGTGATCAGTACAATTGCAGACAGACACACATGAAATGACACATGACACATTCTTAATATTCAGTTTTTCTTCTTTAAAAAAGTCCTTTGTGGCGATCCCCCTCCCCCCGCAAACCACACAAAAATGCATGAAGTATAAACACATTCTAAATATTTAATTTTTCATTACAAAACAAGTAATTTGGGGCACCCCTCCCCCCCCCAAAAAAAAAAATAAAAATAAATAAAATTCTAAGATTCTTCTGACATAGCATCAATGAATTGACAAGGAAACAATCCTCCTTTTCTCGGAGAGGCATGCATATCTTCGTCTTTTATTTAAATGCTTGTTCAATACACAAATAGGCCAAGCTCCAAAGTGAATGAGAGAAGAAAATAATTATGCGAGAGTTTAAATGCTTAATTTAAAAAGACAGTGATGAAAAAGGCTTATACTCATTAGCCCGTATTGTGAAGCAATAAAACAAATACAATAAACAAAATAAAGCTATGAGAGACAATAGACACTATTCAGGGCCCCGTTGCATAAAACTTACCATTGTTGGTAACTTTGCCGTCAATGGCAACTACCATGGTAACGGGGCTCAACAGGTAATCAAAATCAAGGTTTCCATGGTAGTTACCATTGATGGCAAAGTTACCATCAATTGTAAGTTTTATGCAACGGGGCCCAGGGCTTAATCTCATCTCAACCCAACAGACCCCTCTTACCAAATCATGGAATTCGATGTCACTAGAACAGGCATCTTCAGAAAAGAAGAAGTAAACAGCTCTGCGTTTGGTCACAACCAGACGCATCAACAAAGATTTATCTAGTTGTGATCAAACGCAGAGTTTGTTCTTCTGCCATTCTGAAGGAGAAGCCGGTCCCAGAGATATCGGAGAACATGACTGGATCTTAAAGCTGTTTGGTTGAAATGAGAATGCAACCCAACATCCTTAATATCAATAATAATATCAATAGTAATGATGATGATGATGATAATAATAATACTACAAATAATAATAATTAATAGTAATTATAATAATCGTAATATTAATAATAACAGTAATAATGATAATAATATTAATAACAATAATAATAATTATTTAAAGGATAATGAATAATACTAATAATACTAATAATAAAAACAACAAAAATAATTACATAAATGATAATGTAAGAACAAGTAATACATGTAGTAGTAATAATCATAATAATCATAATCATAATAATCATAATAATAATAATAATAATAATAATAATAATAATAATAATAATAATAACAATAATAATATTAATAAAAATAATAATCATCATCATCATCATGATAAAACACTAATTGATAAAAGTTTCATCCCACTCAGTTAAAGGTAATGCACAGTGTCAGTATCAGCCACCAATTTGACGGCAAATAAAATTACACCCCTCCCTTCCTCCCCTCCTGGCTGGGCCGAGGAGTAAGCTAAATGATGGACTATCATCGAGGCTTGTTGAATACCTCACCACCTAATTTAATCTTAAAGGAGATGCGGTGGATCAACACTCTACATGACGTGACTACCTATAGTGTCTAGAAATAACAATACAGCTTCCATTGCAGTAGCACAGACCATACTTTATAGCATGTTGCAGATTGTGTGCTAGCAGGGTTTCCATGAGGCACCAATGAACTGTTGTATGAGATGGTGCATTTGCCTAGCTGAGCTCTCGATCTAACTTTGGTCTCCAGCTGCTCACTTCAGATATGAGAATAAGGAGATCACTTGAGAGTTCACCACTCGACCCTAAGTTTAATACCAATGACACTGTGTATTACCTTGAATCTCTATTAAAGTACGGTCAAACTGAAAATCTACGAATGGAGGGTTGCCCCTTGATTAATTCTGGGGAAGAAACTGCCACTATATTACCCCATGATAGTCATGATAGTTGTGTTGCTGCCAAGAGGAAAACATGATTTTTTTTTTTAAAGATACATATTTGAGACTTTGCAAGCATAATGGAGACGATCGAGGAAATCATAATGTTTGGAGTCCGTATAATCGGGTATCCAACACTCACACATCTTTCAGGTTAACAGTGCGCCACATCTCCCTCTTCTTCTTCTGCTCCTCTGGGGTTGCCTCAATGCCATTCATGAGCCGATGACACAGAAGGTAATCTGCATTTGAAGCCATCAACAGCTCTCCTGTATCCTGCTTGTCACCTAAAACTGATCAGACTCAAGCAAAAGGTTAGGCACTGCATGGATGATGCAGATTTCAAGGAACCAACATAGTAAAAGAGTCATGTAAAAACGCATTTGCCCCCTTTTTGCCCAACATTTGGTTTCCTAAAGTATGTGGCTCCCACCCCAAAATGAAGAGAGAAGAAACTCTCCTCTCCCTCTCCGTCCCACATCCCCCCGATCCCCTCCCTCCCCCTCTCCTCTCCCTCTCCGTCCCCATCCCCGATCCCCTCCCTCCCCCTCTTCTCTCCCTCTCCGTCCCCATCCCCTGATCCCCTCCCTCCCCCTCTTCTCTCCATCTCAGTCCCCCACCCGATCCCCACTCTCCTTTCCCTCACCCTCTCCCTCCACCTGAAAATTTCGCGATCTTTTCCACAACCACAAGGCATAAATAATTTTCCGCGCGTTTTTGTAACATTGTCTTTGAAGTCTTTTGGACTCCTTTTTGAAAAAAAAGTTAACGAAAATCGGGCATAAGTTTCAATGTGACTCATTTGACCGCATGTCAACTACAATCAGATTGGTTTTGGCGACATTGATACGCGCCCCAAGAGCTTGACTTTCTCCATGTACTGTTTCCAACAGTTCTTCCACTTTTTCCATGCGTGTAGCATAAAAGCTACGACAGACCAAATATTCACTCTAAAACAAATAGCTGAAAAATACCTGAAAAGAACAAAAGCCTGTACTGCTGCTATATCGCCTTTTAGAAGGCTTTTGATTCGGTATGGCAGAAGGGCCTGTGGAAGGCGATGAAATGTTTTGGCTATCCTAGCAAGCTGATACGACTGCTACAAGCACTGTATGAACAATCCCAGAGTGCGGTCAGAGTAAATGGAGAGCTGACAGAGTGGATCGAGACAACCGTTGGAGTCATGCAGGCAGGGGTGTGCCATCTCCCCAAAGCTTTTTAATATACTCCTCGAGCTAGTAATGATCATGGCAATGGATGAAGTCCAAATAGGAGCCAAAATTCAAGGTACCTGCATAAGCAAGCTACGTTTTGCAGACGACATCGTCCTAATAGCAGAGACCCCAGAGGAACTGCAGACACTTATGGATAAAGTATACAAGGACAACTGTGACCTTGGTCTCAAGGTGAACATAGCAAAGACAGAATTGCAAGCTATTAGCAAAAGGAAGTGCAACCTCAACATTGACATAGCCAACAACAGACTAAAACAGGTGGAATATTTTGTTTACCTGGGAGGAAAAATAGCAAAAAAAACGGCTCAAGTTCAAGTGACATTAAGAATCGAATAGGGAAAGCAGGGGCAGCTTTCCAAAGACTAATTAACATCTGGACATTTAAAAAAACATTAGTAGCCACACGAAGATGCAACTGTATCAAACACTTATCCTCTCAATACTGCTTTATGGGGCAGAATCGTGGACAGTAAGAAAAGAAGATAACGGGCTTCAGGTGTTTGGCATGCCTCCGTCGCTTAATGGGGGTGACAAGACTAGACAAGATCCGAAACACACACATCAAAGAATCCCTCAACCTCGATCAAGATATTATGGACAAAGTCTCCACTAAAAGAATCAAATATTTTGGGCACGTCCTAAGAATGAAACCCACAAGATACCCAAACATTGCTGTTGAGGGAAACGTCACAGGAAATCGACCTAGAGGCCGTCCACCCAAAGATGGCTTGACTGCTGACAGAAATATTTGGCATACCATCACAATACACAAGCCATCACGAGGCCCCTTGCCTGCGTGGACGGCATATACGTCAAGTCAAAAGTCAAGTAGCATAAAGGGTGCTGTTATCAGCATATATGTCAGGTTGTTCAGACTCCAACCAGGACAAACCATCAGTTGTCCAATGCTCTTCTTATGATGCAGTATTAGAGAGAGGTTGAAATGAGATGGAGATGGTATACACCATTGCCTCCCATGTCATTGTTCTAGGCAAAACCTGTCACTACCTCCTCTATCAGTGTGCACCCATGCTTGTTTCAATCATAGAGATCTTCATGAGCTGAATCAAATGGCATGGGATTCTCTATCGTCTTCATGCAGTCATGTCTCATCCAGTCTGCATAGGGGTTGAGATGAGATGGGGGCAGTATACAGTATCGCTTCACTCCCAGGTAAAACCAGCCACTGCCCCCTCTGCCAATGCGAAGATATGATTGCTTTCATCATAGAGATCATTCATGAGTTGGATCAAATGGCAGTGGATTCCCCATTGTCTCACTAATCTCATTTTTATGGTGTGTCGGATGCTTAATGCAAAGTCGTCACGGGCTCCATAGCCTCTCGGAATCAAGCTTCCTCTGTAGGAAGCTCAGGTTCAAGCTGAAATCCTAGCCCCTCATTGATGATGATATATGTAGAAAATACTTGCTTGTATGAGTAAGAAAAAACACTAGTCTGACAGTTCGTGCAATCACTCACTTCACACATTCTTTGGCAGAGTGCTAAAATTCTTCAATTCCTCCGGCCAGGATGTTGAGTGCTAAACTTTATCTTTCCTTGTTATGACATCCTACACACTAAGAAATAAAGGGTGAAATAAGGGTGCAATTGGGGTACAGACTTGCATCCACTACGCGTATTTGGCATTGGGTGCTGCTATTGTAGCAGAATTGCACCCTTATTTCTTAGTGTGTACATAGAGCCGACTGAGAGCTAGCGAACAACCAAACCAGTTTAGGCTCTTTCCTTGTGATGACATCCCACATAGAGCCGACTGAGTAAGGTAAAGTAAAGTGAAGGCTTCAGACATGGAGGTTGACTCTGGAGTGGACTTGAGGAGGTTCTTAATCTCAGAGTTCACTGAGCGAGAGTGGGTTTTGGCCTCAGTGGTTTTATCTTGCTACTTTCCATTGTTAACTAGGACTGAAGCGATGGAGTTTGCAGTAACAGGACACTGTTTTGGAGCACTGCTACGACCAGTGAGTTTGTTGATGGTAGTCAAGGCCCTGCGACTAGAGTGGGTAAATTTGATCTCAGAGAATTCTTCTTCCCATCTAATCTTCCTCTTTTCTCCTAGTAATATCAGCAGGTCGTTCCCTACAGCTTCTCTTTCTTCAATGGTCTTGGACTTAGTGTAGGATTCATACAGACGGTCGCATTCTTCGTCCCAGCATGCAATATTCGGGTGTCTTCTGCCCCTGGGGATGGAGAGTTTTGCCGCCTGATGGAACATGGAGCAGAAAGCAGAATAGGATTCATTCACATTGCTGGTGGAGGGGTCTGGCAGTCGAGATGTTAGCTTGTTTGTGAGTTCCTGTAACTGGGGCCAGTCAGCTTTTCTGAAATTCCATCTCTTCTTAGGTAGGTTGGAGAGTTGGAGCTTGATGTCGCTTGAGATGATGATTGGACAGTGGCCAGACCTTGGGAACTTTGGAAGGACAGTTCTTGAGCAGGTGTGTCTGATGTTGGATGAAACCAGTGACAGGTCGGGGCAAGTCCATGATTTGTGGCTCCCTGAGTAGAATGTGGGGTTGTCCTTGCTGTCATACAGTATCACTAGCTCCTGGGATTCGAGCCATTCAAAAATGAGCTTTCCATTCTTGTTGGTGTTAGGGTATCCCCAAGCAGTGTTGCGACTGTTGAAATCTCCGCAGACAAAGGAGTTCCCGGGCATCTTTGGGAAGAGCATGATTTCAACATCTACAGGTGGTGGCTTGTACAAATTGCAGAAGTGGGTTCCCATAGCTTCAAAGGTGCTCCATTGTAGAGCTGAGTTCACAGGAGATCGCCTAATAGTGGATGCTTTCATGCCTTGTTTGACGTAGGATGCAATCCCATGCTTCTTGTGTGGTATGAAGCAGATCAGATCAAATCCTTCGATGTGGAGCTGTTCTTCTGTCTCACAGTGTGTTTCTTGGAGGCAGATAACATTAACACGATTTTCCTTTGCAATATGAGGAATCAATATGAGGGAGCAGGTAAGGCCTTGTTGAGTTGGAGTACGCAGGTCGAGGTGTCAGCCATCATCTTGATGGCTTGTCCTGAAAAGGACACGTGCTTCCAGGAACTGCGTAGGAGACTCTTCTGATGATAGAGGGCTAGAGATGTACTGGCGATAATATATCGCGATAATAGACTTCAAATTTTTGCTTTAGTTGACAAATGTAACAGGGTCGCCATACGTGAAGGCAGCAACATGACCCCAACTGGTTTGGTTGTCGGTTCCTAGTCCCTCACTCAGTCGGCTCTATGTAGGATGTCATCACAAGGAAAGATGCCAAATTGGTTCGGTTGTCGGTTTATAGTCCCTCACTCAGTCGGCTCTCTGTAGGATGCCATCACAAGGATAGAGGTCAAGCTGGTTTGGTTGTCGGTTCCTAGTCCCCCACCCAGCCTGCTCTAAGTAGGATGTCATCATAATTAGGAAAGAGGTCAAACGGGTTTGGTTATACGTTCCTACAGTTCCTCCGGGATCACAGGTACCACGTTGATGTGCTAGGCCGGTGGCTGCCCAATGATGATTGATGTTGTTGGGATTTCCATCGGGTATCCAATCCAATCCAAGAGGTATTTGATTAAGCGCCTCTTTACGTTACATAGTTATATACCAACATTGTTCCACATGTTTAAACAATAGCGTATCACTTTAAAAAGACCAAGTGAGTCAAGACAATCCATTGTCCTCTTGAAATAAATAGGACTTCATACGTTTCTTGAAATAGTCAACAGATGAAGCTGTCTGCTTCACAATGGTAAGTATCTTGTTCCATCAATGGGAAAGATGTTTCTCACGTACTTTTCTTAGAGATGTTTAGTAAGCATGTATGATGGACCTGAGGACAACGAACCATGCAGGCAATCATTTATGTACTCTGGACATCAATAGACTTGTTGACTAGCAGTAGAGTTTTGAAAGCAATTCTAAGTCGCACAGGCAACCAATGCAGGTGGAGTCCAAGAGGTTGTGTATGAGTCCGAAGTGAAGCAGAAAACACAAGCCTTGCAGCTCTGATGTAAATAATGGGGTCGGTACCTAGGTCCTTCAAGACCAACCGTTCCTCGGCGGCACTGCTAGCTAGTCAAAATCTCACTTCCGGCTCGAAAACATGCCGTTGACACTATATTATGATCCTTAGTCATAATTGCTACAATGATCATTTGCAATCAACTCTGACTATTACGCACGTCGCTGGCTGTACTGTCTACGACATTAATACAGTAGCAATTATGAGACATTGTTTGCTCGAAATTGGCCAGACATATAAAACCTACAGCCTCATCAAGGAGGGGCGGGGGTGGATAAGATAACAAACATGAGCTGAGTTAACTGCCACTTACACCCAGCCATGGTTTTTCAACTGGACCGTCAGATATCAACATTCAAGCACTTCTCACCTGCTGCAGGACACTGGGTGTTTTTTCTTTAATACGACATTACAGTAGCAATTTTTTGAAGGATTAGCAGACTTGAACCATCAATGCATTTCATTTAGGATACAAGTAAAAGGGGAGAAAACAAATCTAGACCATACCCTCAAAGAAACCCGCAAACAGAAAGGACATTACATCAATACTACCACTCGCGAAGTTAAAGGACACAACCGGCCCGTCCCCTCTCCTTTTAGAAACCCAACTGGCATACCCTAAACATAAACACAACCACAAAGGGAAGGAACTATCGGCTACGCCATGCTCTCAAAGCACACAAATAGAAATATCTAATCAGTAAAACCACTAGTAGATTGAAGGATCAGACCGTCCCGTGCCCCCCTCCCCCATAAGTACCCCCGCAAAAAACACCCCTACAAAGTATGAATACCTCCCCTACCTTACATCAGTCTACAAAGCCCCAAATCCTAAATAATGTATGTAGAATACCATTTGGGAAATTTGACAAAGTACAGCCATGCCGAAAATTGTCATGTTAAACCATTCATGACAGAAAGATATGTATTCTACATGTTTTGGCCCAACCCTTTAAAAACCCTTAAAATTAATGGCAAATGCTTTTAAACGTGACTTTCTTACCACCTTAATTCCATGAAGTCTGCTTCTCATCCATCCAGTGTCGAAACCTGATGTTTGGGTCATCACAGTTCAGGTGACAAGCAGGATCCAGGAGAACAGTTGATGGCCCCAAACACAGATTCCCTTCTGCACCATCTTCACATGAAATGGCCGGAGACGCCCCTGGAGGTCGGGAACAAGAAGAGAAAGATGTTTAGCCTACTAACCTATGGATGTATGAGAGCGATATGTAGTGTGAATTGAACATGCTGCAAAGTCCCAAAATGTATCATATATTTTACCCATCAGTCAAAGGAGAGTTCTTTTTTTAAAAAAGATTTTAAAAATCGAATCTAAACTAAAATGTATGAATTTGAAAGACAATGCATTCCCATCTCCTGCAAAGATAAGGTACCTTGCCGGGAGAACCATTAGTCTTTCAAAGTCTTACAAAGTAGGCCTGGGTTGTTATATGCACTGGCGCAAAGTTGTGCATATAATAACATCGGTTAGTAACCCACCGACTTCCATAATTTCCCGACAGGTGTGCAATTATAAACTTGAATAAAGGAAGTCCAATGACTGAAAGGTCTTTCTTATCAACATGCAACCTTCAAATAGGCAATTGCAACGGGGCGACATGATAACAATATATGATTTTTTTTTTTTTGCTTCCCAGATTCTCCTTAAAGGGATAGTTGAGTTCTTGTTTAAGACCGCAAATGCATTCAAAGTGCATGGTTTTGCTTTTATTATTATTTATGACATTTCTTGGGCCCTTTTAGAACCTAAAATTACTATGAAGGTAATTTTTGACCCCAAAATGTGTGAATTTAGATTGAATACGATCATACAAATTCAGCTCCACTTTCAAACACGAAAACAACAAAAAACCAATATTGGCATTGGCTGGAATAAAACGTATAAGGCGCTATCTCGTTTTTCAACGGCTGGTTCAAAATTATTGAATATTTGTGGGGCACCACAAATATTAGAAATGGTTATAATTATGGATATTTAAGCCGTCTCTGAACCGATTTTGATCAAACAAAGATGATTCTGTCATTTGAATTGTATATTTTTTTCGAATTTGACACTCAGTTATTCATTATCTCACAACAAATTATTTTGTGTAGCGCCCTCTGCAACAAAACTCAACTATCCCTTTAATTCTAGATCGTTCATTCTTTTGGGCAACCCTCAGGAATCTTCTTCGCCTGGTCCTTCTTTCTGTGTGGTGCAAGTAAAATGCATGAACTTATCAATGCCAGTGAGGACCCTTGCGAAACCATGTATAGAGATGTTTGACCTTTAATCTTTAATAGAGATTTGAGAAGAAGGGGTAACTACTTGATACCAAAGTGTGAAAACAACCCTATATGTGTCATTCTCTGTAAACTATCCCTAGACTGGGAATCAGGAGTTTCAGGAGTATTCTACCAAGGACTCTTCCCTCTCTCTCTCTCTAGCCAGAAGGAGCCAATAACGCCATGCACTAAAGCCTCGTTCAGATACAACGCGGTAAAACTTGGTTAACCGCGGCGGTTCTTTTATGACGACGTAAAGTGCAAAACATTTCACAGTTCTGTATCTTATGAGACAAACCTAAGTGAATTTGCGTAGGACCTTTGCTGCGCCGAAGAATTCTAGCATCTTTTATTTTAAAAAATATCAAGGGTTCTAAGAGAGACAAAAAATGTCCTAAAAATCATTTATGATAATTTTGTGTTTATAAGTTTTGTAGTCCTATTAATTAGGTACTTTTTAATTTTGAATGCAAAAATAAAAAGTGAAAAGGGGGGTATGTAACGCATATAAAGCATATTAAATAAAAATAATTTTTTTTTTTGTCCATACAGAATGTTGATAGTTCACGTCAAAACTTTCATGAACTTTTCCTTTATAATAAAATAATATTCAATTTTACTAGTTCTACAAATATAATCATAATGAAAATGGATACCTTATGAAATGACCGATTGAAAGAATTATAAAACACATAGCCTATAATTATATTCTCATTTTCACAAAATGAAAAATTTGAAATCTACTGAAATTACCAGGTTGAATCTTTGTCTGAATGAAATGCAAATATTCATGACGCCACATCCTGTCCCCCAAATTTGAAGGTATTATGCAGCTGATGGGGGGGGGGTGTCCATTTTTTGTAATGGTTTAGTTTGGTTTTTCGAGGAGATGCGCTATCTTCTCAATTTTTGATTACTCTCGTTGATCTACCACACCTCCCCTTTCGGTGCAACAGACTATTGTTCCTAATGGTGACGCTATAGTATTTGGGAACAACCCTTGGGCCCCTCCTACAATAACCAACAACCCTCTACCATCCTCTACCTAGGTTATTAGATCTAAGACCATCGCAGTGACTACATTGACTACGACTGAAACAAGGACCTGTGAAGCGTATGCCTGTCGAATATGAGCTCTGTAAATAGTGCACATACTAAGCAAGCACTTGCCTCACAAATCTTTATTTCAATATATCATACGCTCACAAACATGACCATCAGCAGCGGGGACTTGACATCGTTCTCTGCTTGTTCTCTGACTCTAGGGTTGTCTCTGCCATTCCATGATCCAGTGGTAGAGAGGGAAACCTGCTTTTGAAGTCACCAGCGGCAATCCAGAATCATGCTTGTCTCCTTAACTGATCAGACTCAAACAAAAGGTTAGGCACGGCATGGATGGTACAAATTTCAATGAACCAACGAGATAAGCAAGTCATGTGTAAAAACATTTGCACCCTTTTCCTGTTTTAGTCCCGAATTTACTGCTGTGAAAATATTACCTAAAACCTAAAAATAAAACGGGCTCACCTTTCTCATCCGTACAATAGCCCCCGGAAATACCTCCGTCCCTCTCTCCCCTCCTTCCCTTCCCCTCTCCCACCCCTCCCTCCCCGCCATTCTCTCGCCCCCACCACTCTCTCGCCTCTCCCCTTCTTGCCCCAATATAAAGAATTAAATTACTTCAACACGTTTGGAAACCTAGTACCAAGCCATCGTAGAGTACGGAACTTGAGTAAAACAGAAAGGGAGAAAGAAAATTGACACACGCAAATATGAAATG
Source organism: Mesocentrotus franciscanus (assembly GCA_037976565.1). Taxonomy (NCBI): domain Eukaryota; kingdom Metazoa; phylum Echinodermata; class Echinoidea; order Camarodonta; family Strongylocentrotidae; genus Mesocentrotus; species Mesocentrotus franciscanus. The sequence goes on along the minus strand of CP137671.1, from coordinate 34,681,973 downwards.
CATGCCTCTACAAACAGAATGGAAGGAGCTAGCTAGGCAGACAATATATGTGGACCTTGACAATCAAATTACCCCCTCGCTTATTAACAGGCTTGCTGAGTCGCCGCTAAATATTTCCTCAAAATTTGACCAAAAAAGTGCTCCTAACCCCCCTCCTCCGACCGCTTATTCACCGGCTGGCTGAGTCGCCGTTACATATTTTCTCACGAATTGGGCCCCCCTCTTGCCGCCGGCTGGATCCGCCCCTGAAAATCAGTACCTCACGAAACCAACGTCTACATTTAAAAACACCAAAATAGCAAGTGACTGGGCGTGCCGTTCACCTACAGTTTAAGGGGCGGGGCCCGGTAGGCTCATTATTCACAGGACACCGTCTCCCAGCCAGTAATTAACTACACTAAATTCTAGTTAGACTTAGAGAAGAGAAAAGAAGTTCAGTTACTGACAGAACAAAGCACTACATAAAAAACAGGAAAAAAAGCAACTGACTGGGCGTGCCGTTCACCTACAGTTTAAGGGGCGGGGCCCGGTAGGCTCATTATTCACAGGACACCGTCTCCCAGCCAGTAATTAACTACACTAAATTCTAGTTAGACTTAGAGAAGAGAAAAGAAGTTCAGTTACTGACAGAACAAAGTGCTACATAAAAAACTGAAAAAATAAGCAACTGACTGGGCGTGCCGCATTATTCACAGGACACCGTCTCCCAGCCAGTAATTAACTACACTAAATTCTAGTAAGACTTAGAGAAAAAAATAACCAGTTTCTGACAGAACAAAGCACTACATAAAAAACAGAAAAAATAAGCAACTGACTGGGCGTGCCGTTCACCTACAGTTTAAGGGGCGAGGCCCGGTAGGCTCATTATTCACAGGACACCATCTCCAAGCCAGTAATTAACTACACTAAATTCTAGTTGAATAGACTTAGAGAAAAAATCATCAGTTTCTGACAGAACAAAGCACTACATAAAAAACAGAAAAAAGAAAAAATAAGCAACTGACTGGGCGTGCCGTTCACCTACAGTTTAAGGGGCGAGGCCCGGTAGGCTCATTATTCACAGGACATCATCTCCCAGCCAGTAATTAACTACACTAAATTCTAGTTAGCCTTAGAGGAGAGAAAAGAAGTTCAGTTACTGACAGAACAAAGCACTACATAAAATACTGAAAAAAATAAACTGACTGGGCGTGCTGTTCACCTACAGTTTAAGGGGCGGGGCCCGGTAGGCTCATTATTTACAGGACACCGTCTCCCAGCTAAGAATTAACTACACTAACTTCTAGTTAAGAGAAAAAAATCATCAGTTTCTGACAGAACAAAGCACTACATAAAAACAGAAAAAATAAGCAACTGACTGGGCGTGCCGTTCACCTACAGTTTAAGGGCGGGGCCCGGTAGGCTCATTATTCACAGGACACCATCTCCCAGCCAGTAATTAACTACACTAAATTCTAGTTAGCCTTAGAGAAGAGAAAAGAAGTTCAGTTACTGACAAAACAAAGCACTACATAAAATACTGTAAAAAATAAGCAACTGACTGGGCGTGCCGTTCACCTACAGTTTAAGGGGCGGGGCCCGGTAGGCTCATTATTCACAGGACACCATCTCCCAGCCAGTAATTAACTACACTAAATTCTAGTTAGACTTAGAGAAAAAAAAGTTCAGTTTCTGACAGAACAAAGCGCTACATAAAAAACTGAAAAAATAAGCAACTGACTGGGCGTGCCTCATTATTCACAGGACACCGTCTCCCAACCAGTAATTAACTACACTAAATTCTAGTTAGCCTTAGAGAAGAAAAAAGAAGTTCAGTCACTGACAGAACAAAGCTATACATAAAAAACTGAAAAAATAAGCAACTGACTGGGTGTGCCTCATTATTCACAGGACACCGTCTCCCAACCAGTAATTAACTACACTAAAATCTAGTTAGCCTTAGAGAAGAAATAGATTCGGTTACTGACTGAACAAAGATCTGACTGGGCGTGCCGTTCACCTACAGTTTAAGGGGCGGGGCCCGGTAGGCTCAATATTCACAGGACACCGTCTCCCAGTCAGTAACTACACTAACTTCTAGTTAAGAGAAAAAAATCATCAGTTTCTGACAGAACAAAGCACTACATTAAAAACAGGAAAAATAAGCAACTGACTGGGCGTGCCGTTCACCTACAGTTTAAGGGGCGGGGCCCGGTAGGCTCAATATTCACAGGACACCGTCTCCCAGTCAGTAATTAATTACAGTAAATTCTAGTAGGACTTAGAGAAGAAAAAAAAAGATATTCAGTTTCTGCAGAACAAAGCTATACATATAAAAAAATAAAAAATAAAAAAACTGACTGGGCGTGCCGTTCACCTACAGTTTAAGGGGCGGGGCCCGGTAGGCTCATTATTCACAGGACACCATCTCCCAGCCAGTAATTATCTACACTAAATTCTAGTTAGACTTAGAGAAGAAAAGAAAAAAGTTCAGTTTTTGACCGAACAAAGATCTACATATAAGAATAAAAAAATAGCAAGTGTCTTGGCGTACCGTCTACCTACATTTTAAGGGGCGGGGCCCGGTAGGCTCATTATTCATAGGACGCCGCCTCCCAGCTAAGGATTAACTACACTTAATTCTATTAGCCCTACGGAATAAAATAAAATTCAGTTTCTGACAGGACAAAGCTCTACATAACAATAAGTGAGAAAAAAAAGAAACTGATTCGGCGTGCCGTTCACCTACAGTTTAAGGGGCGAGGCCCGGTAGGCTCATTATTCACAGGACACCATCTCCCAGCCAGTAATTAACTACACTAAATTCTTGTAAGCCTTACAGAAAAAACAATAAAAGGGAATCAAGTACATGACTGGACGAATTAGCTCAACGTTTAAAAACAAAAAAATGGCAACTGATCGGGGCGTACCGTTAACATACAGTTTAAGCGGCGGGCCCAGTAGGCTAATTATTTTACAGGACACCAGATCCTAACCAACAATTAGAAACAAAGGAAGGTACAAGCTTGGCCCGGGGTGCCGGTAGGCCACCATCTCCCAGCCAGAAATTAACAATTTGTCAAAGATCATGGATCTTCAAAACAAAACTAAATACACGAAAGGCAATTGCTATACAGTGCGTCCCCAAAAAAACTATACACTTTTGAAATGGCTGCCGAATAAAAAAATATATAATTCTGGGGGGAAAGTTTTATATGTATGGAAAGCTCATAAACTCAACTTTCATATGACACCAAAAAGTCCGAAAATAATTCATGGTTGGGTGAGCACTGCTCACTTTTGTAAAGGGTATGCGCAGGAATCAGCCTTCCAATTTGTGAGAGGTAACTCCTTTGGAGCTTACACCATCGAGGGTGATATGATACATTAATGATTTGCTGAATGAATTTCATGGTTAATTAAACCAAACTTTTATGCATGAGTGAACAGGAATTGCATTGTTTATTGTAGCATTGTAACTTTCCCTGGTAGACTCGGTGGTGTGTTCATGGGAGTCAAGATGGAGTGATGGTACATGTTGTAATTTCCATGTTACAAACTGTTATTTTTTACATAGGGTTACCCATTTACCTGAATAATAAGTAGCCAACATCTGTGACATTCCTTTTTCAACAAACCATATTTGAATAATCAATTTACATAATCCCCATCTGGTTATTAAGTAAATCAATGAGATGTTCAACTAATCTTACAATAGCTGAAATGTGGGGTGAAGGCTTTTATTCAAAGTCACAGATGTAAAAATAACAGTTTGTAATATGGAAATTACAACATGTACCATCACTCCATCCTGACTCCCATGAACTCACCACTGAGTTTACCAGGGAAAGTTACAATGCTACAATAAACAATGCAATTCCTGTTCACTCATGCATACAAGTTTGGTTTAATTAACCATGAAATTCACTCAGCAAATCATGAATGAATCATATCACCCTCAATTTTTTAAGCTCCAAAGGATTTACCTCTCACAAATTGAAGGCTAATTCCTGCGCAACCTAATTTTCATACCCTTTACAAAAGTGAGCAGTGCTCACCCAAGCATGAATTATTTTCGGACTTTTTGGTGTCATATGAAAGTTGAGTTTATGAGCTTTCCATACATATTAAACTCTTCCCCCAGAATCATATATTTTTTTATTCGGCAGCCATTTCAAAAGTGTATAGTTTTTTTTTGGGACGCACTGTATAATAACCGTAGCCTCATTATTCTCAAGTCACCCCGGCCCCCTCACTCCGGGAACGAAGGGACCACATTCATGTTCCCTAAATCTCCGGTAAAGGGGTACTTTTCACGCAACAAAGTCCGGCTCGTAATACACACAACAACAAAAATCGGCCCGTATTGACTTTACACACCGGACTTAGGGGGGTGGGGTGCTTTCAAAGGGAGGGAACATAACACTGAGTGGGGGAGGGGGCGGTAAGTCACCATCTCTAGCAAGGCATTACCAATATACCATTTCCAGAATAAGGGTTAGTCTTGATACAAAGCAAAACTCAGCCAGCCAGTCAGACGTTATTCGTGTACCTTTTCCTTGAAAAATATCTTTACATGAACTTGTATGTGTGTCAAAAGTGCAACGTTTACAGTGTAGGTGGACAAGAGGCATATAACGCTAATAACCTAACCCCTAATATCGCTTCATGACTGGAAACCCAAAAGATAAAGGAATGGAATATTTAAAAAAATATATACGGAAAGGACAGTAACAGGAATTTTAAAAAATTGAGGAGAGTACATAATATTCAAAATTCTTAAAACGTATGCATCCTTACCTTACTGTTCCATTCGAATGGCTCTTAAAGAAGAATGAAACGCATAACAATTAGCAGATAATCTAATAAAATATTAACCTGTGCCAAAGAACCCTGAAACTACTCAATTTGACTCCTCTGTATGGAGAGCAATTTCTCTTAGAAAAGGAGAGATTGCTCACCTTACGAAGCAATCAAATAAGGGTGGTTTCCTGTTTTTGCACTGGCCCACATTTTCATATCAGATTATCTGCTAATTTTTGAGGGTTTTATGCTTCTTTAAGAAATGAAATCTTTCTACATAGAATACACCCTTCCTCTCATGTTTTCCTTCGTTTTGTCTTGTTTATTTTGAACAGCCACCGAAGGTTTGCATGATGCAAACACTGCCAAACAAATGAAATTCAGTTCGAAATATTCCCCCAAAATGGTGTATTCTGTATTTGGCCCATCCCTAAAACACCCTTAAAATGAGAAGCAAATGCTACACATGACTTTCTTACCACCATGATCCAATGAAATCTGCTTCTCATCCATCCAGTGTCGAAACCTGATGTTTGGGTCATCACAGTTCAGGTGACAAGCAGAATTCAGGAGAACAGTTGATGGCTCCAAACACAGATTCCCTTCTGCACCATCTTCACATGAAATGGCTGGAGACTTCCCTGGAGGTTGAGAGCAAGAAAAGAAAGAAGTTAAACCAGCTGACCAATGGATGAAGGTGAGTGGATGAGGTTTGAAGTCAGTGTGAGATTACGTGATCTTAACATCCAGGGTGAGAAGCCTGGTGTCCCGTTGTCACAGGGGAACCTCCACGATGGGAGGCCATTAGGAGGCGGGAGAGGAGTGTTGAATTATTTCGCACAATTAGACCTTTATGTGAATTTTATTATGGTCTTGAAGGATTTCCCATAAGGATTTGTGGAAAGGGGCAAGGTAAAACTATTTTTGTTGATTCAAAACTGACGTACATTTTGCACTAGGGGTAGGCTGTAGATTCCCTTTGTCAAATGAATTGCCCGAATGGGCCAATGCTATCTGTAATTTCTTTTCCTCTGCTTTTTTTTTATTCTTTCTTTTTCTCTTTAGAATAGTTTTTTATAAGATTTCTTCTCCTCGAGTCCTTGAAAACTATATTATTTTGCTATTTTTTAAATAATGAATAGGTTAGGGCTTTTAGGTTATTCTGTTATAATATGTTTAAGCATTTTGGGGAAAAGTTTGTTGGAGGGTTTGAGGCAAAATAGCTTAGCGTATTTGAAAGAGAAAATTTCCTCCATGTTGGGGGAAAATGAAATTCTATACCCTATAAATAGATTTTCTTTTTTAAATTTCAAAATCGTTTAATGCTTTTGGGCATCTGGATGTCCCAAATACTTTGCATAGATATTCTGCTAAAATACAAAAAAATGTAGAGCTAGATATTCCTCAGGCGCTGCCACGGTATATTATTTTTAAGTCATAAATCTCGAAAGACAACTGCAGAGAGAGAGACTTTAAACATTGGGTTTTCACACTTTTTGCTCCTGATTATCTAACTGAAGATCTAGGTATTCAGTAGTTACCCCCATTTTAAAGGTAAACCACAGTGTTTGACTGATCTCGACGCCGTGGTATAGTGCTTCAGTCGCTCAACTTCATTGGAGAGGTCGATAATTTGAATCATAGCCTGGCTCTATATACAGTCCTTTGGCAAGATGTTCAAATCTAACCACAGTTATCATTGTTTGCGTCATGGTATAGTGGTTCAATCAATGAATTACAATTAAGAATTTAAGGGATCAAAACCCAGTCTGGCATGAATACCGTTTGGCAAATTATTTAAGGTGCATATTGCCATTCTTCATCCAGGTGTAGATTGACATTGTCTTGCTCTGCTTGAGTGCTAAATAATTATGGCTGACTCAATTCAATCCATGGTAATGATTGATGTATAGGACCGTCACAACTTAACGGACATGAGCGTTATAATATAATGAGATCTTAGAAGCCATTATCATCAAACTTTATCCTCTGGCATAAACTCTATTGTTATAAGTTTGAACTAAATGGAACACATGCTCTGGCAAATATATTGTTTCTACGTCCAAATAACATAGAACACTGTGGTTTACCTTTAAAAGCTCAACTGAGTAGGATAAAACTTTGTCATTGTTGTGTCTATTGTCTCTCATGAATAAGTCATAGGAAAAAGTAATAACAGTAATAATGATTGTAATGACAGCAATAATACTATGGATAACAAATAAGAAATAAAAACAGTAAGGAAATAATAAAGATGTAAATAATAATCAATAACATTAACAATAGTGTGTCAGTAATTATGAATAATACAATTAAAAAAATAGTTATATAATGAAAATATTAGGGCGTTAATTATTATAATAAGATAATAATCATAATATTAATAACAAAAAGAATAATTGTGGCAAAGGGAAAAATTTGAAAAAGAATAAAGCTATGATCCTCCACCGCCTCCTCTTCCTCTACCATGTCGTTCCTCTGCTCCTCCTCTTCTATCTCCTCCTCTGTTTCGTCATCTGCTGACCAATACAGTCTCCATTCGTGTTCCTCCGGTTCCGCCCTAGCCCACACTCCATCCTCCAACTGCTGCTCTTCCTCTTCCCTCTCCTCCTCCGACTCCTCCTCCGTCTCACGCTCCCACTCTCCTTCCTCCATCTCCTCCCTCCTCGCCACCTCTATCTCCTCAAACTCCTCATCCACTCCTTCTCCTTCTTCCTCTCCTCCTTCCTCTGCCGCTCCCACCTCTTCTCCTCCTCCGCCCTCCATCGCCTCCAGGGCCGCCAACTCGGCCTCCTCCTCCTCTAGGTTGAGGATCATGTTATCTGGAGAGAAAAAAGTCAAGTCCGATTAAACGAAAGCACGGGATTTATGTGAATTCAGTCAAACAAGGCTCGGATCCCATACAACTTTTTTAGATATAATTGCCCGCATACATAATCTAAAAACAGATCCGGACATTGAAGACCGTGGTGGAAAAGAGTACGAAGATTCAGTATTGTAGTGAGAAGAAACGAAATGAATTAGAATTATTAATCATTATCAGTTATGTTTTGTTCATTATTGAATCGTGCGGCGCGTAGAAATTTCGTTTAAAGGGCAAGTCCACTCCAAAAATAACTTACTTTCAATAAAAGCAGAAAATCAGACAAACCAATCAAAAAAAGTTTGAGCAAAATCGGATAACTAATAAGAAAATTATGATTTTTTGAAAAAGTATGTAAAACTATGGAACAATGAGAATCACAACACAAATTGCCAAGATGGTTATCAGTTTGTGACGTCATGTCCTCACAACTTATCAATTGCTTTATATAGTTTAATCCCATTAATTTCCCTTTATATGCCCCAAAACTTGATTTCCCCATGCCTTTGCCCAGGTTATATGATTTGTATCATATTGCGTGCATGACATTTCCCAAAAACTTTTATGAATTTTGAAGAATTGATACTATTTTCTGAATATTGTATTTCATAATTATTGATTTTTATATAAATAGTTTATCAAAATTCAATTTTTCATGATTTAACTGGACAAAAATTACTCTTTATTTGTGCATCCACACAAAAACATATTACTAACAATCTAACTTGGATGCTGATGTGAAGAAATAAGATTCTTAGGGTGAAAATAGGAAATTTATATTATCAATATAAAGAAAATAATTAGTGGATAGTGAGGACCATACGTCACAGACTCATGAGTGAGTTGCCAATTTGTGTAGTGATTTTCAAAGTTTTCATGTCATTAAAAATTCATAACTTTCTTATTAGTTATCCGATTTTGCTCAAACTTTTTTGGATTGGTTTGTCTGATTTTTCTGCTTCTTTTGAAAGTAAGTTATTTTTGGAGTGGGCTTGGGCTTTAAAGGGATCCGGTAACTTTGTCTCAGATTCTGAAACAAAATTCTGGATTTAGCTCATGATGCAATGATAATCATAAACCTTTAGGTCAGTCAGGAACCCCATGACTTTTACAAGCTGATCGCCTGTCTGATTATCAAGATATTTATGATTGGAATTACAAATTTTGAAAACCGTTCGCCTGATGGTTTTCATAACACTATAGTCTATTAGGAAAACGAGTATGGTAAAACCGGTCAATCAAAGATTTTTACTTTTTTGAGGCACTTCTTGATCATTTTGAAGCGCAATTTTTTTAGGGCTTCATTATTACACCATATCACAGACACTAATAACATGTAGGGCCGTGTATCTCAGATTTAACACTGTTAAATGATCCCTTTAAAGGAATTAGATAAGGTTACGTAGTTGAATAAATGTTAATGATATGCCTTACTAATAGCAACTTGTGTCTGCAAAGTCATGCGTTATGGTGTCATGATTATGAAAGCCAAGAATGAATTTTTATCTGATGTATTCTTTTAATTATTAATGATCCTAAATCATTCTCTGTCTTTTCAAAATCATTATGAACCAAAATGTAGCATTTCTCGACATACTTTTTGATAATTCTTGTGTTTCTGCCTGAGCTCAGACTGTCTGAAAACGGCCACGCATGATTTATCAATCACAATTTTGATGCCATACGCTAGAAGAGAAAACTAATCTTTTCAATGATGTATGCATTAATGATAACATTATTTGGGATTATTTTTAAATAAAATTGGGTTACCCTTTTAACCCTTACTGTACTGGGTTATTTTGAGCACCTCCCTGACTGGGGGAGGGGGGGGCGGGCTGGGAGCTCCCCCCATGATCTCGGCCGTCGAATGTCCGATGAACACGAAAATTTGCATGTTTGAAGATATTCATGTTAGAAACAAGATGGTTTAATTGATTATGCAAAATGTTAATTTCATGCATTTTACAAAAAAAACCTACATATTTGTGTCTAGACTTGCGAAGAATCTTGAAAATGCATTGAATAAACGTGTCCGTCATTTCAAATTCATGACGTTTCATTGTTTTTATGATATTTGAAAATGGAAAGGTTAATTTGCATAAATTATGAATACGCAAGTTACACCATTTTATTTTCCTATGTTTTTTACTATTTTTTAAATTTCTTATTATATATCTATTGTTTTATTTCTAATGTATTCTTTTGTTCTGGAATACATCAAGTTACTTTGAGAAACATATCAAAACAATTTGAAATCAATTCATATCTCCCACTTACATGTATGAAAAAAATCTAAACCTGTATTCACATTTCTGCTTGTACATGAATATATGCTATTATAACACTTTTTGATGACATGCGCATATTAATAATGTAACACCTTACAAGTATATCAACTATATGTTTGTATGTATGTATCTGATTTCGACGAAAATGGTATCAAAATGTGCGTAAGACTTGAGGGAAAAAAGTAATGAAACGACAATTTAAAATTCCAAGCGGTTGCGGTGCGATCTTCGAAAATGTGGAGGGGTGGGGGTGGGCCTCCCACCCCCCCCCCCCCAGTACAGTGAGGGTCAATATTGGGACAGCAGAGATAATGGATATGCACCTATGATACGCACATACAGATCCGTGTTCCTTATATTTTGATGTTGACAAAACATGGAATGAAATTTTCTCCAGCTATTTTATGTAAAATATGTATGGAGATGTTACCCATATTATTAACTTTAATGTCGCCAATAGCCTAACACTAATTTCATTTTTAATTTTGATAAAAAAATGAACATGGTATAGAGTAAGCAGCAGGCGAATATGGATCAAACACTAAATTTCAGCGGCTTTCAAAGTGTGTTAATTTTGCACAATAGATCATGCGAAGCCGTAATGAAAAATGGCTCCCAATTTTGATATTTTTTATTTTGAAATAATAATCATACTATTGAATGGCTTATTTCGGCCAATACAGGAAATATCGAACTCAATATGCAAAAATATTTCGTCCAATATTTCCTTGTATTGACCCCAAGGCCATCCAATATTATAGTCTTCTTGTATCCATGATTGTAGGATATTTTTAATGTGAGGGACCCCAAAGCCTATGAAAGAAAACAAATGTATCATGCGGATAAGGTCTTTCAATTCCACAAGTGGAAATAGATATAATAAACAAATCATAAACTTACGATGTTAGGTGCACTTAGGAGCGTGTCCTCTAACCCGAGCATCTCTGCTGCATCTTAGCCCCTTCCTCGTTATAGAGGTGCACTTTGGTGCGTCGTGGTGAAGTAGCAAGTTAACCAACCTGTGTGACAACAACAATATCTGAATATCAGCTTGTCATTTATGGAATGCCTATCTATTATCAATATAGACCCTTAAAACCCAAGTGATTTGGGTGATGCAAGCGACCAAAACATAATTATACAGGCATATCACACGTTCGGAGGGAGGGGGGTCGTTATTAGTTGCATCGCATCAGGCCCATGATCGCATTGACGCAATACTCCATTCTGTTTGAAACAGACTAGAATTTTGTGAGTATTTGGCAATAGGTAAATCAATATAAATCTGAAATAGTTGTGATAACTAGTTAACATTTTATGAATCTTTGAAAGCCCTTATCACAATATCTGCTTCATCTGTGTGAAATCTAAAAAAATGATTGGGGTTTTCTAGCGGGCGAGGGGACAATTTGTCCCTAATCCCTGCCAAAAATTATATATAATCACGAAAAAAACTATTGACTAACTTTTCACTTAAGTGGATTCATCATTTACTGCAAGGGGATGGTAATTTTTCTCACATATTCTGAGTTTGTCAATAAATTCAATCTTCGTTGTAATTTTCTAGACTTTTATTCAATTACATCGGTTATGATCCCTTTAAAATGGAAGCATATTTGCTAAGACCCACCCAAGGAAAATACCAAGAAGGAATTATTTTCAGCATGAGCTAAGTATCTAAAGTAGGTAAACTAATTCATAAATTGTGTGTTGACAAACTCTTTAAAGTTCAAATTTTCCAAAAGAAATGGAAAGATATTTTTTCAAAATCAGTTGTTAATTGGAATCAAATTTACATCATTCCTTTTATATGTTATTTTTCGACAAAATTAAGGTATTTTCAGTTCAAAATAACTCAAGATATTATTGTCTATAAGTATTTAAAGGCTGTTGGTATATCCCATTCTGATATATGTACGTTTTGTTCAGAAGATTCTTAGATGATTTTGAAAAATATAACATGAAAAAATGATGGGATGGGATAAAAGAGCTCTCTGAAAAAACAGACAATTTTACTAACATATCTGAAGACTTGTCCGAGGTCTATCCGACATAGCGACAAATAACGTGTGCACACTGGATTCCAGGTGTTGTAGTTCATTCACTAAAAACAGGTTAGGGAATACTTGTCACTAGGTCGTCACTAGACCCTCAGAAAAGAAACACCCATGAATTTGAATATGTTATTAAACCGGTCTATTGTCATGAATGATCTAGAAGAAGTACCGGTAAACAGCGATGTTAGACGAAGGCGTGCAATCATTTGCCTCTTTCCTTCCCCCGATAGCCGGCCATGTCCATGCACGGAGGAGGTTTAAGGTCTTGAACTCCCCTCGCAACCGGGTGTTAATAATCAATGACTTGAATTTCAGATCTATATAAACAGATCAAATATTCTAAATTTTCCATTTTTGAAACCCCCTACCTGATATCGTGTTGTTTAGGTTGGGTTTGGAAAATAATACAATATTATGATTTTCTGGATCGGGGCCACGAGGAATGGGAAATAGATCCTACCCTCGTTGATGGACTTTGGGAGGATAGTACAACAGCTCGTTTCCCAAATCTGATTTTACCAATGGAAATACCACCTCTCCCCAATATTCCTAGCCTTTCAGTGCCACCCCCTCCCATCTCAAAAACAAAACTGATTCACCGGTCATGAAACGAAATACTCACAATTATATTTTACAAGTAATTGTATGGTATAATCTACACAAATTCATAACTATGTTGCATCTCTTATTCCCTGGTATTGTTTTCAACCTTATTTTATTCCTAATTCATTTAAATAATTGCAGTTTTCCTAAAATTACTTTTTGTTTAATCCAGTAGAACTGCGACAGAGGCTATGTCTTGGCTCCTCGTCTAGCTCGCCGGTATTATCGATTTCACGAGATGACTAGCCAGTAAGCTCTTCGTGAAACGGTTTAGGAAGGTCAGAGACATCTCCGCAGTTGGCGGATAAAGTTATGACTGTCTTGTCGTTGGTTTCGAGAAACGGGCCCCTGGGTTTTTTTTTTCATCTGCAAGCATCACTTTCCTATAGTGGAAAAATGCGCTCATCTGAATTGGTCGAATAGGGGAATAGCTTCATTGCAAGTTTTCCCCTCCACCCCCTCCCCCCTAAAACAAGAAGAAAAGAAAAAACACGAAGGGATTAGACCGAAGTGAAAAGCGGGAAGAAACTTACTCTTCATACGCCAGCTCTGCTTTATGCTGCCAGCAAGTTCTGGTCTTGTGTTTTGTTTTACGTTGGCATCTTTCTCGGTTTCGTTTCTTTGTGAAACAAACGCACCTGTGTCGGACGTTTCCCCACATGGTCGGGTGGTCGAAGTCAATCGGCATATCTACGTAATGAAAGCAGAGCAAAGAAAACACGCACAATGAAATGACTGAGATATTTTATCAAATTTGAATGGAAAATTTAATTGAAAATAATTAATTTCCATCATCATAATCATGGACCAAAAAGATGGATAACATGGATAACAAAGACAATATGATGGTTTACAGAGTGAACGGTATTACAAAAATACATATCAAGTGACATGATTGCAAGTACATATTATGTAACCATAATACAAATAGAAAATGAAATGCTATGATGATAAGGCTTGATCATTCAATGCACACCATTCGCATTAGAGATAATAATTTTAGCTAGGCCTACAAATAAAGAAAACTGGATTGATTTTGATCGAATATCAAATTATATTTCCCAAGAAGGGGTAGTAAAATCCTATGGGGGTTCTAGTGGTTGGAGCGAATCCCACTTTCCTTTTAAAAATCCATTTGACTTTCCTTAAGTATCAGACTAACACATCTGCCTCCGCCCTAGCCATTTCAAGGTTGTTTTTTGATAGTTTTTGTTCACCTCATCTCCGATTTCTCATTCAAAATATTTCCTTTCTTGTAATATAGTTTTATGATGTCCCTCTATGAAATTTGATACACTTTCAATATGATAGTGCTATACATTGCGTGTGAGAAAACATTCCCATCCCTGATATACTTCCATTTGAGATTTATAACCTGTGTGACCTTGAATTAAATTTAATTTGAAAGAGTAACTAAGGTTCTGTCTAATGATACCTTCCTCTGCTGCCACGGATGACTGAGCAATAGCTGCTTTTAAGAAGCAATGTCAAAATCCTCTTCTACCAAGTTTAGAATTGAGAAATAGATATTTTTCAAAAGCCCTTACGCATTATTATTTCAGTCCGAAAACAATAATATTGCTGATTTTATATTCACATTGATTTTCTACATTTGAATAGAAAAGGTGAATCTGTCAACTCAGACTAAAGAAGAAGAAAAAAATGTGATATTTTCTTTATTATGATGACACAATATTGGCTTTTCTCATATCACCTTTTAAGGTATCCCTTGTCATTCAAAATGGAGAAAGTTTACTTGGGATACTATCCCTTTTTCAAGAAATTTTTACTGTCAGCATCTTTGGTAGTTATCATAATGTGTTCTTTCGTGCATTTAATAAATCTTTGAGTTAGTAAACCTCTAAGCTTTCATGTGCTGCTCGAGACAAATAACTTATAAACCTTACGCACATCATGCATGTGAAATGTTGCAATGGATAAGTGAGCGGAAAGAGCTTAGATATCAAGAGACAAGAATATAGTAGGCTGAAATAATTCAAGATTGTCCCGGTGGTTGAAATAAGGTCATGACTGTGAAAGCTTAGATACAATGGATCACTTTAAAAGGATTTAAAAGACCAAAGTAAAACATGCACGACGTGTTACTTTGACATGACCCACATATTTTAGTGCATCAGCTCAAACGTATGCAAGGAGATTTGACAGCACTTTTTAAAGACACTGGTGCTCAATCACCCGTAGCAGAAAAAAGAAATCCGAATAGTGCGGGGGCAGAAAACAAGTTACTCATACCGTGAAATACATTCACGATCACATTGATTGTGAATTTTTAATCACAAGCTACAAAAGTTGGGTATACGTTCTTGTATACACACTACATTACCTTTAAACGCATATTATTCTGGGACCGGGCTATACCCTTAAAGGTCTATGTTAAAATTGGGAAAATGTGATGAACGGAAAATACCTCCCAATATTGTATGCCATGATATTTGCTTAGTTTGTTTCGACATGTCCCTTATTGGCATAATCAAATCGTGTTTCTGAGGATTTCAAGGCTAACATAAGCATGATGAATATAAAAATTCAACCACACGCACTACTGTACAATGTCGTTACATTATTATGTACATACCGTAGAATAAAGTCGTAGAACTCTAGAAGCAGTAATCGTATAATCAGCTAGGGATAAAATACAACAAAAAGAGAAGAAAAGGTCATTAAAGCAATTAAGATTATGCTAGTACATAGAAGTTAAAGGAAACCTCATCCCCAAAATAAGTGTAGGTATTCTGAAAAATAAGATGTATTCTATTATATTATATTTGATTTAAGACGTATATATTTGTATATTTTGTTTTCTTCTGTATAATGTATTCATTTTCCCTCCTACTGTTTCAACCTGCTTTCTTTGTCTTCTTAATGTGCTGTCAATTATGTACTTTCTTTTAGGGGTCAACGTTCAACAAAGCTAAATGCTCTTATTTGTTGACCCCTCATTCGACATAAATTTTCTTTCTGAACCTATTTTCTGTTAATTTTATTGTATTCTTATTATCTGTTATGTTACCCTTCTACATGTATTTATGTATTTCAAATTTAAATTTGTTCCTCCTCTGTATGTATTGTAAATATGTTTTTATGAAGAATGGAATAAGTACTATACTATACTATACTATTCATGACCTTTAGTGTAGAATAATCCTTACCAAAATGTACAGAAGATATATAAATGAATATATTCTAAGCATGATGCATTTTAGCATGACATGGGCGCAGCCATTTTCTTGAAAATGTGACGTACCAGTTGAAGTTGTACATGTATCATGCACCAAGCCTGAGTTGGAAAGACTTTTTAAATCAATAACAAATGAAATTTCGATTTCCAATCATAAATATCTTGATAATCAGACAAACGATCGGCATGTAAAAGTCATGGGATTCCTGACTGACCTAAAGGTTCATAATTATGATTGCAGCATGAGCTAAATCCAGGAATTTTGTTTCAGAATCTGAGGCAATGTTACTGAGTCACTTTAACGAGAGAGTTGAGTTCTGGTAGAGATGACAATAATATGTGAACTTTCTCATTTTTTCTGTCAATTTGGAAGAAAGTCATAATTGAACTGTCCTCTAAAAAGGAATTGCTCTTCATAATGCCCTCACATCCGAAATATGACGAGAAATAACTGAAGTGGTTGACCAAAGAGTCATGCCAAATGTGCGTGTGCGTGTGTGCGGTGTATGTGTGAGTGCTATGTGTGTGTGCGCGTGTGTGGTGTGTGTGCGGGTGTATGTGTGGTGTGTGTATAGTTCTACAGGCCCTTTGAATTTCAAAGAGATACTTAGTAAAAATAAAAAGACGTTTAGGATGGTGGAAACAAAGAGATATCACAGTTATGGGTAAAATACAATTGTTAAAAACATATGCATTATCAAAGTTAAACGATGTCTCATCACTTATAGTGGTTCCTCAGTGGTCGTTTCAAAGAGGTGGAGAAAAGTAATTTGAAATTTTGTGGGCAGGTAAAGACCGCATAAAGAGAAATATAATGTATCAGGATTACTCACATGGAGGGTTAAAAATGATGAATTTTAAATTGTTTGTATGGGGGCAACGTTTGATGTGGCTAAAATATTTATTGTATGGAGATAGGGATGCTGGATGGAAACTGTATTTTGAGTTTTGGTTTTAGAACAGTTGGAGGGAGATTTCTGTTTCTATGCGACTTTGACACGTCTGAATTAACATTGAAAATACCACAATTTTATATAGAAATGCTAAAGGCTTGGCAGGATATGAGGAAGTATAGATGGTATGAAGAGGAGGTCAATCCAATTATATATAATAATCATAATATATGTATAAGAGGTAAAACGATTTTTGATTATGATCTATTTAATAAAGGCATACGCTCTGTAAATCGAATTTTCGATAATGGATGTATGAAACCCTCGGCTTGTTTTCCAAATCTTGGGATTAATGCAAATCAATTGCTCCAGATAATCGATATTGCTCATGCCATACCAACTAGTTGGAAGGATGCTCCCCCTTTGGTTAAATTCCACAATATTGATGTTGTAGACTTTAATATAAACATGAATATTGCTGGGCAGGAAACAGCTTTCCATGTAGTTAAATCTAGAACTGTTTATAACTGTTTTATTAACAGTTTACGTGAATCATATAATTTAACAGTAAAGGATGGTCACAGCAATTTTAACTTTTGTCCGAGCAAGGAGCACAACTCAGAAAACAAAGGGATTTCAGTTTAGATGGAGCCATATACACAAAGGAACATTTGATGAAGTTTGGGTTTGGTGGGGACAATTACTGTTTATTCTGTAGTAAAGAGACAGAGTCTTACTTACATATATTTCTGAAATGCACGAAATTTAAACAGTTATGGCAATTCTGTATTCAATATTTCGGCTTGGCTGAATTAAAGAGATATGAAATGGGGGGGATATATTCATGGGACTACCTGGTAATTCGAATAGAAATTAAATAATGTGTGAATTCTTTGGTCTTATTTATTAAATATGTAATCCATTGTAGGGTTCAAGGCCATGTACCTTTTACACAAATATATAGCGGAATTTATAGAGGAAGAACAAAAAAAATTAGTAGTGAAGGTAAGCAAGTTGAATTTGCACCTACATAAATGGGAGGAACTAAAAGTAAATAAGGATATGAATGTGAACGGGTATGATGTGTCCAGTGTTGTGCGCGTGAGAATCTGTGTATGTTTGTGAGGTGCGAGCTTGTGAGTGTGAATGTGAATGATAACGGGGGTAAGAAGTAGACGGGGTGGAGGGGTGTCGGGGTATATTAACGGAGGGTGCATTGTGTGTAAATATGTATTATGTTTTTTCCATGAATGATGGTAATAACTAAGTTCAGTATGTGATTATTCTTATTAGAAAAAAAAATGATTTCATTCCATTATTCTCCTTCTTTGCTCACTGCTTTGTGAAAATTTTATTTGTGTTATCAAAACGAAATGAAGATTTGTATTCGTATGGAATTATTTACATTGATTCTTTAGGCATTGATTTATTTTGAGTGAAATCTGTAATAAAACAAAATATGGAAAAATAAAAAGTACGCAATTGCATGTGCTTTTCATCAGGATTGAGTCAAATTTCCCATCAATTTCGATGATTCCGAAACGTCACAGTATATGTCAATTCCTAATCTTCTATATTATAATAATAATCAACCTTTCCAAATTGCTTCCAGATATTTTTTGTGTGTGCCCATAATCTCATTGCATGACTAACCTTTTCCCCCTTAAATGTAAGAGCTTATATGTGAAATATTGGGGGGGGCAAGTGGGCAACCTGCCACTCCCTCCTGACAAAGCCTACAAGAAAAGTATCAAACAGGATAGTGAGTGATATCAATGAGAATCAAATTGCCCCTAGACTCGCACACAAAGTATGGACTTTAATAAACTCAATTAACCAAAACTAACTTATGTCATAATTGAGAGCTAAACAGAATGACTGAAAATTTCATGTGAACTGAAATTAGATAAAATCCCTGTTTTTCTGATTTGCGAATATTACTGTCATATGCAGTAGAAATAGAACATGTTGATCAAAATGAAACAACTACATCGCTCGATTTGCTCGTTCGATTTGCTCGCTCTCTTTACTACATGTATTGACGTATGGTGCAAGCAATCTACATGATCAATCTAAGACAGAGCCAGATGTTGTATACATAGAATGTGGTTAATGGTTTCACTGAGTGCATCATGTATGGCGTATGTTGCTATGTCGGGTAAGAGTTCAGGACAAAACAAAACGTGACATAGATATGAGTGAAACCGCATTTACCATATCATCATTGTTAATGATCTTGAAATAAAAACCGATATCATACACAAATATACCAAATATTCTTCAAAAGAAATAAACAAATGAGCAAACAAACAAAAAGTCTTGGAACAAAGAGACCACTCCACATACTAAATTTAATACTCATCATTGTTTGACAATTAGCGTTTTGAATATATTCAAAAGAATTTAAGAAACAAGATTGCAAAAAATAAATGCAAATATCGTTTCTGAATGCTTGTTTTCAAGATCACGTGTTGAAACGAAGTTTGTTAGCAACATCAAACTTTGTATTTTGTGAACATGTGAATATTTGTTTGCAATATGAAAGAAAAAAATGAGCAAAGAAAAATTCTATACGATTTGAATTGGGAAATGCTGAAAATTTAAGATTAAAACACACATGTTAAAATAATCTTCAATCATAAGTGTTCAAATCGTGGATGGATACAAGCGACATTTATTGACATACAAATAGTAAGATGATTTATGCGCCGTTAACAGTAGGCCTAATACTTGACCTTTGTAATAAGTGTAAACGTTCAAATTTGCATGAAAAATGCTTTAAACAAATTAACGATAAAACAAAAACAATGATAATGATTACAGTATGAAAACAATAATAACATTAAAAACAACAAAAAAAATGACACACAACAATATTTAAAACCGTAAATGATAGCGGCATGACAAATAAACCTTTATGGAGAAGGTCATAAAACATTAAACATGAAAACGTTCTTTACAGGCAGTTTTTATAAAATATATAATAAATCACTGATTCTATCCGCTCCGGTAAGACAGAAATTCACATTGTAAATATAGGCGTGGTGTAATTTTCAGTCATGAGGATTTTAAAAGAGAGAGACATACAATCAATTTTCCTCTGACATAAAACAAACTCGACAATAAAGTATGCTTAAAATAGACTTGCTACCATGAGAGGAGGCCGATATACGGCCTTGGTACCCGGTGAAAACATTGAGAATGTTATGATAAACATCGGTTAAACAAACTATTACAAACATCAAAGAAAAAACAACCACACAGCAACAACAATTACGAGTTAAGAGCATTGAATGACACGGACATGACTGTTACATTTACAGCAGACGCGCCCTCCGGGGCAGGGGGCACAGTGCCCCCACTTTTTCAAGTACCCCAAAAGTGCCCCTTTTTACAAAGGAAAAGTGCCCTTTTAATTTTAGAAGACATGCCCCTTTTTACATAGGTAAAGTGCCCCTTTTACTTTGACGAGTGCCCCTATTACTTTGTAAAAACGTGCCCCTTTTCCTTCGACAAGTTCCCATTTTCCTTTACAATAGGTGTCCATTGTCCATTCTCATAAGTGCCCTTTTTAATCTCTAGTAAGTGCCTCTTTTCAGGTACGAGAAGTGCCCCTTTTCAATTTTGATAAGTGCCCCCTTCACCTCTGATAATTGCCCTATTCAAATATGAGAGGCGCCCCTTTTACTTTGACAACTGCCCCTTTTTCTTTGTAAGAAGTGCCCCTTCCCCTTTTAATACCTACCCCTTTTTAACTAGGATAAGCACACCTTTTATTTTCACATGTGCCCCTTTTCCTTATGATAAATGCCCCCATTAAAAAAAAAGCTCCTTCCCCTTCTCATGAATGCCCCTTTTCATCTCTGATAAGTGTCCCGTTTATTTTAACATGTGCCTCTTTTTCTTTTTAATAAGAGCCACTTCCCCCTTCTCATAAAAGCCCCCTTCCAACTCCGATAAAATAATGCCCCTATTAAAATCTGATCGGTGCCCCTTTTCTTTCAACTAATGCAAATTTTCCTTTATCATAAGTGCCCATTTGTCATTCTCATTAGTGCCCCTTCTCATATATGGTCGGTGTTCTTTTTCAGAAGTGATAAGTGCCCCTTTTCTCATCTGATAATTTCCCTTTTAACAAGGATACGTGCCCCTTTTCATTTCTAATAAGAGACCTATCCCCTTTTCATAAATGCCCCTTTTTACCTCTTATAAATGGCCCTATAAAAATCTGATGGGTGCCCCTTTCCCGTCGACAAATGCCCATTTCCCATTCTCATAAGTGCCTTTTTTCATCCCTGATGAGTTTTCAGGTGTAAGGAGTGCCCAATTTTCACCACTGATAACTACCCTTTGTACTTTGACATGTGCTCCTTTTCTTTTCTAATAAGTGTCTTATCCCTCTCGATAAGGGTCCCTTTTCCTCTCATCATTAAACTTGCCCCTAATTTAAAGGGACTAAGAGCAATTTCCCCCAAAGTTTGCTCGCTACGCTCGCTCGCATTTATAGATGATATAATTATGTTACTTATCAAAGTTCTTTTCAGTCTTCCGTTATGAGTATGTGCTTATAACCCCATCAGGATTTTTTTCTTCCCCTCTTTATAAGATGTATTTTTTTGCACTGAGACCTCACAAATCTTAATTTGTTCCTCGCTCGCTTCGCTCGCTCGCAAATAAATATTCAGACCATCACACCCAACTGCAAAGTATGATGCTTAAGCAATATCTTGGATGATGTATACAAGAGAAACACACAAGAAATCAATGTAGGGGTATATACCAACGTCTAAACAAAATTGTATATTTTCGCTTTGAGATTTCTCTTTGTAGGTGCCCTTTTTTCCAGAAAGTGCCCTTTTCGTTGGTGCCCCCGACTTTGGAAGTCGCTCGGCCGCCCCTGATATACAGACCGCGTTATTAATCAAAGTTTGTTTTTAAAGTGATCTTTATAGGCAACATTTGGCAAAGAAATGAGCACATGAAAGTTCTATTTAATTTGATGTATAAATGTAATACAAATCTCAATTACAGATATGTACATTTTCAGTCACGAGGCTTTTAAAACAGAGAGACGGTCTAATACATGTACATTGACACAAAATAAACGTGATAGAAAGATGAGGTTTTGGCGCCATGATAGATATACACACGGATACAGAACCTTTTTCATACCGTGTACTTATTCTATGAATCAAAACCAAAATTAATTAATGGGTTAGATGGCCCGGTATGTGATATAAACCGAGTTAAATAATCTTAAAAACGCAATGAACATGAAAACGATTTCTACAAAGGCAACTTTTGACGAAGAAAATCTATGATATCAACACCAGCCAATATACCACAACAATCACTCAATATTAGCTAGAAATTACACATGCACCAAAACATAAAATCACAATATTTCTAATGAAACGGAAATGGAAAATATAACCGAGAGCATATCTACTGTACATATCAAACCATAATATTGTTAGACATAAAACATAGTGAAAGTATGACCACAAATATGGGAGAGACGAAGAAGTTGGTGTTGACTTACCAAACGTACATGAGACAAGTCTGCAGATCAGTGAAAGTTGTTAGTATTTATACCAGATAATAATCAGAGACGCTCGCATTGAACATGACCACTGAACTATACTAAACTCAATGGATTAGCTTGTCATCTTAACCAGTAACTTGGAGTTCTATTCTTATCTTCCATGTCCATTGCCAGCTCTCTGAAAGACGGCTTTGTCATGTTGGAAGTAATCATTGTCCCCGTCACCTCTGGCAAATTCGTAGCCGTTCACGTCTCAAACTGACGAAGAAAAGCTCCAAGCCTGCAACAAAGCTTTGACAATGTTTTAGGATAAAAAGGAAAACATTCTGGGACAATTATCATGCAAATCTGCTGAAGTCATTTCTTTGTCGTCCCTTTTGGCAAAAGATACTTTCGAAAATTAGATGCTGTAAAGTCAGACATTAATCCCTCTCCGCGATCAGAGTTTTAGGTGCCCATTCAAACCTTCAACATCATGCTTTGTAGCTTAACCAGGAAAGCCGAATTTGTTTTGTACAACAGTAACTTCAGTTCATGTATACAGTTTCTTATTCTTAAAGCATCGTTGGTGACCTCTATCTCTGCATGATTATGCAACAATACATGTACAGTAAAGTTAATTTCTGTTTCATTCTACAGGGTAAATTAAGGTTCAGTACGAAAAATGATTGATGCATGGAAAATAGGATAAACCGTGGGTTAGATTTAGACCATTGGTTATTTAGAAAGGGACACTGTATTAAAATAAAAAATATGAAAAATGGTTAAAGTTGTGACCCCCCTCCACTGAATCGCCACAAAGAGAGAGAGAGAGAGAGAGAAAGAAAGAGAGAGGAAGAGAGAAGATTGTAAACCCTCCCGTAACACAAGTATAAATCTTCCCCTTAACAGTGTCACCCTTGGTAATTTGCAGTTCAGTTCCTCACCCCCTACCAGTGCCCGCTAAATGGCTGGACCTAGGCTACACTCTTTGATATCTGGTTCGGGTTTACATAATTTGTTCAAATGTTGGGGTATTAACTTATGAATGTACATGTTAATGTAGAAAATATATCACACATGCTATAATGAGGGTCTGGGGGATTCGTATTCCATTCAACCGTGAACCCTCCCCCAACTTGCCAGCGTCCCTTAAAATAATAACTGGGCCCAAATCACGGTACTGGATTCCTATTTAGGGTTGAATAATTATTTCGAATGTGGGAGCCTTACCTTATGAAAAGACACTTAAGTGTAAACAAGATAACACATAATATGCAAATGATAGTTTGAGGTTTAAACACCTACGGCAAAGGAATAGTTTCTGAAACAAGCTATATTCTTGATTTGATTAAGTTTGGTCAAAATAAAACAGTAATAATATTCGAAGTTTATAAGATGAGTGCAGAAAAATGGTGATCGTGTTGGGTTAAATATAAGTGCAATGTTGCCATGCTATAATCAGCAGTATGATATTAGTTAGTAGCCTTTTCACAAGTGAGCGCACGGAATTGAGGCATTTCTTGTCAAGTTGATATTTGTATTGGGGCAGTAGTATCAGTGTATGGCTTCATATCGTGGAGGTGTCGTGGTATATTGGTTCATTATCTTAACCCTCAATCCAAAGTTTGAGGGTTCGAATCCCAGCGCAGCACTAATGTCCTTTGGCAAGATGTTTTGCCACTCTCCACCTACGTGTAAATGGGTACCTAGCAACTGGCCTTATATTAATTACAGGGCCCTCAGGAAGAACAATTTTGATGCTGATGGTGTTTCACTGGGTAAACAAATTATTATCATTTATTATTATTGTTATTGATATTATTATTTTTCATTATTGTTGTATTGCTGTTATTATTATTATCATTATTATTATCACTGTTACTTAATATGTGCCTCTTGATTCTTCTGTAGTATTCGTGTTCTATCTATATCATAGTATTTAATAGAATTTCACCATCTTTCTGTTACATTGTTTATGTACGTTTGATTCATTCGGAATGAAGTACATTCAGCTCGTGTCTGCATTGCAAACTTTTTGTAAGTTTTGTGGCAAGGTACCCTTGTACTTGGTTGCATGCGACAGGGAAAATATATACTTTGTGGTTTCCAAAGCACTGCGAAGATGAAACTCTATTAATTTACTTCAGGATAAAAATGATAAGCTAGGAATGTGCTTCATATATATTCCTCCTTTTCAGTTTCAACTCTATTAAATGTCATAGTATGTGCAATCAGCAATCAATATTAGTACATGATCACAGGCCTGCCGAGCGCCGTCAACTCAGTGGAGTAAAAGTGTGACAAACACACAGACAATGAACGGACGAGTCCATTGTGATCTCGAAGGGTAATGGCCCGAATTCAGAAAGGAGGTTTAAATCTAACCCACGGTCTAACCCACGGTTTAAACCGTGGGTTAGATTTAGATCATGGGTTATTTAAACCTCGCTTTGTGATTACGAGCGAGGTTTAAAACCGTGGGTTAAATTTAGCCTAGGCTAAATAACCCACGGTTTATGAAACCGTGGGTTAAATGTAAACCTCCTTTGTGAATTCGGGCCAGTGAGTCTGAAAGTAAAGTATTCAGTTATGAGGAACGAGCACTGACTGGCGTAGGGTGGGGGACGAGGGCATAGGGGCTGCACCCAAAAAAAAGACTTTGATTTCTTCCCTACTGACGAATGGGCCATGTTCTATTATAATTTTATCCAAATTAAATGCATATGCCTTATTTGTGCCTCGATACAAATTATTTCAGTCACGTACCTGTTCATTTAGAAAATAATTGTATTTCAGTAGTCAGAATGCAAACTACATATACTATGTGTCGTTAGGTATAGGTCAAGCCATATAATGTCTGTCCTACATTGCCTTAAAAGATCGTCTTCACCTTTAAGTTTAGGTTTAAATGTAAACCCCACCTCCCTGGACAGACGGACAACGGAAACCGTTAGCAGGGAGCGGAATAGTTGGTTCGTGACAAAAGATGGCGCTAGAGTACTAATATACACGGCCATTAAAAAAAAACATTAAAAAATAGCTATTCTGTCTGCAAATTCAATCAATGACATTAATTACAAAAAATGCTGATTTACTTATTTTACACTTTCGGGATATAATATCATGATTTGGGGGAAATTGCTCTTAGGTGCTTGAAATTATAGGGGCGCGTTTAATGATGAGAGGCAAAGGGGACACTTATCGGAAGGGATAAGACACTTATTAGAAAAGAAAAGGAGCACGTGTCAAAGTACAAAGGGTAATTATCAGAGGTGAAAATAGGGCGATTCTTGCATCTACAAAAAGAAGCACTCACCAGGAATGAATAAGGCACTTACGAGAATGGGAAATGGGCATTTGTTGATGGAAAAGGGGCACCCATCAGATTTTGATTTTGATTTGGGGGAAATTGCTCTTACACTGTAGGTGCTTGAAAATAGGGGCGCGTTTAACGATGAGAGGAAAAGGGGACACTTATCGGAAGGGATAAGACACTTATTAGAAAAGAAAAGGAGCACGTGTCAAAGTACAAAGGGTAATTATCAGAGGTGAAAATAGGGCGATTCTTACATCTACAAAAAGAAGCACTCACCAGGGATGAAAAAGGCACTTACGAGAATGGGAAATGGGCATTTGTCGATGGAAAAGGGGCACCCATCAGATTTTGATAGGGACATTTATAAGAGGTGAAAAGGGGTATTTATGAAAAGGGGATAGGTCCCTTATTAGAAAGAAAAAGGGGCACGTATCATTGTTAAAAGGGAAATTAACAGAGGTGAAAAGTGGCACTTATCGCACCTGAAAAGGGGCACTGACCAAATAGGAAAAGAATAAGCTGGGGGTCGTAGTGTGATTTCAAGAAGTTTCAACTCAAATGAAAGGAAAAAACACCTCCAAATGGAATAACCACCAGAAGTAAGGTAAATCACCTCATCATTGAGGTAAACCACCTCACAATTGAACAAAAGTTACGGTATTATTCGTTTTTGTACCTTCTCTGGAATGTGCTATGTATGATATACATGTATGTACATCTATTTTTCCCGGTTCAAATTAAACGCGTCGAAAACTGATTTGTAGTTTTGAAGTAAGCTGGCCTCAATGCTGCACTCAATTTCAAGAATTAAGTTTTGATTACCATGTAAACATAACCCGGTACCGTAAAAGAGGTATCTCGCTCTTCCCCTCACTCTCTCTCTCTCTCTCTCTCTATCTCTCTATCTTGCTTTTGCCTGAATTCTTCTGGGTTTCCTTTAACATGATAATAGTTGTCAAACAAATTTGATGATATGTAACTGTGTAGTCTGATTAATTTGTCAATTACTATAATCATTTTTTAATTATAATAGAATATGTCTTTTATGTATATTTTGTTATCTGTATTGTATCTGCATGTGAAATGTAAAACCAGTAAACTTAAACTCAACCTCAAACAAGAGAGGACAACAACTTCAAGAAAGTTCAAACTAATGCTGAGAAATGGAAAGTAAAATGATACCGCTTTTCAAACCAATAGGATAGGCATGAAATTAAAATATTTAGATAGGATTAGGGTGCAAACACAATCGAGTACCACTGCGCTGTTGGGGCTAGCCAGGGGCGGATCCAGCTTGCGGCAAGGGGGTTAAGGAGCACTATTTTTTTGCTCAACAACCCCTTGAGCAAAACAAACAAAACAAAACAAAACAAATACTTTTTTCTTTTTTTGCCAGGGGAGGGGGCTCGCCTTCTTTTTTTAAACAAAAAAAGGTAAAATTAACTTTTTCCCCTTCTTTATTTTGCCAGGAGAGGGGGCCCGGGCCTCCGGCCTCCCCCCTAGAGTTGGCACTGGGGCCAGCTAAGCTGGTGTTTAATGTCCTTATATAATGGTTCGTTTTATTTATTTTCTCTTCAGAGCGTACCAATAATGATTATGTCATGTTTAAAAAAATTATATAAAGTCAATGTTGCATAATATGACAGTGTATTTTAGATCATGACCTTAAGGAATATCTATTCAATTATTGGCTTCAGATGAGTTCCATGGGAGAGATGGATTGGGTCCCATATGAAGTTTAAAGAGACATTTATTAGTTACTGGCTCAAAAACCTGAAACCGATGGCGACAAATAATACGGCTTTCATGTAAGTCTTATTTCAGTCGACTGGCTCAGAATATGCCTGTCCAAAAGAAGCCATACTTTTGTAATTATTATAACATATAATATATTGTAACAGAGAATTCGCTTTGAATTAAACCGAAAGGTTTAGTAATTCACCGTCTTTCTCTGTTTGAATTGTTGTAACTAAACTAAGTACCTTTTGTTATCTTTCATTCAACCATCCATTAATAAAAAAAATCTTCCCGTGGTAAAGCCTAGTTCTCTTTTGACAATAAATATATAGATTCGCTTCTGCCTTTCAGTACCATTGACATTTTTACATCCGGCACTTTTTACCTATGACAGTTTTACCTCTGGCATTTTAACCTCTGACATTTTTACCTCTGAAATTTTTACATCTGGAATTTTGTATCTCTGACATTTTTACCTCTGCAATTGAAATGTCAGAGGCAACCAACCCGGCCCCTGAATTCGACCTCTAGATCCCTTAGATACCCTATTACAGGGGCGGCCGAGCGACTTCCAAAGTGGGGGGGGGCACCAAGAAAAAAGGGCACTTTCTGGGGAAAAAAGAGCACTTTCTGAAAAAAAAGGCACCTACAAAGGGAAACCTCAAAGCAACAATATACCATTTTTTAGACATTGGTATATACCCCGACATTGTGATTACATTATCAGGGATGATTTCAATATTTGTTTCACTTTATACACCATACAAGATATTCCTTAAGCATCATGCTTTGCAGTTGGGTGTCATGGTCTGAAAAATTATTTGCGAGCGAGGAAAAATGTTAAGATTTGTGAGGTCGCAGTGCGAAAAATTACATCTTATAAAGAGGAAAAAACTAAATCCTGATGGGATTATAAGCACATTCTCATAACGGAAGACTTAAAAGACCTTTGATAAGTAACATAAGTATATCATCTATAGATGCGTGCGAGCGTAGCGACCGAGCTTTGGGGAAATTGCTCTTAGTCGCTTGAAATTAGGAGCGCGTTTAATGATGAGAGGAAAGGGGACACTTATCAGAAAAGAAAAGGAGCATGTGTCAAAGTACAAAGAGTAATTATCAGAGGTGAAAATAGGGCACTTCTTACACCATCAAAAAGAAGCACTCACCAGGGATGAAAAAAGTCAATCATGAGAATAGGAAAAGTGCATTTGTCGACGGAAAAGGGGCTCCTATCAGATGTTGATAGGGGCATTTATAAGAGGTGAAAAGGGGCATTTATGAAAAGGGGATAGGTTCCTTATTTGAAACGAAAAGGGGCACGTATCATTGTTAAAAGGAAATTATCAGAGGTGAAAAGAGGCACTTATCGCACCTGAAAAGGGCAATGACCAGATATGAAAAGGGGCACTTATGTGAATTAAAAAGGGGCACTTATAATAAAGGAAAATGTGCATTAGTTGAAAGAAAATGGGGACCGATCAGATTTTTAAAGGGGCATTTATCGGAGGTGAAGGAGGCACTTATCTGAAGTGAAAAGGAGTAACTTCTCTTACCTGAAAAGGGTCATTTACCAGAGAAGGGGCAGGGGCCACTTATCATTTGGAAAAGGGGCACTTATTAGAAAGGAAAAGGGGCATGTGAAAATATAAGGCGCGCTTATCCGAGTTAAAATGGGGGTAGTTATTAAAAGGGCAAGGGCACTTCTTACAAAGGAAAAGGGGCACTTGTCAAAGTAAAAGAGACACCTCTCAGATTTGAATAGGGCAATTATCAGAGGTGAAGGGGGCACTTATCAAAAATTAAAAGAGTCACGTCTTGTACCTGAAAAGGGGCACTTACTAGAGATTAAAAATGGCACTTATGAGAATGGAAACTGGACACTTATTGCAAAGGAAAATGGGAACTTGTCGAAGGAAAAGGGGCACGTGTCCAAATAAAAGGGGCACTTATTAGAGTTGAAAAGTGGAAGGGGCACTTTTACTAATTAATAGGGGCACTTGTCAAAGTAAAAGGGGCACTTTTCCTATGTAAAAAGGGGTACTGTTCGGGAGCTTGAAAAAGTGAGGGCGCTGTGCCCCCCCCCCTGCCCCCCGGGAGGGCCGCCTCTGCTAGTACTATAGTATTTGAATAGGCCATTTTTTAAATGTAACCAAAAACGTCTTTGTGAAGTGCCTTTAATTGGCTGATACGAATTCTTTCATTCACCTGTTTATTTATATTATGAATAATTGTATATTAATAATCAGTATGCAAATTTCATATATAACATGTTGTTAGTTAGGGCAAGCCATTATGTTAGTCCTATCTATACCTAGCAACAACTAATATAATGCAACTTGCATACTGACCATTGAAATACAATAATATTCGTAACAGGAAATAATTTGCATCAAGGTAGGCCTACTTCACTATTAACATTCACGGAATTCGTTTGGTCCCCATGAAAGAAACGTTAATGTACGTTAATTAGTAAACTGGTATATTGGTTAGAGACAAAACAGTAGGCATAACAATTAATTAGGTTTTAGAAGATTGCAGCGAATTGGTTGTTAAGAGATCAATATTACATGGATGCTTTGCGGGCCTTTTGTTAAATTTGGTGGGGAGAGCCTCAGTTTGTGAAGACTTTTTAAATTCAACAGAAGATTGGAGAGTGGAGACTGTTCAATTCTGATGGAAACAAGGAATGTGATAGCATTTATGATAAATTTATAGCGACTCATTCAACCTTCAGTGCCCTTGACTCGAAATACGCTTGTGTTAATATTTGTAATCTGTTGATCAAATTTATCTCGCCAAATGATCGAGCTTCCCAAATAATTATTTTGACTTTCGACCTCGTAAAGTTGAGCACCCAACACAGTTGCAGATAGGCCTATAAACCCCTCAATAATTAAAGCTGGAAAAATAGTTGATTAAATCTAGGCGATCACGTCACTACATAATGGGAGGAGCCCGCGGCCCTCTCGGTAACATCTGGTGAATTTGATGAATTTCTTTCTTATCCTTAAAATATATGCCTCGGCAAAATTTAAAATCTGAGGATCATTATCGTTAACAAAAACCGATACATTTTCTATGTGGTACGTGTGTGCGTGGGGGGGGGGCAGTGGCGTAATAAGCAAAACAAAATCACCACCAAGTAGCATAATGCAGGGGCGGCGGGGCATCTTCCAAAATAGGAAGGGAGCACCAACAAAAAAGGGCACTTTCTGGAAAAAATGGGCACCTACAAAGGGAAACATCAACAAAACCTACACCATTTTTAGACATTGGTAAATACCCCTACATCGTCATGATTTTGATTTCACTACCAGGGATGATATCAATATTTGATTCATTCTTTACGTGGTACAAGATACTGCTTAATAAAGTAACATACTTTGCAGTTGGGTGTGATGGTCTGAATATTAATTTCCGAGCGAGACAAGAGAGCGAGCAAAAATTTTAAGATTTGTGAGGTCCTAGTGCGAAAAATTACATCTTATAAAGAAGAAGAAAAAACCCTAATGATTATTAAGCACAATCTAATGAAGAAAGACTGAAAAGTTCTTTTATAAGTAACATAATTATAACATCTATAAATGCGAGCGAGCGTAGGATAAATTAAAGAAAAAGGGGGCTCTAAGTCGCCTTGAATTAGGGGTGCATGTTATGGAGAAAGGAAAAGTAGGCACTTATCAAAAGGGAAAATGACAGTTATTAGAAAAGAAAAGGTGCTCGTGTCAAAATAAAAAGGGCAATTATCAGAGCCCTCAGAGGTGAACATGGCACTTCTTGCACCTGAATAGGGACACTCAACAGAAATGAAAAAAGGCACTTGTGAGAATGGAAATGGGGAATCTGTTGAAGGAGAAGGACACCTATCAGCTATTAATAGGGGCATTTATCAGATGTTAAAAGGAGCATTTTGAAAAGGGGGAGGGGCTCATATGAAAAATGAGGGGCACTTATCCGAAGGAAATATGGTACCTATTAGAAAGGAAAGGGGGCACGAGTAAATAACAGGTGGCATTTAAGAGAAATTGAAGGGGGTTCTTATAAAGAAGTGTACTTATTAAAAAGGAAAAGGGGCACGAGTCACAGTATAAAAAAAGGGGAAAAATATCAAAGGTAAAAGGCGAATTTCTCGCACCTGAAAAGACGCGTACTCACCAGAGATGAAAAGAGAGGAAAAGGACAGTTATTAGAAAAGAAAAGGGGCACTTGTCCTATGTAAAAAGGTTTTTTCGGGGTACGTGAAAAGTGGGGAACAGTGCCCCCCCTCACCGGAAGTGTCGCCTCTGGCATAATGGGCAAAAATGAGAAGAAAAAAAACCCGGAAAATCATGTCATTTCAGCAACATTTGTAAATCACTGGTATCGAATTAGAAATAACCACGTTTGAATTTTATTTGGGGGTCAACTGCCCAAGCCCCCCATCAGTACGCCAGTGGGGGCACTTAAAGACGTAATACGTATACCGCGCCCATGCAGCTATATAGGCCTACCCGCGGCTCTAACGACCATGCAGCCCCCCTATCCATAATTATTTTAAAACAGGAAAATGAAGTAATTACCTTTTTATCATTTGACCGCTTATTTCGTTTAATATATCATACTATCTCCAACTTATTTATTCACTATCTGTTATAAATTATAATTAAACATATTAACACAGGCCCCATTTTACGATGTATGCCATTTTTTGTTTTGCCATTATAGGTCTAGAAGGTATACTAATGTTTTCTTAATTGCGTTATTGTGTTTTGAAATAATCCTATCATGATCGACAGTTCTCGAGATTAAAATATTTTTTTTTTTTTTTGTTGAAGTTATTTCATTTGATTTTCCGGGTTATAGCTAGGACTGCGCGCCGGGGCCAATGAAGCATGTCGGATCATTTTTTTTTAATGGGGGGGGGTTCCAGCTATGTATTTAAAAAACAAATATCTGACAAGCAAAAACAAAAAAATGCTTTACATATTAAAGCTACAATTAATAAGTCTAACATCTCCAAATTAAGATAAAAGTACGCCTACTGGGCATGAACTCTAACACTGCATGCACAGCTGACGCGTGTGATCTGTCGTTTTCAGATTCAAGTGCGAATTCGAAAAGAAGGCGTTTTGGAGGTGTGTCTGGACGGTCTCTCACGTTATTTAGCGCAATTCGTCTGATAAAAACCGGGGAAAATGGCAGAAAAGTTGAAAGATGTTGGACCTTTGGTAGGTGCAGTTGACCAAGGAACAAGCAGCACACGATTTTTGGTAAGTATCATCATTCTACTGCTATTAATGATCTTCGTCTGGATTTGTTGTCGGATAATCCACCGGGTGCCTGGTAGAAATGTGACACCGAACGGAATGAACGCTGTAACCCTAGCCGTAACTCGGCGGTGGATAATCGTTGGGGAACGTAGCCAGGGCGATGAGAGCGGGATCGACAGGAATGGCGAGGAACTCTTCAAGCGAGATCATCTCATCAGCTGCGAGGATGCATAGAGAGATAGGATGGAACAAGAGAGAGGCGTGAAAAGAACAGAGCCTGTGAATGTTGCGATCGATAATAGTAAGTGAGAAAGATATAGTATAACTGATAAAGATGATTACCTCTATTATATATGTCCGCTATTTAACAGCGATCTAGCTGGTGGAACCGTAATTCAATGACACCCTCTATTCGAAATTACTTTAAAGAGCAAAAATACAGGTAGGGCATTTTCTTTCGTCTGCGAATTTTCACATCTTTCACTCCATATCCCTCTGCATGTCTCAATTGTATCTCTCTCTCTCTCTCTCTCTCTCTCTGTCTCTCTCTCTCTCTCTCGCTCTCTCTGTCTCTGTCTCCCTCTCTCTCTCTCTTTCTCTCTCTCTCTCTCCCTCTCATTGTCTCTGTCTCTGCCCCTCTCCCGTAAAATGCCTTTAGTGGAGAGTCGGAAATGCATCACTCATGAAATTGAGATTAAAATATCTTCCACTTACAGTTATTGTCGTGAACGCCGATCATGTCAGAAAATGATCTGACTTTACCTCCTTCATCGAACCATTCTTTAACATCAAGCTGGTCGTCACCGTTGATGTCGAGTACTTCGAAGAGTTTCCTGCTGATGTCGATATCGTGCAGGGTCTCATTTTCGATGCTGCGCCCGACGCTAAATTTGGGAAACAAGACAAAGGAAACTATATTAACGTTTTGAGCTGTGATGAGAGATGATTGATAAATTTGGGACAAATAATTCTATTATTATTATTAATCATATTGATTTATGTATCCAGTGTTTCTCTATACATAGCTCACACTATTATTGTTTTCTATAATAACAAAGAGTACGTATATATTATTTCAAGGGATGTACAACCCCCCATCTACCAATGTAAAAAAGAAAATCGATATTAGTTCCCGAAACAACCCCAAAAAAAAAAAAAAAAAAAAAAAAAAAAGTATACAAATGTATATCTAGTTCTATACCAGTAAGGAGGAACCTTGAATTTAAGCGACGCTACAATTTTCCCTTTCTCATTTCTCTCAATTGCATATTTTCACAGGGATTGCCAACGCTGTAGTATTAGTAATGATTTCTCTCGCAATATATATATATGGTATATATAAAAATATTAGAAAATAATAATGATAATAGTTACTGAGGTAAATCCACTTTAGATGATATATGACAGTATTTTGTTTCCTTGTTCAGTATGGTATATTCATTAATTCAAACTTGAGCTTTTAATAACGAAGAAAATTAAAACAACAACAACAACAACAAAAAACACGAACCGGATCTTCAGTCCAACACCGACCTTTGGGTTCACTTCTCCTCTTTCGAGGTCACCTGCATCAACTCCACCTTCCACTCTAATGCTCACATCAGGGTTAGGTTTAGTAATCCGAAAAAGAAAGAACAAGAATGGTGGAAAAGATGGGATATTAAAAGCGAATATTACAGGCCTAAAATCTAACATCGTAATCGTAATCATCATCATCACCAACATTATCATCATCATTACCAACAACAGCCCCAACCCTATACAGCAACGGTACCAGAGATGTATAATAAAATATTGTTTGACAAATGAGTAATCTAGATGTGCAAGTTATTTGTACAAAAATGTATTGTTTTGTTCTGGCATGAACTTTTTAATTCTTGGGTTTTATAAACACAAATACTTAATGACCATTAACAAAAAAAAGTTAGTATTATAGAAATCAAGAAGGAGAGGGAAAAATATTCTTGTTTGTTTTGAAAACTGATCTAAAAAAATACCCATGATAAAATTTAATGAATTTCAATGGAAAGAACTTCTCTGGCATTAAAATGAACCTGATCAAATTTGAAAGCAAACGGACTAGTAATTTTAAATGAAAAGGGAACAGATTTTTTTTTTCCTTGATTTGAGAAAATCTCTTCACTTCTCGTTTTCAAACTCCTTGTTCATTTGATCTAAAATTTTGGCCAGGATCGTCCTTAAATTGATTCTATACATGGAATTTCATCGAAATTGGGGAGGATGTGCAAATAAGGGCACTAGCACAAACTGTGTATGGATTCCAATTATTTCCATTTTACGTTCAAAAGAAAACAACCATTCTTAAAATATTAGGACATGAGAATTATGTGACGTCCATAAAGTACGCGATGATACGTAGTTGAGAAGAGTTAGTTTTTAAGTTTGAATGTTAGTCATGTAGAATTTTTCAACGAATCAAAGGAAAGAGGAAGGGGGACTGTGAATACCCAGTTTAAGTAAATGGTTAGTGGAAGGGTGTGAGGGATGAGGAGGTTGGGCTGTTGGTGTAGGCATAACATTGAAATAGAGAGAGAGAGAGAGGTCAGGAACGGTATACAGTTATAATATGTCATGTGACTTACTCGATTACAAGTTTGCCACCAACTGTGTCTGTCTCCTTGTTGTAGGTTGGGATTTCCCATTCGATGCTACCACCACCACCCCCTCCACTGGAACACGCAAGTGAGATGGCAATCAGCTGAGCGAGGAGAAGCGCGACCGCTGTGAAACGACCCATTTCTACTTTGCCATGAAGAGAGAGATACATAGAGAGAGAGAAAGAGAGAGAGAGAGAAAGAAAGAGAAAGAGAAAGAAAGAGAAAGAGAGAGTGAGAGAGAGAGAGAGAAAGAGAGAGGGGGAGAGAGATAGGGTATGGAGGGAGGGAAGGGAAGAGAGAGAGGTATGGATGGAGAAGTAAAAAGGAGAGAGAAGGATGACAGAGAGGGGAAAGAAAGAGAGAGAGAAAGAGAGAGAATATAAGGGGAAGAGAGGGAGAGGAATGAGAAGGGATAGAGAGAGAGAGAGATTTAGAACGAGGCCAAAATGATCGAATACGTGTTATCTGATTATTACAGGAGAATAGTTATTTAGCGTGATATTATGCGTATGGGCTGTCGGATATTGCCAGAATCTGCCCCCAATATTGATTGATGCTTACCCAAATATTGGCTGACACTTGCCCGAATATGGATACATTTTTTTTGTATATCATTTTCAAATCGATTCAAGACAAAAATAATACAAGAAATTATTATTATTATTATTATTATTATTTATTTGGCATTTCGAACATACAATAGAAGGTACAGTAGAATGGCAACATAGGATACAAAGTATGAAAGAATAAAATTGGCTTCCCCTGCCGCACTCCCGAAGTTGCCTGGAAGAAAAAAGGAATGTGAAATTCCTATAACCCGTAAGTCTTTTCTTCCGACTCCAGAAAATGCGGCATGGGATGCCTAAAATATTATACATAATCAGATTTAAAAAAGGCAAAAATAACAACGTATTGATGACAATGCATAATCTTAAGCTCGCTAAATTGCAATATTGCAAATATATTATGTACAGGATTCAACTGACAAAATCAACTTTTATCTCCCCCAAAATAGCATAGTGCACTATATAGGCCTATGTGAGAATAGAACCCGGGGGAGGGTACTCGCCTAATACGGTAGACGGAGATGTGCCACTCTAATGTGTTACTTATTTGCAAAGAATCCCTAAACACGAGGTATGATTTTGTGCTGCAAAATCCCTAAAAGTGCCCCCACTTTTCAGATCTTCGCCTTAAACATGGGTTACTATTTTCTTCAGAATAATATCCCACCCATATTCTCGCTAAAGTGAAAATTCTAGATGCAAAATCCCGCAAAAATAATTGAAATCATTTCGCTTTTTCATCAAAAGTCCTCGCCATAGTTGCACAGATTTAACAATATCATTAACCTGAGCTCCGCTTCTGACTAATTTATAAACGGGTAATCCCACTCCCTCCTCGAGCGTACGCAAAACAAAATTTTGTGTAAGCAATGGGTTGCGTTTTGAATGGAAGTCCCTAATAGTGGGTACCATTTTCTGCCAAATTGACCCTTAAAAATGGGTATGGGTTTAGACGCTTTAGCCGCACACCCTCGTCCAAACCAAATCTGAGTACCCCGGAAT
Organism: Mesocentrotus franciscanus; assembly: GCA_037976565.1. Taxonomy (NCBI): domain Eukaryota; kingdom Metazoa; phylum Echinodermata; class Echinoidea; order Camarodonta; family Strongylocentrotidae; genus Mesocentrotus; species Mesocentrotus franciscanus. The sequence continues at coordinate 34,645,270 of CP137671.1, read as the reverse complement.
AGAACATGAAAAAGAAACTTACTTAAAAGTAATAGCTTGTTGTGGGCAGGTTCTCTTAGTTAAGTTAACATTATCAACCCACTAAAATGTTTAATTGATGTCATAGAGGTGAAACAAGAAAATAAAGAACAAAATATGTTCATGTAAATAGTACAGGAAATAGGGATAAGAAATGAAGAGGGAATGAGGGAAGAAGTGAAAACTAGTCACTGGATACATTTCAAGCCAACACACAATGTATGCACCATCTCCACTCCCAGTGGGGGTATTCCATTGCCATGACAAATTCAGTCCCACGTTTTCGCGATCTACTATATAGGTCCCTATTCCTCTCCTATAAAGGTAAGAAAGGCAGCAATGTAGATAAAATGCCTCGCTGACGGACATGTCGGAGGCTCGTCCTCGATCCAATCGACCATGATACCTAAAATATATAGCCGATACATCTATATATTAATACGCAAAATCGTTGCGGGGGGTAAAAACGGTTTATGAAAAATGGCTTTCCTCGACCGCGTCCGCCTTCGCCGTGGCGCGGGAACGGCGACACAATTCCACGAGGCATGTCTCCCGTATCCCGCGTGCCGCGTCGACCCCGTGGTCGCCGTCCATGTCGTTAAAGGTGGTTTCGGAGTCCCGAGGAGGACGGGCGGATGAGAGCACGGCCGGCGTTGTCCGTGCAAGGAGGCGACGAACCCGCGAGAGTGAGGCAGCGAGGCGTGCACCCGCCCTCTGTCTAATCAAAGAGATTACATATTGCATATGACGATCGACCCACTTTATGTGGCGTAGAAAATACACGCTACAACAGGTTGGTCTTCTCCGTGTTAGGCATCTTGCTATATGATATGCTTTGTAGGCACTATCACGGGCATACCAGAGAAATACACAGCAGATGATAATCCACTCACGTCATGTGGCGTAGTAAGTACAAGGTGCAACGGGTTGGGCCTATCCTCTGTTAGGCATCTTGCTATATTTAGGCCTTTGCAGCAGCCAAACTGACGAGAACGTACGCTCACAATCACACACACAGTCGAGTTAATTCGTGCGGCTGCTACAATATATTGGCACAAACCGTCCGATTTTTCGCGTAAAATCTTTACTTTGAAAATATTTATACAAATTCTGTGAACCATGTCAACATAATCATAGTCCAAGCTTCTGCTTTATTGGTCTTTTCATGAAAACTACATTAAAATCACAACAATAATAACGCAAATAGATTGTAATTATCGAGACCATATAACTGACGAGAAGGTAAATTCAGCGAGCTCACGTAATATCAAATGCCTCCGCACGGGCAACTCCCGCGGTCTCGGGCCAGTCACGGAGCTGACGCCATGCAATTTACCCTGTGCGGTACCTGTCAAGCGTGTATTTACATCCTTCAATATGTTTCATGTTTGAGCCGTGCAATTGTTGTTTTCTTTTATTTCTTTTTTGAATGGGATGTGAATGTGAGTACGGTACATGCTATTGCAGAAGCGTCCAAGGAATGATAGGCCTACAGGTGGAAGGGATATACAACAAATATACAATGACTCATTCTCGGAACAAGCTAAAACTCAGTATTCGCACTCAGGAACATCAATAGTACTAGCTGTTCTCTCTCGGGCCGCGATGGCCCTCGGGAGAGTATAATGCGATTTGATGTTCCTTCGATGCGAATAGTTTTAGCTAGATCCTCGAGTGTCATTGTATATTTGTATATTTGTATATTATTTTCATTGTAGGACTAAATTCATTTAGCAATGTGTGAAAATAACCAAAATGATAATGGGAGTGAAGTGCATGAGAACAATATTCATATAGATAACGAGAGTGAGGATCCGGGAAAGGGATATAGTGAGAATAATAGGAACGAAGTGACGACAATAATCGTAAATAACGAAAGTGAAAACGAAAGTAAAGTCTAAAATATCAATTTTAATTACAAATTATTGATATCACTGTTTTCTTCCAATTTTCAAGTTTTATTACATGATACAGATAAAAAATTCAAAAAATTCAAAACGATACATGGGACAGCAAACAAAAAGTTGATATTCTAACGAGTAAAATATTAATGAAAAGAAGAAGAAAAATTATAACATGATAAAAATTAGGCCTTAATTTACAATGAAGAGAAATAATATCATCTAGCATGTTATCTTTAAAAAAAATATAATAATAATAATAATATTTAAAAAAATCACACACAAAAAAAAAAATCGATAGCACATTAAAAAAAAAAAATCTATTTACAACCCCCTCCCCCACCCTCCCTAGAATCCCGTGGATTTTCCACGGGCCCTGCTAGTTATAATTAAACTGCAAAGGGTATGAAATTCTGGAAAATCTGTCAAACAGTGAAAAAAATAAAGCTTTATGAATTGAACTAAACTAAACTGATCTACTCACCGGTGGAATTTAGTTCTGCGATGGTCCAAAATGAACAATAGAGGATGAGATCTTGATAGCTTTTGATGGTCATAAGATGAACAATAACCAGCAGTTATTGGAATAGTCGTGAGTTGCTCGATCTTATATACTCTTTTCTCGCCAGAAAATTTAGATGATTATTGCAAAAGTTAAGAGTGGTATACTTGGAACCGAGCCAAAATAATGTTATTTGATAAGTGTCTTTAAAACCCCAAAAAGCGTACACGTGGCAGTTATAGAAAGTTCTGATTGGTCATAATTCTCCCCGTTCGATATCCTGAATGGACGATGGCAACACACGTGATCAAGGATGAAGTCTCTGATTGGACGACGGGCGTATTTCCTCCTTGCGTGGCATATTGGAAATCGGTAAGTCAAGCACACAATCATCACAAAGTGGGAGGGTAGTCGCTCCATCCCTTCTGATTCGATGGCCGTTTTCTTAGAGCGAGCTGTGATTGGACAAAGTACAGACAGATTTAAAGTTGGCATGCAGTTTTTTTCATAACTGTACATTAAGCATTTTTTTCTTCTCCAGAATTCAGGCGCTTGCCCCTAAAATGGTATAACTATTTATTGCATCATCTTACTCTGTTCTCGATACATGATACAGTGTATTGATATTTTCAAACAAGCGACTAGGGTAAAACCCCTGATTGTACCGCTCAGCCCCCGCTATGCCGGCTACATCCTCTGCGCTATTTATGTTAGACCCGCGAATTCCCCAACCCAGGTACTCCTTTACCGAGCCGAACGTCTTACAATGAAGCAAATTTGGTTAAAGAGGGATTTAAGCAATTTTTTACATTTTTTGCTTAATGGTGTTTATTGAATACCAGCCCACACCATCAACAAAAAGGTACCAAAAGGTAGGCGCTAACCCACACAATCTCCCCTCTAATCATTAAAGGTAGTAGCCCTCATTTGCACACGCTCCCCGATTTCGATGAAATTCCATGGGTAGAAGCTCTTTGGTCTGGGCTGGTATTCAATAAACACAATTAAGAAGAAAACAATCTATGAGCAATAAGAAAGAAAGTTGTTGATGATATTTTATCTGTAGAGAGAGAAACAATACACCCGGAATTAGTATCAATTTATTCAAAAAGGATAACAATATTAGAATAATACATGACATTATCAGTGTTTTCCCTTACAGCATGGCAGAAAAAAATTGTCTTCCTTCTTGCCGAACATGACACCACCCCTGATTTCCGCAAAGCTGCACAGCATGGAAACCCATCTAATCTCGTTTGGTAAATTTAATATATTTAGTCAGAAATTTACAGTGGTTCATGAATGTGCTTTTCATTTAAAATAAACGTTCTTTATACCTCACGAAATCAATCTGTTCTGTAACAGTGGTTATTTATGAAAACATACAGAATGTAATACATAACGAATGTTAGTTTTCGGGATACTTTAGAAAACAGGCTTAGGGCCTAAATATATCCCGCACGCCCTTATGAATTAATTTCTTCGAGAAATACTTCACTTAGCTTGTGCTTTCATGCTATTAATGCGAATCGTAGCAGTCAATTGTGATTTTAGTTTATTGTGAATTTCGTGGGGTGAAAACGGCTGACACTACCTTAAATAAATATATATTCTCTTAAAGGTATTATTATTATATAACTGAAAAGATGATTGGTACTACAAAATCGGAAATAAAATGAAATGAAATGAAACATGACTTAGTACAGTTCCTCTATTGAAAATCAAGCTTAAAAGTTATTTTTGACAAGCATGATGACATTGAGGTTGTGCCACAGATATTCGAACAACACAATATGTGTGATCTGTATAATACGAGTGGCTCTCGTGAGCACGGAAATGACACGACACAAAATGGTATCTCCCCCCCCCCCCATTTCACCGTTTCAGTATAATATCAATAAAGGTTTAGATACAGTCTGTCACTCAAAAGAAATTAGTGTATGCCAGTAAAGTCTAGAAGGTAAACGGTTTTCCTTGCATCATTTGAGAATACTAGGTCACTGCTAATTTGTTCCAATTCCAATTCCCTTTACCTCTCGTTTGCTTATTCTTCCACTCCAGGAGAGGAAAACTTTTCAGCCATTTATCCAGGGTGGGGGCACGGGGGGCCGGGCCCTCACCCCTGGCAAAAAAGGTAAAAAAAACAACCACAATTTTACCTTTTTTTATTACAAAAACAAGACGGGCCCCCACCCTGGCAAAAAAAAAGGTTTAAAAAAAAAGATTGTAACCACAATTTTACCCTTTTTTTGCTCAAGGGGGTAGTTGTTGAGTTAAAAAAATGCTCACTACCCCCCTCCTTTATTAAAATTAAAATTAAAGAAATCTACAAGTTCACTTTGCGGCAACATTCTTTCATAAAGTGCATAATGACGTGGAAGAGGTTGTCATTTAACACTCAATTCTATAAGGATTTTTTTTTTTTTTGCGGAAAATGTGTTTAAAGACATAATTACTGATGAAAGAATACAAAAAATTTAGTTTTCTGCGTACAACAGCAAACTGAAATTCTGTTAGTTTCATCAATATTTGTCTTCAACATACATTTCCACCTCATGCAATTTATTTGGAATATTGCCATCAAATGTGTGGGGCTCCCAAAGCTTTAGAGGGGCTT
>CP137671.1:34567542-34639732 GCA_037976565.1 Mesocentrotus franciscanus | reverse complement strand
AACTTTGGTTTGTATTTTGGTCGTATTCTCTCACAAATTGCTGATTCGATTAATCGAATAATCGTATTCATTCCGAAAACAATTGCTGACTTATTCTTACTTATTTTGTGCATTTGATCGGAAAAAAGTACAAATGTCAGGTCAACCTCATTTAAGAAAAGGCTCATTTACAAGCATAATTTACGATTGCTCTCTTTGTTATGATGACACAATGTTGTTTAAAAAGTAAAATTAGTAAGATTGAGTCATTCGAAAGTTTAATGGAAATGCGATCTTTTTCAATATATTTAGTAGTTATCATCATGACTTTCTTTCTTGCATTTACTGATTCTTTAAGGTAAGTCAACCTCTGAGTTTTCATGTGCTGTTCGGGACAAATACCTTATGCATTTTACGCATCTTATGCATGTGAAATGGCGCAATAGACAAGTGAAAAGTGAGATTCTAGGCATCGCAAGACAAGAAGTAGGCTGTTTAAAGATACTATGTCCCTTTTGCAGCCAACATCAAATTCTGTAGAACTTTGCAGGAAGTATGAATATGTCATGTATGTCCTATCTGTGAAATTTAAACGTTAGCAGTGTCCTAATATTCAAATTATGCAAGGAAACCCGTTTACTTGCTAGACTTCACTGTCAGACACTATTGAGTGACTGACTGGCTTTTTTCATCTTTGGTAACATACATAAAATGAGCTGTAAAGGGTACATGAGCATTTGTCTACATCAATAACCCACTTCTTGTAATGGCCAAAATTAAACTGATTGAATCTTTGCAGCATAAAACGTACGACCATTCGGTACAATGGTCTGAAAATCAGACTATTACTTACTGGCTCTATAGCTCCTAAGTCGATTCGACAACTAATAGTCGTTATTTTCCCACTTAAAGACATTTTCAAGCCCCCTTTTTTTTAGGGAAGTTCTAAATTAGTATTGTCTTTCAAATGCCGTTGGAATTTAACCTTTTCATTTTTTGGGCCTGCAAATGGGACATAGTACCTTTAATTATGTTACAATGAAGTATGAAGTGAAATTCAACTTCAAAAACCGTTATGGCCAAAGTAATACATGCATATGGCCATGATGGCCTGACCCACATTCGGTGCATCATCTCAGACTTTGTACAATGAGATTTTGAAGATACTTTTTTTATAAACCCTGGGGCTCAGTCACCTGCGGCAGAAAATATATGAATAGGGTATCATTAAACGGCAAACAAGTTACTCATGACATAAATTTCAAGGTCACACTGATTATGAATTTTTAATTACAAGCTACCAAAGTTTGGTTTACTTTTTGTATACGCACAATAAAGGGTGATCTAAATCCATGTCATCACACTATAACGCTGCACCATACAAATATCGAAATAAGCGATAAGAGAAGCAATTTACAGCAAGTAGAAAAATAAAAATGACTGCTCTTTCTCTTTTTAGCTGTCCCTTTAGTATTGCATTTCAACAACCCGGGATAACTCAGTGAACTGATATCTGCATTCAACCGGTAGATGGCAGCCTTTCACCTTCTACATTTGTTCGTCATTCAATCACTAAGCTTCAATTGAATTCGAATTGTCGCTGTGATCGCCGAAGCCAAAGTGATTAAAAATGGACATGACAAATAAGTTATCCGATTTTTATTGCAAGCTGTTCAAGCTGTTCAACGGCCAGTATATTATTTTTTCGGGGGAGGGGATTTGCCAATAATTACGGAGACCAGAATTGACAGTATCTATAACGGCCTATGATTGTATTAATCATATCCTTAATTCAGTGATTACCTTAGCCTCTTCTTAGAATATACTCTCATAACCGCATTAGGAGCTACTATGTCACTGTGTGTTAAGCCTAATTGATTGCCACCGAAATATGTATATATATATATATATATATATATATATCTCATTTATATTAATTCACAACGCTAGATGGAATACACAAGAAGCATGGATTGAACTTCTCATCAGGTGAAGTGAGCGCTTCATAGTTTCACATGGCAAGCATATTCAATGAATAAATAAATACATACATATATATATAAACTATACAATTTCCTCGTGAACGGAGTGTCCTTGTATTTTGTATTTTTGTATATATATATATATATATATATATATATCTTCGTTTAAAAACTCTTTTGTATCTTAATTGGCTTTAAAAAATCATGAAAATAGCATGATAGACGACCGTTAAAGCGTATTTCAGTTATACCTGGAAATCGTTTACTGAGGCTAAACAAGTTTATCATCAGTTGTAGTTGTGCTATTATATTTGATGATTTTATAACTCATAAAACATAATCATATTCCCAAGGCAACTTAATCATAAAGTAAATTCTAGATCATACTTTTTTTTACCTTATTTTCGATATGTCCGTTATGCACTCTCATCCTCAGCATTGACTTTATATATATCTCTCTCTCTATCTCTACCTTTATCTATATCTCTCTCTCTCTCCCCTCCCTTTCTCTCTCTCTCTCATACTTTTTCCTGGATTTCCTGTACTTTCTGTATTTTCCCTCCCTACCTCTCTTCTTTACTTCCCTCCAGCCCTTTTGTTCTCTCCTCTCTCTTATTTCGAATGATCTTTTCATATGTGATTGTGGAATAGATTTAAGCAAGTGTTACCTGTTTAGCGAACTTTTTAGATTTATATGTAGGTGTATAACTGATTTATTAAGAAAATGTAATCACTGTGTGTTATCTCTTAATATGATTTGCTAGATGAGTTTACTGTAATTTCTTTATGTTTGTATAATCAATTATTTATGTTTTTACGCAATGTACACGATTCTGCAATTCAGACATCTGGCTGCAAATGAATTGTCAATAAAAACATTTCCATTACCATTACCATTATAATGCACAATTAATAAACGTAAGTATTCATTATCATGAGTAAACATCGGTATTTTTGTCTTTCTGTTGTAAATCCATACCAAAGTTATTAATTGTTTAACTATCTGATGTTAATTTTGGCCTCGAAATCCGCTCCTGCATGACAAAGCGCAGTAATAGGTAATAGCTACTCAATGTTATTGTTGAAAGCAAGATATAATGGCGCCATCTCCGTTTGAGAATATGAATGCACCAGAATGGTTCAACTCGCTGTCCTGCCCGTCGCCTTGAAAATATCTTCTTAGAGATAAGATAAACATAAATAGCTGCCATTTAATCACAACCGCTTCTTTAAAGATTCCTTGAAATAAAAGTTTTCCCTTCTGCCCTTATGAAAGAATTTTAATTTCTGAAGGCTAAGATATTAAGTTGCAAATTAAAGAAATCTCACAAATGGAAAGGGAAATATATTTAGTTATTTGCACGACTATTTGTAATTGTGGGATTAAATAACTAAAGTTTGAGAATATTCATAAGAGAGGAGTGTATATAGAGCGGAAACAAATTTCTCTGGCCTGACAAAAACAAGAAAAATAACTAAACAAAGTTCAATATATTTGCATTGGAAGAGAATGGCTTATATATATTCTCCACTTCATTTGATATCTAGTCCCCCGGTTTTTTTCGTATTTGGCCGGACTGGCCATTTTTGACATCGAAATTGTGACTCTCGTATGATTTGTTTCCATATCATACTATTTTCCTAAAAATGATTTATCCATGGCCGCCCTCTCTCTCTCTCTCTGTCTCTTTCTCTCCCTCATCTATCTCTCTCTCGTTCTACCCCTTTCTCTTTCTGTCTCTCTCTTTTCCTGTTTGTCACTCTCTCATTCTTATTTTCTTCATGTTCCATCCTCATCTTGTCATCCTGCTACTGTTCTTATTTGTTCTGTTTCGGTTTTTGTTTGTCTGTCATTTTTTTTATTCCGTAATTTTCAAAAATATAGTTATGAATGTATAAAGTTATTACAGCTGTATAATTATTTTACTAACCTACACCTACACAAGCATTGCTTCCAAGTAGGTTCGTTTTTAATTTCCTGTAACCAAATAATTTTGCATTACAAGACTAAAAAAACAATGTCAAAGATATTTCAATGCTAATTTTGTATTACATCATTACGTTTATTATTCGGATTATCTTGTCAATGTTTATATTATGTAGAAAGAAATGAAATAAATTCGCTCTGTATAGAACGGCTACTACTAGTAGTCTGTAAATGCCAGTATTGCCCACCGTGGCACCGGATTTATATCATTGACATGATGCTAATGGTTATAATGATTAACGTCGGCATAAATGTCAGGCGATTACTATCATAAATTAAACAATTAAACTATAATGACCTCCATGTTAATAGAAAAGAAAAACAAATCCGAATATGTGTTTTAAATTGTCATAGAAGTTAAACGTGCGGAGTAAGATGGAAATAATTTCAAAGACAACTAAAGCTTTTCGAGGGGACATAAATCCTCCTGATTCAACGTGTCTAAATAAGTCTGAGGCACAGAAATACGATACACATCGTGGAGTTATACTTACTATACGAGGCCATAGTTGTTTTAGTAGTCAAGTGACATAACTATTAGAGACTTATATTTGTCTGTTACTTTCAAAGTGTTATTCAGTGTTTGGTGTACATTTTACAAATCGGAATAATATCCTGGTTTATAGTCAGATTATTCTCTCCCCTCTAATAGCAAACAGAAACAAAGTCCCTGAAAGTTTTTCTTTCATCTTCTCCTTCGCTGGAATCACCGAGTGCTCATAGATAACATAAATACATCATAATTAAAAAAAAAATTGCTAAAAAATTGAGTATAAGTACACGTATATAGAATATGATAATGTAGGAATGGCGTGCAAGTGATATTTGTGAAGATTTTGTTTGTGCCCTTCTTAGAATGATAAGATGAGCACCAGAAAATAGTTTATTCCCAGTTACAACTGTGACAAAATATCGCTGAAGAAAAGTTCACTGGGGTATACTTTATTGTTTTCTCCGCCCACATAATCAAATTCCCAGAGATAAAAACATGTAAACCACCCTGAGCTCCACTCTCGAAATATGATAAAATGGAATCGCGTGCAAGTGATGTTTGCGAAGTGGCTGTTTGTGCCCTTACGAGAATTGAAGATAATAAATGAACAATTGAAGATATAACTACATTTGCAACTCTGATAAAGTTCAGTGTGTTAGTTATTAGTATTTTCTCAGTTCCTATCACTGAATGTCGATAGATAAGAACAATAAATGATTATTTGATCTTAACTGCCAAAGTATGAGTATACAAGATGATAAATAGGAGATAAAATGGAATTGCGTGCAATTGATGTTTGCAAAGTGGGTGTTTGTATAATCACGAGAATGATAAACAGAGCAATTGATGACTCCATGATGATCGCTGGTTGTTTGCCAAAACAGGTACCTAGATTTATCATATCTTTCACTTCAAGTGAATACTTTGTTGTTATTCATCTAAAAACTAAACTCATGGTATAAGTATTGTTTTGATGCCAGTTTAGTTTCCTTTCTATTCCATTGTCATTTGTCTACTCTGAGATTTAAAAGACATTTATCAAATTATAACAGTATCTATCCGAAACACAACACTTGGGGAGAGGCGTGCAGCTTTTTAAAAACTACTCCGAGACATGAAGATAAATAATCGTCCAAATAAACAGGCAAACAATTAAAACACAGCTTAAAACACCGTATGCAAATCATACAAAGGAATAAGATGTGCAACAATATGTATAAGAATTAAAATATACCTATAGATCGGTCAAAATTTAATGTGGTATCTTGTGTATATACATGAACTTCAATATGAAATACACAAACAAAAGATTGGTTAAGGATATAGTGTGATCAAATAGCTTGCCAAATTTGAAGTTCATCTTGGACGCCGTGACTCGTTGCACGTCGCCATGAAGACGATGAATGTCACCTTAAATTGAAGCAGGGATCTTGTCAATACATTAATTTTATCAAAAGAGCCGCGTATTATAAACAGTTATGATTGATCTTAAGTTTGATCAATACTTAATGAGCCATAGACTTACGCTCAATATTAACCTTACGATCAGTCAAAAGGCTTTATAATACATGGCCCAGATAACATGTTACTAATGCAAACATTAGATATATTTCAATCAATGCACTCCTCATCATAGCAGCGATATTTACTCTGATATTATGACTGTTTACTTTGTTTGAACAAGTACGATCGTTAAAGATAAGCAGTTGAGTACCCAATGCATGTGCTGTCAGTCAACCTATATTTATGGATAATAAAAACCACTCTGATTTTCAAAACAAACTATCGGCTTTGCAGAATCACATGATTTTCGGTTACAAGTAAATAAAACGCCCCTCATTAAATGATAACAATTCCTAATCCCGTGACGGGACCATTGTTATTGAAATACAACAATATCTTTTACAGAATGCCTTCTATCATTGATTAAAGGTCAAATTCTCCAAGGAAGTATAATCTTAAATCAGAAGTGTTTCGAGCAGCCAGTTACTCACATACTTTGTAAACCTTAACGGTATGCTTCAAATTGAATACTAACTATACAATGACTTTCAATAAATAATTGTTACTAATAATTAATTTAGCAGTATGCAAAAATTGCGAATTTGACGAAATATCATTCCTATTGAAAACGAGGGAGAATACTGTATTATTGGGATATTTAATCAGCAACATACATGCAATATATTTTTTTAAAATCTAAAACATGAATATTGTGCACATATTTTTTTCGTAAATGCTTTGAAAATGCTTCCATAAAGTTTTGCATACTTGCGTTTTAAGTGCGAACAATCACATGGCTCACAAACAATGGCTTAGTAAAGTGGTTACTGTTATCGCACTTGAAAAATAGCGTGAAAGTGGTATTTGCTCAAGAGTTGTTTGTGCTGTAAAATGAATAATAAAATACAAACCACAATATATTTTTTCTGAGAACGAGTTTGATCAAAAAGAAAGGTCATCAGATAACCTTCGAGTGCCGATACTTCATCTGAACTAACGACAGATCTATGACAGAAATATATGATGATTTTCGAAGAGTAAATAATGTATAGATTCAATTAACCTCTTTTATGAGGCATATCTCTATGAGCCATGTGAAATGTGTCTGGATGCACGCCTTCATTAATCCCAGAGATGAAAGGATGTTGACTTGATTAATTCCCATATATCAGGTTTGTCTTTCTAAGAAACTGGAATATCTAAGCCTGGACAAATACAATTACACTGCACCCGTTTGCAAATCAAATTGGTTACATAAAAGAGGAAATATATACACTAACATTCAGATATATCTATTTATGTTCCCCATTCCTATAATAGTCAACTGAATGTGTAAACCGGTCCTCATTTGCTTTTGATAACTCATCGTTCAATAATGTAATGTACATTGCAAACCCCAAGAATTTTACTTAGAATTCAATATCGAGACGTCTTTCTCTATTCTATTCTATTCTATTTCTCATCCCCAATCTCAGCTCTCAGGATATCTCAATCTCAGTTCAATCAGCTTCTACCCTCTCTCTCTTTCTCTTAACTTCTCTCCCATACTACATACATATATATATATATATATATCCGCCTCTCTATCCACATTTCTGTTTGTTATCCCTGTAAGTATCCATATTTGCCTATTCCTTCACTACGCCCCTCTCTTTCTCTCCCTCTCTCTCTCCCTATCTCTCTCTCTCTCTCTGTCACTTTCCCTTTTCTCTCCCTCTCGATCACCCTATTCGACCCCAATCTCATCCTTACCTCTCTCCCATACATGGCCGCTCTCCCTTACTGTCCATCTCGCTCCCTATCTCTGCCTCATTCAATTTGCCTGTTTTCCCATCTCCCTCTTCTTTCATGTAGAATTCTAGTGTCGTGTTGGAATAACCTGTTTTACTCTTTACCTGAAAATTATTGAAATGTGGCATAGTCAATTAGTAGATCTCTTGGCAACACCTTGGTTGACTTAGTCCGCGAGACCAAAGGCCGAATATTTGGTCTTCTCGCGGAATATTTAATTTTCTGACGGTTCATGATAGAACAAAAAACGAATGGAAAAAGTACTGTGAATTGTGGTCTCGTAAAGCAGACCTTCGGTCTCATGGCCCTTCAGTCAACTGAGTTTTGTACCCTGATTATCCGACAAATGATATTAATGTCGTCGTTTCCGGTAGAATCTTTATTAACACAAAGATATGAGCAATATAAATCATTGTTACATACGTACCTCGAAACCAAATCAAGTCCGTATAAGTTCGTGAAAGTGATCCGGAACACTCATCACAGCTATTCTCTCAGATTAATTATTACGATAAAACCCTTTTAGAATTGATTAAGTGACGTGGATAGGTCTTCATTTTTTTTAAATCAGAGTTCTTCATTTGTAAGATCTTGTTTAGGGTTTCGAAACTATAAAATATAAGATTGAGTTCTGGTAAAGATGAAGTAAAAAAAAAAAAGAGCTTTATCATTCTTTTTAAAAGTCAGTTGAGGAGATATTATACAAATGATGCATGCTCATGAGTTCATTATACAATCTATCCGCACTCGAGTTGAGGATGTGTGTTTCTATCGCACGAAGCCGTTAGGCTGAGTGCGATAGATAACCACAGCATCAACGAGGGCGGATAGATCGTATAATGAACGAATGAAAACATGCATCATTTGTTTTATACAACGAAACTCCTATATCCTTGTTATTTGATGTAAAAATAATTAATTCAAGATTGTTTCGTGACAGTTTATGGCTGACAAATAAATCTCAAGTTTTAATAAGTCTCAATTTAGTGCGCACACATAAATATAGATATAGCAAGCGCACCTCTATCTATACCCGTTTACGCATAGTGCTGCGCAAGAATAGGCCCATGTGTACACGCAGTATTAAGCGCTCTAACCTCTACGCGCACTACTGCGCGGCACTGAAAAATCGTTGGATAGTACTGGAAAATATTGCACGCTTTTTCATGAAAAAGCGTGCAATAGGCTCAGTAAATGAATCACACGTGACCGCGCATGACCAATCATTTGATTAGGATCTGGGAGTGAGTTGTATAACATGGAATAAATGTCCCCTGAAAAAGACATCTCTTCAAATTGTTGGATCATTTTGATTATTTCAAACCCTTGCAGGATACATCACATCTTATATATTTAAAAAATATTTATCAAATTATAACAGTTTCCATCCGAAACACAACACTTTTGGGAGAGGGAAGGGTGCAGCTGTTTAAAAACTACCGAGTCCGGAAATGAAGACAAATAATCACCAAAATACTACAGGTAAAACAATTAAAACACACTCTAAAACACCATATGCAAATTAAACAAAGGAAAAATATGTGATCCTGTATGTAAAGGAATTGGAATATAGATACAGATTGGTCAGTTGTATGTGGTAATATGTGTACATACATGAACTTTAATAAGAAGTACACAAACAAAAGTTTGGTTAGGGATGTAGTATATAGCTTGCAAACTTTGAAGTTCATATTGGACGCCGTGACTCGTTGCACGTAGCCATGAAGACGATGAATGTCACCTACACCTGAAGCAGGGATATTGTCAATAAATTAATTTTATTAGAAGGGCCGCGTAAAGAGCCATATAGACTTACACTCAATATTAACTTTACGATCAATCAAAAGGCTTTATAATACAACATGTTATTAATGCAAACATTAGATATATTTCAATCAATGCACTCCTCATCATAGCAGCGATATTTACTGATTACTTTGTTTGAACAATTGCGATCGTTAAAGATAAGCAGCTGAATACCCAATGCATGATTTGTCAGTCAAGCTATAGTTATGGATAATAAAAATATACTCTGATTATCAAAACAAACTATCGGTTTTGAAGAATCACATGATTTTCGGTTACAATTAAATAGAACGCCCCTCATTAAATGATAACAAATCATAATCCCTTCTTCGTGATGGGACAGTGTTATTGAATTATAACAATTTCTTTTACATAATGCCTTCTATCATTAATTAAAGAAATAATCCTCCAAAGAAAGAATTGTCTTAAATCTAATTTTTTTAAGCAGCCAGTTTTCCACAGACTTTGTAGACATTATTAAACGGCATGTTTCGAATTGAATATTTACAATACAATGACTTACAAGAATTAATTGTTACTAATAATTAATTTAGCAGTAAGAAAAAAATGAGTTTGACGAAATATCACGCCTATTGAAAATGAGGGGAGATACTGTATTATGGAGATATTTAATCAGCAAAATACATGCAATATTTTTTTTTAAATCTAAATAATGAATCTTGTGCAGATATTGTGATTTATGTTGCGTGAATGCTTTCATGAACTTTTGCATAATTTGTTAAAAGTGCAAAGATGACATTGTTTACAACAATAGCTTAGTAAGTGGTTATACCTTTATCACAATTGGAAATAGGGTGCAAGTGGCGTTTGTTTATGTGTTGTTTGTGCTGTAAAAGGAACAATCAAATACAAAACACAAACAAAAATTTCGGTGAACGAGTTTGATCATATAAAAGGTCATCAGATAACATTCGAGTGCCGATATTTCATCTCAAGTAACGACAAATCTATGACAGAAGTCTATCATGATTTTCGATCGGTCCCTATTTGCTTTTGAAAACTCATTGTTCAATAATATAATGTATACTACAAACCTCAAGTATTTTACTTATAATTCAATGTCGAAGACGTCTTCGTTTCAATTATATTCCATTTCTCATCCCTAATCCCAGCTCTCAGTATATTTAAATCTCAATTCAGTTAGTTTTACCTCTCTCTCCCATCAAACCTGCTCTCCGCCTCTCTATCTGTCTGTTTATCCATTTTAAGCATCTTATTTGCATCATCCTTCACTACATTCTTCTATCTCTCTCTCTCTCTCTCTCTCTCGCTTTCTCTCTCCTTCTCTCTCCCCTCTCTCTCTCTCTCTCTCTTTTCTTTCTCCCTTCCTCTCGATCACCCTTCTAGACCCCAATTTCAGTCACCCTTATCCCTCTCTCTTACTATTACATCGCATGGCTCTCTCCTTTACTGTCCATCTTACTCCATATATCTCCCTCATTGAATTTGGTGGATCTTTTGGCGACACCTTCGTTGACATACAGTCTGCGAGACCGAAGGCCGAATATTTGGTGTTCTCGAGGAGCATTTGTTTCTCTGACAGTTCACGATAGAAATTTAAAAAAAACACATGGAAAAAGAACTGTGAATTATGGTCTCGTGAATATTTCAATTTTACTTAAAGTGAAGCAAACCTTCGGTCTCACGGTCCTTTAGTCAATTGAGTTTTATCCCCTGTCCTCGTTTCCGGTAGATATGCTTATTGACACATAGAGATGGGCATTGATCATTGTTGTAGATGTACCTCGAAACCAAATCAAGTCCGTATAAGTTTGTGAAAGTGAATTTATCAAGCGTTGAAGGGATCCGGAACACTCATCACAGCTTTTCTCACAGATGAATGTTTTCGATAAAACCCTTTTGGAATTGATTGAGTGACGTGTATATGTCTTCATTTATTTATCAAAGATCGTTAAGATCATCTTTAGGGTCTTGAAACTATTAAAGATAAGGTTGAGTTCTGGTAAAGATGAACAAATAATTTGTGAGCTTTCTCATTTTCTTTATGTCAGTTGAGGAGATATCATGGAATAAATGTCCCCTAAAAAGAGATCTCTTCAAATGCTGTCTTTTTCGAGATATGATAAAAATTAGTTCAATTGTTTGACATTTTCACGCCACATGTATTTTCAGTCCCATAATGTTTTAGACACATTTTGTATGCAGTGAATGCAAAACTGAGTCAAATTCTTTGATCTTTTTGATTATTTAAAAACCTCACTGTGTACATCACATCTATAAAATTTTCCAGAGTGCTTCCAGACTCCTATTTTTCACAATGTAATCTCATGAACAGAACTCAAATGTATCCTTCTTTAACGGTTCTTAGTTGTCTGTCAATAGCGCTATGTGTAGACTGTTACTGCCTATGCCTATGCCTTCTTGTTTTCTTCCTCATGAGCACGAAAAAAACATCAACAACAAAATAACCCCAAAACAAACAAAATGAGGCACAACTTAACAAAACTAAACAATACCAACATTGGAGAACCTTACAAAATTGTTTTAATTAATGCTTTGGATGTCTTCTTTGACTGTAAACATGTCTTTAACAGGTACAAATATTATTGAGTTCATAGTGAACTTAAAAATAGGTTAATTACAAATATATGAAGAAAAATACATACGATGTTCACATATTAAACTTCTTACAGCCAAAAGTACAATCTTATGTACCTGATAATTTTGCATTAGAAACGTCATTTTTTAAATTAAAAAAGAAGTTTAAGTTTTTAGGAGTCTCAAGTGTTGTGAAAGGAAAGAAAAAAAGTTTGTTTGATTTAGTCGTTTAAATTGATACTGTGAAAATATGCATGATTATCTAAATGATTTTTGTTTTAATTTCTATCTACGTTCAGTACTTTAGTTGTGATACACGCAAAACTAAATATCTGATCTGGTTCGAAATCTAGTAAAATCTCATGTTACGAAATTCAATAACATTAAGCTACAATAAGATTAGATCGATTCGTTTCCGGTTCCAGCCTCTTCTTTAGTGTGAGGCGATTTCATTGGATGTGAGAGACATGTGAGCTAGTAAGAGAACGAGAAAAGCGAAGCATGGGGAACTTAAAGAGGAGGAGAGGGATCTGAAGTGAAATGTGAGGAGAATAAAGAAAGTGAGGTAGTGGGGGACCACAACTATCGATGTGTTTCATATGAGCATGAATGCTAAAGCAATACATTCAAGTTTGGCAAGGCCCCAAGATATAGCATGACTGTACAAATTTAAGGATTTTAATTATAAACTAATGACGTGAACAAAAATCATCTGTGAACATATGAAATATATTTTACATGAAGGCACAGTGGAGCACACATTAGACAAAAAATAATTCATTTTCGGATAAAACAGATTCATCATGGACACATGCACAGAGTAAATAATTATATGTACTATACTAAAGACAGATTTTGTTTACCTATGACATGTATTAGGACATGTGTAGACATTACCCCAGTTAAATTATACCCAAAGTCCTTTACATAGTCCTTTTATATTACTTGACTAGATTCCTCCAAGGTGTTCGTTAATTTTGCGCCCCATTTAAAGAAATGGTGAATAGAAATTATTAATTTAAAACTTCGATAACTCTGCCTTTCTATTGCATTCATAGGGGTACGGGGGACGGGCTGGGGTCGAGTCCCCTTTGGGATTTTAATAGCTCGAATATTCTGGCAACTATCAAATCATATACAGGCAGGAAGGTGCTTGATATACTTAGCTTGTGTATTTCAATGATGAAGTAACATTTCAAAGAAAAATAAAGTGTCCATTTTTGCAAGCTCGATTCGCTCTCTCGCAAAAAAAAAAAACAACCAGCATGATTCTGGCACTGGAATGCAGCGAGATTCCGAAAATTATATTTTGTTTCTTTTCTAGAGTATGTTGATGATAAAGCCACAACTTTACAGACGATGATGATGATGATTATGATGATGATGAGCAACATGAGTAAAATAAGTAACATGAGTAACGTAAAGTACCCTTTTTGCTCGCTTGCTTCGCTCCCGTGTACAGTTACGTAGATATGTTTTTGCACGGGGCGGGGGCGCAAATTTATTGTTTATCCCGGGCAGTGGCGGATCCAGGGGCCTGGGGCCCGGCCCTCCCTGGCAAAAACACTTAAATTTAACCCTTTAAAAAAGCCCCACTGAGCGAAAAATCGCCCGGCATGATTTTCAAATTTCTCACGAAGTGGGCCCCTTCTTTGGCACCCTCCCTTGCCGCCGGCTGGATCCGCCCCTGATCCCGGGCACCATAATATCTATATACGCCACTGAGTTGGCTGTCATGCTGTTAGTGTAAGATAGGAGCGGATTCAGGAATTTCTAAAAGAGAGGGCACAATTTTCCTGAAATGTGTCGTCAAGTTGAAACAAAGTAGAAAAATCATCTGAAAAGAGGCAAGGTCACATGTTCGGACTTTCGGACTGAAGTAAAAAAAAAAAAAAATATATATATATATATATATATATATATACTAACAAAATTGAAAAAGAAACTGAAATGCTTGAATCAATTAAAATATTTATTGAAAAGAAATGACACAGAGCTGATATCATTTATTTTTTATAAAGCTTTCAAACTGCGAACGATACTGATTCACGTGTTCTTAAAATATTTACAAACCAAAGAATACAAGAAACCTACGAAATATATAGAAATTGAATTGTCACTTGAAGGAGACATATGGAGGAATAAAAACACATAAATTCGTCAGCTGACAACACGAAGAGGCCTAATGCGAGCACGTGCATGCATGTGTATAAATTACGATACATGTAAAGAAATCTCAACAACAGACCTAAATACATAGATGCCAAATATAAACATGTGCATGTTTATAACAGTCAATCTTACCAACAGACGTAATAGAGGCCTAATATAAACATACATGTATGCATGGATATTTAATAAATAAATCTTAACAACATACGTATTAAAAATACATATAATAAATACTGATATATACATCCATTATTCTTAATAATCTGAGGGTTATTTGCATCCTTATTTCATCATCAGTATGAAAATGGCATGTAAAAGCCTCAACAAAGTCGAAGTTCATAAATTACATGGCTAACAACAACCACAACATGATAAACAATATTTTAATGGAAAGAGGGGCAAGATAGATGTGTTTGAATATAAGAGGTGAACATAATGATGTATTCAACATAAGATATAAACAACAGATGACTGCCTTTCAGTTTATACCGGATTGTCATCATGTACGGAAAAAATTGCAATAATCAGGTTCAAAAGACCCCCAAAAATGTAACTGTAATTATTCATCCTGTAAAGACAGCAGCGCCCCAGAACTATATATATACATTAAATAAAGCAGGGCAGAATAATGGGATATAATTGAATCAATTATCATTAATCACTAGTTTATTCCGCATAGAACATAATTATTATACTCTATAAAATGTATTAATTCACAAATGATATATCTTAATCAATAATCTTCTGAGACTGAACATAAATATGTCATGAAATCCAATATGTATAAACATTAATAAATCTTAAAATGGATTGAGTTTAGTGCTTATTTTGCTGAAAGCTTCTGAAAAAACGTATGTCGTACCTTTTATGTTTTATACAAAATGCTCCCTACCATAACCCCATCTCCCCATACAAATTCATGACGTTCTCGCATTGCACAAGTCCATTTAAGTCAACATGTTTTCGTTTTCCAGGTTATCTAATTCGATGCCTTCACCGCAATTCATTTCATGTTGGCGGACTGTGTTTGTACTGGGGTTCTCATGTCTTCTTTTTTCTTTCAGCAGAGGTATTGCTAGGGCCACTATGATGAAGAGTGATCCGACAAACAAAAATACAAATAGACCTGCAAGTAGAGACATAACCCACGTTTCTGATCGTTGTGTGCATGGTGTGAGTTGCGTTGAGTAGACTTTGTAGTCTACCAGTTTAGTGGTTGGAACTTTAGAAAAGGTATGGCTGCTGGAGGCGCTCACCGGAGTAATTGATGTTAATGAAAAGCACCTAGAAGGCCAACAGAAGTCATCGCAAGATGAATGTTCATTCATAGCATTTTCAGCACAGCAGCGTAATACCCCAGTCTGCATTACCGAGAAACTCCCAACAATATTGGTCCCGATGCTAGTTTTATCGGTCTTATCGAACTCATATATTGGACGTAGTATGTTATTATTCTGGTAACAAATGATATTACCCGGTGGGCTTCCACCCCTTGCCTCACATTTTAATGTATGCCATTCATAGTAAACTACCTTTGACCATGTGCATGATACATTACCAGGTATAAACTGTACAATGAAGGAGACAAATTTATCAAGAGGTTCACCATCGGTGTAAAATCTGCATTTATAGGTACCTCCATCTGTTCGTATGGTCTCATTTATCATTACGTGAATGAGTTGAACATTTTTGTCATTTTGTTCTTCGACAACCTTTAAGCGTCCCTGTTGAGCCTTATTCAGTCTATCATTTATCATACGTCCATTTTCATAGAATGGCAATCCATTGCCGAATCGTAAATCATATGACAGCTGCGACTCATTGCATTCATAAATAAACGACAAAATTCCATTTTTTCCTTCATTTACAGTTACCGTAGACTGCATTTCCAAAGTTTCCACGCTGATTAAACACAACGCAAACGGGGCAAATACGGTCCATATGTAGGTAGCCGTTATACATTGTTTTTGGTGGGCTGTTACAAATTGAAGTGCTAAACAGTAATACATTCCAATAACCAAGAAGGTAATGAACATTTTCTTCCCATCAGTCGAAAACGTGGGACGAATACCACTACACGTTGTATTTTGGTAAGTTGAGAGATCACATGGTGCTGTTAAGAAAAAAAGATACAGATATACTTCGATTTTAGTAAAATTATGACAAATGCACCCTGATGTAACACACGGTATGTGCACTCTTAAACCCATAGGAAAAAAATAGTATACCTTTTCATGTTTCCTGATGGTTCTATCTTCTTCTAATTTCTGACCTTTAACGGCTTTTAAGATACTGATTATAGTGAAAATTAGTCAATATATCTTGATTGACCTAATATCCTCTGTGCTTACAGTGAATTCAATACGTTATTCGGTATTCTTGTAAACACTAAAGTAATATTTTGAGTTCCCGTTGCCTGTATAGTATTCTCGATTCGTATGAGATATTATCCATACGAAGGAACCGTCTCTTTTTGCCACTACTTAATGTAAAAAGACAAAAATCCTAACTATGACGACAAATTTACAAAAAAATAATCGTAACTTAAATACATTACTCCAATAATCCAACGCATCTTTGACTTACCGAAAAATCATCAGTGCACAGAAGTGAAACAAATGGGCGATGTTTGTATTTTATTTTTATTTCGTTCGAAAGATGGTTTTCAAAGCGGTGTATATTATCAGTGCAATGCAAATACGGTTTTTGCACTAACATGACCTTTGGATCATAGAAGCCAGATTTACAAAATACACAACGTTACATGTGAAAAATATTAGAATGCGATTAGCATTTCATTCATATCAACATTTAGTTTATTTTACACCACATCAAAATTAAAAGGTCGATACAAACTTATTATAGAAAGAAATTCCCCTCTCTCTCCGCTAATGTTAATTGATCGGTATTATTATTATTAACATCATTATGATTATTATCATCATTACCATCATTTTTATGTTGGAAAGGAATGGAAGACAAATAATTTTTCCTGAATCCACTAAAATCTTTTTTCTTTTAAGGCAGTATGAGATCACTTAGTCTATGCGAATCTTAAAGCGACTGTTTGGTAAGTGTATCGTGACGTAGTCGCGGATAGCTCTCCTGTTTGTCGTGTACAAAATAATAATAACATTAATTTATGTTTTTCTTCTAAGTTCATCCCCCCTTAGGACACTAAACAACATACAATATGGATAGCATATTATTATAGGTCCCCTAAAAAGAAAACACCCTCCTGAGTCATACATCCTTGAAAAACTGAAATTATAATATCTTTGTGTGTTGGAATAAATGGGAAAGTTGTCCGGCACTTCGTCAGTGACATTGCCGATTCGGCCAATTTGAATAGCCCATACCTATTGTGATGACAACTTTAACAATTCGTAACTTTCTCATTTTTTGTCCGATATCAATCACATTTTTACCAGTCTAATTCTTCGATTTTCTGCTTTCGTCTAGAGTAGTTTGCTATCGAAGTCAGATTTACCTCTTACGATTGGTTCAAAAGAATGACATTTTTAATTAACTTCAATTATAATTTTTGACTTCTTTGGTGATAGGGCAAACTATCGTGGCAGAGGTAATCTTGCGGCTACTATCTTGCCGAGCGAAAGGCGAAAGAAGATCACCAAGACGATGATGTTTTTTTTTTCACTCGCCAGAGTAAAGGAGCTTGTTATCAATAAGAACAAGGATGTAAACGGCATTGTATTTTTTTTAAACATTGGGCCAAATACATGAATGTAATGTTAAAAGAAATTCATTGGTATTTAGTATATGATAAAATTGTTTTTGTTTCTATTCTGCAGCTGCAGAATATTAGTCAGTTTTTTTTTCTTACAATATCAGTACAGAGAAAGTTTGGAGAAGCCGTAGATCATGGTAAAACACTAACCAATATCGTTTAAATCTAGAATGCTGGTGGTAAAGAGACTCAATCACTTTTACGCTGAACATTAGAATTTTTACCTTATACGGTTTAGCACTTGTGTGTGTTGAATTTATCACATAAAGAAACAATATCTGAGAAATAAATAATTGACTTTGAGACAGAGTGATGATGAATTTAAATGTGTAATAGCAAGCTAGGCTTTTCATTCGTGACCGTTATCCATATCATCTGGAAACACTGGTGCCTTCGTCACAAAATATTCGCTATCACATGAAGTAGACGAAGAGCCCCGAAATGATTCCTCGCTCTCGCTTGTGTATGTTGAGCTTGAATCACGGAGGTTAGTGTCATGTATATGCCCCGATGGTGTTATTTGTATGTCCTTTATTGGCATGACCATGGGCATGTTGGGTATCTCGTACATCTGGTCACTTATAGAACTCTCATCCCGACTACCGGACATTGATTTTGTACTCTGCTTTCTCTTCTTTAAACAACAACCCTTCTGTCCACAACAATTAGCGCAGGCTAAAACGGAGACACATCCGATCACGAATATAATAATTAGGAAAGTAGTGGCCGAGACTGTGATGGTTATGAATTTCCATTTCCCAAGAACGTCAGTCATTCTATCCGCGGGCTCATACAGGCTCGTTATGCTAATGGTAGAATTCTTGACCCATGTATCTTCTTCATAGAACATTTCAGAGGTCAGGTTCATTGCAGCCCTTCTTAATATTTCTGTTGACCTTACCTCGCATGACAATTCTTTCCCAATATCTTCCTTAAATAAATGAACAACCATTGAAAAGTCGAATGTCTTGTCAGAAGTGACTTCCATATTTCGTCCGATGTATATGATTTCCTTATTCAAAACACATTCGATTTCGACATTGTCATGTTTGCCTGCCATGACGGTGACATTCAGGATATGATATGCAATAGCATCTTGGAAATCATTCTGGAAATGTACTTTAGCAATGTGAAAATATATATAAGGTGGCTCTTCTGTTACATTTAAATTGAGATCATTCTTGCAGTATGTTTTATTTTTTGTTGGTTTAACAATGAAAATTTTCGAACTGTTGAAGCTTGTTCCAATAGTATTAGATGCAGAACAAGTTACTTTTACTGATGAATTATTGGTATAGTAATTTTGCTTTTTAGAAGTAAGAGAAATGGTCAAATTAAATGAATGTTCATTGCATCCTTGGAATATGTCAGGTGGATCGCACGACCAGGTATAATTATGTACATCAGGGAATGCTGTTGCCATACATGACAATATCAGAGAGCGTTCCTGAATCAAAGAAAATACTTCTTGATGGGGGTACACTTGTACTTTCGGCAAACTCAATACGTAGATTGGTCCGACAATACATTCTAACTTCTTCCCCGGAAAAGCAGAATAACTTGTAACCTGACACGTTATGTTTTGCATATGAAGATCTTCTGTTATTTCCAGTCGGAATGAAATTTCCCTCGTTAGTCCCTCATCTTCGATAATTGACAAAGAAGAAGAAGTACTTGTTCTTTCACCAAAAATAAAGCTCACATCTACCGGAGGGTTGCATCGGAGAACTTTACAACTGATCGACATGAATTCTCCTTTATGGATGAGTTGAGGTTTCTGCGGGTGGCATGTTAAATCAGACTCCCTTGGAAAATATTGAACTTGTGTTCTTGCTTCTCTTGATATGAAACATGTTTCATCTGTGTCCAATTTTCGAGGGAAAAACAAACATTGTACCAATTGGCTCCTCTGACCAACGCTATAGATCGTTAGTAAAGATGTTAAATTCTTGTATTTTACACAAAAGTCCTCGGAAATTTCTGTGCGATATAGATTTGGATCAATATGCCAAATGATATAGCCATCACGCTGGGAAGATAAACGAACAGAACAGGTGAAGATGGCATCCTGACCTTCGTCTATAATTTTAATCACTGGTTCAGCAATGAAAAAAATGTCAGATTGACTGCATAACTTGTGACTAGACCTTACATGTAGAATTACTAATGAAAAGATGATCGCATAACAAACTCCCATTGTTTCTGGAGTGCCCATCATAACGCTCCACTCGCTACTGCTAGATTTGAACAATTTTTTTTCAGAATAATGATAATATTAGTGAATGTCTAGCGAGATGATACCTACAAACTGCAGCGTTATTCGACTAAATAGATTGTGAACGATCCTGAAAGAATTTCTCATCTTTAACAGAACAGAACCTGCTCTCTGTGAGATCAGCGAGTTGAAGGTGAGATAATTGATGAATGGCATTTCCTTTCGATTATACATTTACTTTCTAGCAGCATAATTAAAGAAGAAACACTTCCTCATAACGTTATTCAACAATCACGCCATCATAAATATTGGGCTAGGAAGTGTTTCGCTTCAAAGATATTTTTTATATAAATGTATATATCCTGGCTGAAAGGATATTTTGGCTATGTATGAAAAAGGTTTTGTTAGTGCTCTTTCAAATCAATATATTATTTTAATTTTTAAATTGTAAACAATTTTTGTAATGGCAATCGAACAGAATGTTAAAACAGGCGATACAAGTGGGATTCTTTGGAGGTATTTCTACTCTAAAGTAGACCTGCAATTTACGTCTGAGCGGATTGGTTACTTGAGGTCATTTGGAATAATGTCTACCACTATGACATAAACCTATTTTTATTCAATTTATTTTAAGATTGTGTACTCTCTGAAAATAAGGCCAATTGAAAATTTAGCAAAATTTGTGTATATTTGGGTAATTTTATCATGAATACATGCATATTAACTTAAGTGTGAGACACAATATTTTACAGGTAGGTTTCTATATAAATTCAATAAACAAACGCAAAATTCCCCGTACATTTCAAATGTCATGAATATAATTTGTATTATATTGAGAATATAAAATTATCGCTATCTCATACTCATACTTGAAAATTAATGAATAAATGAAAAATTAGTATCCAATTGTGGTTAGTTAATTGATCGGTTTCCTCCAGGAGAAGCAACGACAGCATTTACAAATTGGCGGTATGTCGTGAGCGGTTATAAATATAAGGTGCTAGTTTATTGGTTCCTATATTTGATGGATGTTTTGAAGGTACTTTTAGACGTTTGCTAAACAACTGAAGGGGCAGGCTGCTCTAATCTTGTAGAGTCCATTGAGCGAATAAACCGGTTTACTAACATATTCAAATTTATGGACGTTTCTTTCCTGTAGACCTAGTGAAAAGTTAGTCCATTAACCTGTTATTAAAGGCCCGGTCACATATAAGGGACGCATGGGGGACGCACGGTCCGCGCATTGAAAATTTGCAATTTTTGCCAGTGCGTTGTCGTGCGTTAGGTGTGCGTCATCCTTCGTTACTTGTTCGTCAAGTGCGCTGGACCAACGCTGGACGAACGCTATGCTTTCGTCGTCATTCGCTGTGTGCGTCGGGATTTTTTTTAGCATGCTCAGCCTAACCGCAGGCGGAGATCGGCCCTGTGTGTGTGTATTGGGTTTTTACAGACGTGTATCAATCAGATATGATTATTTACGTCTGGGGACCGACCTTTAACGTCACCATCCGAAAGACGTGACTCAATTTCGAACCTGCGTCCTCTGCTGAATCAGTTTGTAACTTCCACTGTTAGCTGGATTACAGACGCACGCCACAACGCCTAGTTGTGTTGTAGAGGGGATTTCATTAATAAGGCCCTCTAACGTTCTAAAGTGGAAAGTCTTGTTGTTGTTCAATAGTGGAATATGCACGTCGTGTATCACCGCTGGCCTGAAATACCAAATAGGATTCCTGCCGACACATGTCATAGTAATTTTAAAGAGCAATAATCAATGTATCATTTCGTTTATTTTCTGACCAAATATGATGTATTTGTGCAAAGTTATGTTGCTTCAAGGAAAGGTTATTGAAGAAAAAAAATGATTTTGCATGCCCTCAAACTTTGCTGGATCCTGACCCATATTAAATATGGATTAATTAAATTCTATGAAAACTGGAAAGCCAATATCGTGGCGCAAATTTTGACACCAAATTTATTTGGGCTCAAAAATAAAACTATGTGTCAAATTTTTAGTCAAAGTTGGTGCTAAATCCGAAAAATTATTAGAATGAGGTACGATAAAGCTGCATGCTGTGTCACGTGACTTTCGCACAAACGCGAAATTTGCTTGTCACGTACTGAGACGAATTGTTGTATGTATGTATGATGATGATAATAATATAAATAAATACTTATCTGAAACAAAGCTACTAAAACAGTATGATTGTAATTGTATGTATATATGATTGTTTTGTGTGATTGGTTTGTGTTCTAAATGTACTGGATATTTATGTGGCACTGTTTGTGATACACGCATTGTTTATGACTAGACATATATGATGTAATAAAATTGTCTCAGAAAAAGGGGGATTGCTTTTTTTGCTCTATACGCAACAAAACAAACAAAATGAATTTCCAAATTGTTTACCTTTAACAATTATTTATTTATCAGTTAAATTTATATTACACTGTCATTTGGAGGCTAGGTAGGTGGAGATGAATGAATTTATTGACCAACACCCCACCCACCCCCTTCTGTACGATTGTTGGGGCCTCATTTTACAGTTTCTGAAGCACTTTGACATTCGTGAACCGTTTGGCCCTGTATTGACTATATAAATATTGCCACCTACTGGTAAAACGTTAAAACCTTTGAACATAATATTTGTAAATATCTACAAAATGCATCCCTTATCAATGTCATAAATCCTAAGCACACTAGCACATACTGGAAGAAGGCAAACAGGTATTTAAAAATGCCTGTATTTAAACCACTACTAGTACTCAACATTTCTTCCCAAACACTTGTAATACAGTACGTGGGACTGCAGTGATCTTATCTTGACTGAATTTCGTTCATAAACAGGTGTATGAGAGTAATTCTCATTTTTTGGATATCCCTACAAATGTAACACTAATGTTTCATTCATGTGAACCCTCAAACTACAAATAATAATGACTGTATATGAAATAAATTCCATTTTGATAGTTATTTTTGCGTGCTATCTAGCAGCCATCCCAGTCCGAAGGGAATGACATAATTCCTCTCGGCCGCTGACTGACCAATCACAGAGCAGGATATCGTCTCTTCTGAACAGTCGTGTTTTTCTGAGTTTTTGACATTGTAATTGGGTTAGATTTTGCTTGATTCTTACCCATATTAAAACATTTACACCCCCGTGTTTATATTTTCGGAAAGAGGAATAAATTGCGATTCTATACTTTAGACTTTCATTTGGGCTCAAAAATAAAACTATGTGTCAAAATTCGAGTTGTTTTCAAAGTTTTTATCTTTGTAAAAAAACACATTTTTAACGTGGAAATTGAATTATTTACAGGATTCGTATAATATATATATTCTTATATATTAAGTAACTCCAGATATTTACTATGATATTGTAAAAAATAGAGCGCAAAAAAGTGATAAAATGAAGGAGATATCATCGTTTGAAAATGTGCCTTCTCGGAAAGCTCTACGGTAGGGGTCAAACCGGTCCGCGTACGCCGTATTAATGGAATAGACGTGTTTTTGCACGCCTGCGGTTAGGCTGTGCTAAAAAATGTCCGCGGAGCTCGACGCATGAATGTAAACGCCAAAAGGACGCCAGACATGCGCGGAGCGCGCTAGACCAACGCCATACATACGCGGAGCACACGCCCTGTATATGGCCCGGTCACACATAGACGACGCACGGCCGGCGCATTGGAACTCGGAAAAAGTCGTGAGCCTGACTTTTGTCAGGATTTGGGAGAAGCTAGCGAGCTGACACCGAATGCATATCGTGTTGCTAGCGCGCTGCGCGTATACAGGGCGTGTGCTCCGCGTATGTCGGGCGTTGGTCTAGCGAGCTCCGCGCATGTCTGGCGTCCTTTTGGCGTTTACATTCATGCTTCAAGCTTCGCGGACATTTTTTAACATGCTCAAAAAATCCCGACGCACACAGCGAATGACGACGCATGCATAGCGTTCGTCCATCGTTGGTCCAGCGCACTCGACGAACGAGTAACGAAGGATGGCGCACACCTAACGCACGACAATGCACTGGCAAAAATTGCAAATTTTCAATGCGCGGGCCGTGCGTCCCCCATGCGTGCCCTATATCTGACCGGGCCTTTATATAAATGAACTACAGTACTTTGAATCCAGTCTGCATATATTACTTGTTGATATGTAGGACAAGCATCGGGCAAGGTACCGGGTTGTGAAGAAAAACCTTTCTTTTAAAAGTATGCATAAAATTTGAATATGTTAGTAAGCCGGTCTATTGACAGACCTACGGATGTTCATCTATTCTTAAGCCCATCGCACACTATACGAGCCTCCTACGATCCGATTTTCGGAGAAACGGCAATATTATATTAGAAATGGAAATATATAAAAACATCATCTTCCTGATGTAGGTTCTAAATATTGAAAAAATACTCATAACCGGAATTTTAGTGCATTTAACCCTTCTCGTCAGAATCTTCCAAGGAAGTATGAAGTCCCTTGAAATTTAGATTGTATTAACCATATGATTATTCAGATCCTCGGTAATTAAGATTGTCCACGTTTGAATGTTCATATAAAATGCTATCAAGAATTCTTGCAAAATCGGATAGCAGTCAGATCGTGTAGTGTGCGCCGGGCTTAACCCGATTTTCCATGAGGCCATAAATCATCTTATACAAGCAGATGGTACATATTGTACGTCTTTCATCCAGTAGCGGGGTCCAGCCAAAAGACTCCTTCAAAGGAGAGACACTAGAGTGTTCTCCGTAGGTGCTTGTGATTAATCTGTCTGCTACATCCTCTACCTTTCAAGGTAGTTGACAATTTTTGTGTTGTATAAGGAAGCTGAAGCAGTATAATTGAGATGGGGTTTGACTAGCATGGAGTGAAGCTTCTCCTTTGAGATCGTCGAGGTTCGTTGAAAAAAGTTGTCAAAATGTTAAGGACTTTCCTAGCTTTGTATTCGGAATTGCCAGTTTGCTTGTTCCATTTTGTACGGCTTTACCTAAGTACTAACAACTGCTACTGACGACTTGATGTCATACACCGGCAGCCCACGTGACTTACATATTGTGAGCTATATCGGTCTCATTTGCGGTTTTGGGCTTAGACAACAAAGAAAAACATACACTGTGGGGATTATTACAAATATACTTCCATGTTTGTTTCATCAGCGTGAAAGTCATTGACATTGTGCATGAGTTATAATGATCTCATTTTATTCAGACCAATTCTCCGATACTCTTTTTCCTTCATTTCTTCCACTTCGTTCTTTTTATTTAATGTGCCCTGAAAATCATTTATTTGTTTATCATGTGATTTTCTTTTTTAAGCATATATATATAAAATCAACATCACTCCGAAGGGAAGTGTAACAAATGATCAATTTGATAGGCACGCTGTGAGGTGTCATTTTTTAATGATTCTCCATTGAACTGGTCCCCGCCGGCAAGCGAGACTGTTGCAGTTTTAAGCGACAAATAGTCGGGGAGCAGCTTCAGTGTAGACAATTTGTAAATATATCAGCAAGGTAATCCATTTATTTCGTAACGATCCAGAAAAAGTTGTCAATCAATAGTCCTTATTGACTATAAAATGATGGAGCTATCCAACGTGTCCACGGGCGGTGAAGTTGAGCACCTTTCACGCCCCCGCTCTCAGGGCTTATGAAAGAAAAGGTTTGTACAATTCAGATGTGCTATGTACTTGTGGATACGTTTACACTGGACTGTAGATCACAAGGTACGGGGGTTCAAACCCCAGCCCGGCACTAAAGTCTCTTGGCAAGACGTTAATCAACACTTGCCCCTTTCTACTCAGGTGTGAATGGATACCTGATATGTTTGAGAGCCACTTTCCACCCAGATGTGAAAGGGTACCTGATATGCTTGAGTTCTACTTTCCACCCAGGTGTGAAAGGGTACCTGATACGCTTGAGCTCTACTTTCTACCCTGTTGTGAATGGGTACTTGATATGCTTGAGAAACGGTTAATATGGCTGCTCGATTATAACCGAGTTGTGAAACGCTCGAAAGATATTAATTACATTTCACCAATTTTTTTTATATTGAGCTATTGTTCTCCCGGGCTTCATATCGTTAAATAATTTCTTAATTCAAGTGGACCTATTATTGAGATACAGCACACACACACACACACACACTCAAACACAAGCCCCCCCCCCCCACACACATACGCACAATTTGGCCGCTCATCGCCGTCTGCTGACATGGAGATCCCTGTAGATTATTAGTACATCTTTAAAGGGCCCATGCCATCCAAATACACATTTATTCCTCTTGGTGTGTAGTCCGCATACATCTCATATTTTGACATGTAAACTTCTGAATGTGTTTCATAGATTTTTATATATTTTTTAAAATATTTTATTTTCAGACTTGCTAAGTTCCACCCTAAAAATCCTCCAGATCTCATTCCCCTTGTGACATCATCTGTCAGTCATCAATGAGCTAACTTGAGAAAGTGGTATGTAACTTTGCCAAAGTTGACCACCTGTTACAATACAACAAACAATAGCAACACTGATAAGTTGCTATGTCAGACATGTCAGACTAAAATAATATTCCACAATAGACAATGGTATGTAATTTCCCCCAGCTCAGCACACGCTCATAATAGAATTGATGCTTTCATACATGTACAATACATCATCATTGCCTTTGTCTTCCTGGTTATGCTACAGCATGTCTGACATAGCAACTTTTATGTTGTATTACGTATTGTAACAGGTGGTCGACTTTGGCAAAGTTACATACCACTTTCTCAAGTTAGCTCATTGATGACTGACAGATGATGTCACAAGGGGAATGAGATCTGGAGGATTTTTAGGGTGGAGCTTAGCAAGTCTGAAAACAAATATTTCAAAAAATATTTAAAAATCTATAGGCCCGGTCCCACTGCACTTACGGATGCAAAGAGGATGTAAAACGTAAAAAAAATCTTGCCATCCGTTGGAAAACGCTATGCATCCGTTGTGTACCCATTGCATACGTGTTTCATACGCTCTATCCATCGAGCATCCGTCCACTGTGATTTCATCCGCGCAAAAAGTTTTGAGCTGCACAAAACTTTTAGAACGGATGAACTTTCCGCCGTGTACGATGTAAATCCGCGACAAATGCGAGCAACAAACGTTATCATCCGTTAAACGTCCGCTGTATCCTCTCTGCATCCTCTGGGCATCCTCGCAACTCACATCCGCTGCAGCGGAAAACGGAAAGAGGGAGGAAAGGTAAGGTACATGGAACGTTTATACATCGTTAGTAGCACGGAAATAGAAAGGATGTAAGCGTATGCATCTCGTATATAAAGTATTCAAAACGGACAAAGCGTTTGTATCTGGGATGTCTGGAGTATGTCTGGAGTATGTCTAGAGTATGTAGAAGGACACCTAGCGGACAACCGATATTTTGTATGAAAAGGGGGAGAAAATCATCTGGATCTCAGTATGAGTCGAGCAGCCGTGGTGTACAGACCTCATCACCCTTGGTCTTGGTCTTCAACATCATCAATTGTTCTCCACCATGGATAACTGCACTCATTCAACAGCAGAACCACAACCTGTTCAGACTGTATCAAGTTTTAGACAGAAGGAGAAGAAGGAGAAGAAGGAGACGTCCAAGAGCTGTGTGGGTCCGAGGATGGATCCTGAGAAGAATGGAGTTTGGACTGTATGACCAGTTGATGGTGGAGCTGAGGAATGAAGACCCTCACCAAGCTGACCCGTTGCCTGAAGCATCGATGTAGATGAACTTGTAGTCAGCATCACGTAGGTGATGAAGGGCTTCCGGGTCGAGGATGCTCTGTCCAAGTCGACCAGCTGAGAGAGAAGTTCTGTGCTCTTCTCCATTGTGTCCCTGATCTCCAACAGCACACTGTCGTCCTGGCCCTCCAGTCTGCCCTCTGCCTGCGTCCTCTGGATCTGGTGGTGGAGGTGGGGTGGGTTGGCCTCTGGTGGCTGCCGCTTGTTCCTCCATTTGTGACAGCAGGGCGTCATCGTCCACGGGATCCTCCAAGTTCGGCACCATATGGGGAGTGCAGCTGTCGAGGGCTCCTGGCTTGAAGATGCCTGGCTGTCTGTGGGCTGTCTGAGGGAGAGGGGTCTCAGAGGGGCTGCTCCTCGGTGGCGGATCTCACCATCCAGGAAACTGCACTTGGCCATGACGTACTTCTCCCGGTCAGTGAGCTTGACGGCGGCCTGCCCGGATTTCTTGAGGTGTAGCTTCCCATACCAGGAGTGCATGTGCTTTCACCATCCAAGGAGTACTTCTACTTATGCAGTGTACCCAGGCTCTCTGCCTTGTCTCTCCAAGCTGCCTGCTTGTTCTTGGTGTCCTGATACAGTCTGTGGCCCTTTCTCCAGAGGTACTCGTTTTCCCTCAGCCATTCCAGCACATCGTCCTCATGCTCCTCGGAAACGGTGTACTGTTTCCTCTCTCCCTTCTTCTTCCCTTGCCTCTTCATACCTCTGGCTGGAGCTTGTTCAGGGCCTTCAGGGGCTTCAGCAGGGCCTTCATGGGCTTGAACATCAGGGCGTCAGGGGCTTGAACATCAGGGTCTTCAGCAGCAGGGCTTTGAGGGCCTTGGGGCTGGTCCACCACAGCAGCAGCAGCTTCACCATCAGAGTCAGTGTCAGGGGGGTGGGGTGCTGGTTCTGGCCTTCTTCACTTTGCCAGGGCTTGAACGAATAGGCACCGACTTCCTTTTCTTGCCTGACTGACGCACCATGGTGTTGATACAAGAGGTAGTAGAGATGTATCAATGTAGCCTTCTTCAATAACGTGATGTAGTAGAGATGTATCGATGTAGACGCCAGCACGTCTTTCCGCTTTATGCTGAATGCGTGTGTGTGATTGGGTTTTTACAGACGTGTATCAATCAGATATGATTATTTACGTCTGGGGACCGACCTTTAACGTCACCATCCGAAAGACGTGACTCAGTTTCGAACCTGCGTCCTCGGCTGAATCAGTTTGTAACTTCCACTGTTAGCTGGATAACAGGCGCACGCCACAACGCCTGCGTGCGTGCTGCATCCCTTTATATCCACGGAGCGGACGCAATTCATACCCCGCATGCGCAGTGAACGGTTTGCATCCGATATACATCCGCTCGGCATCCCCTTTGTTTCCGTTAGGCATACGTGATGCATCCGCTTTATCAGATATGCATCCGCTCTTTCCGCTATGCGTCCACTTCGCAATTATCCCCGGTAACCCCTTCGGAGCTGTCATCCACTTCCATCCGCTTTCATCCGCTAGGCTTCCGATGAACATCCGTTTAACATCCCGCTACATACTACCCACGTCCGTTCTTTTCCGTTTTGTTTTCGCCAATTTTCGCCAATTTTGTCCATTTCTGGAGCGGATGAAAACGGATGGAGCCACCCCCGAAATTTTGCTCGTCCGCTGTGTCCTTTATGCATACGTTTTGTGTCCATCGGCCAGTGGGACCGGGCCTTATGAAACTCATTCAGAAGTTTACATATCAAAATATGAGATGTATGCGGACTACACACCAACAGTACTAAATTTGAATTTGGATGGCATGGGCCCTTTAATTAAAATGTAACTGTTTCTTTCATTCTTATTCTGATTCATTCTGAATTCATTGATATTTTATTCCTTTTCTCCTTTATAAAAGGTCTCTTTGAAGAAGGAAATTTCTGAACAGTTTGCTTTGGCAAGACGTTCATCTACATTTGCCACTCTCCACACAGGTGTTTAATGGGTACCCGGTAGGATGCGAAAGTTAATGTGGTTAGATGAGCAAGTGTGCGTTTAAAATGACGCCTGGCTGGAATGCTCCCTAGGGAGTGGAGAATGTGCATACATTGTGTGCGGGTAAGCCTGAATCCGATGATCGGGTTAATAATATATCTGTAAAGCGCTGAGAGGCGTCATCGATGTATTAAGCGCTATACAAAAGCGGAATATTATTATTATTATTATTATTATAACAATTCCCACCAATGCGATCTATCTTCCTCTCCTATACTTGTTGAAAATTGAAAATGGCATGATTCACGAACTGGCTGGTTGGGCGTACGATTTCGTGGATCATGCCATCTTCGGCTTTCAGGGAGGGAGAGGTCGCCAACTGAAATAAAACCACTTAATTAGAGGCGGCGCTCGGAGGGCAGGGGCTCATTGCCCCCCCCCAAAAAAAAAATTGTTCAAGTTCCCCCAAAGTGCCCCTTAATTTGGTAAGAAGTGCCCCTTCCCCTTTTCACCTCTGATAAGTGCCCCTTTTATTTTGTAAAAATGCCCCTTCCCCTTTTCACCTCTGATAAGTGCCCCTTTTATTTTGACACGTGCCCCTTTTCCTTCAAATAAGTTCGCATTTTCCATTGCATTAAGTGTCCCTTTTTCTTTTTTGGTAAGTGCCCCCCCCCCTTTCACCTCTGATAATTGCCCTATTCAAATCTGAGAGGTGCCCCTTTTCCTTTGTAAGAAGTGCCCCTTCCTCTTTTAATAACTACTCCTTTTTACTAACTCAGATAAGCGCACCTTTAATTTTCACATGTGCCCCTTTTCATATGATAAGTGCCCCAATTATATAAAAGAGCTCCTTCCCCTTCTCATAAGTGTACCTTTTCATTCTCTTAAGTGCCACGTTTCATCTCTGGTAAATGACCCTTTTTAGGTATTAGAAGTTACTCCTTTTATTTTTACACTTGCCCCTTTTCCTTTCTAATAAATGCTCTTTTTCCTTCTTATAATTGCCCTTCCCTTTCTCATAAGTGTCCTTTTTCATTCTCATAAGTGCCACTTTTTATCTCTGATAAGTGCCCCATTTATTTTAACATGTACCTCTTTTTTCTTTTTTAATAAGAGCCACTTCCCCCTTCTCATAAAAGCCCCTTTTTACCTCCAATAAATACCCCCATTAAAATCTGATCGTTGCCCCTTTTCTTTCAACAAATGCACATTTTCCTTCATAATAAGTGCCCCTCTTTCATTCTCCGAAGTGCCCCTTTTTATATCTGGTCAGTGCCCTTTTTGAGGGTGCGATAAGTGCCCATTTTCACCTCTAATATTTGCCCTTTGTACTTTGAAACGTGCTCCTTTTCTTTTTTAATAAGTGTTTTATCCCTTTCGATAAGGGTCCCATTTTGCTCTCATCATTAAACGTGCCTCTAATTTAAAGCGAATAAGAGCAATTTCCCCCACAGCTTGTTCGCTACACCCGCTCGCATTTATAGATGATATAATTATGTTACTTATCAAAGGTCTTTTCAGTCCTCTGTTATGAGAATGTGCTTATAACCCCATCAGGACTGGGGTTTTTTCCTCTTTATAATAAGATGTATTTTTCCTCGCTCGCCCGAAAACTGAATACTCAGACCATCACACCCAACTGCAAAGTATGATGCTTAAGCAATATCTTGTATGATGTATAAAGAGAAACTAATATTGAAATCATCCCTGATAATGTAATCACAATGTAGGGGTATATACCAATGTCTAAAATATTGTATATTTTCGCTTTGAGATTTTCCTTTGTAGGTGCACTTTTTTCTCCAGAAAGTGCCCTTTTTGTTGGTGCCCCCTCCCTCCAATTTGGGAGTCGCTCCGATGCCCCTGCACTTAATCTGTATTACAGTTCAGTGAATAAAACCAGCCAGATTCTGGACGAAGGCCCTGGCAGCCCAGCATTAAAAACAAAACCCCGTTGTTTTGGGTTAATTGTTTTGAATCCGTTGTTGTGAGTGTCACGGTGTATGTATTGTGAAGAGATTTTCCGGTAAAATTACATTAATTATCATGACTACAAACTATTGTGCATGTGATAGTCTGTAATTTAAATATCTGTATAAAACGCAATAAAGAAGTCGAGCATATGGTGATTGAATTGAATTTATTTTCTTCTATTCGCTATATCGATTCAGGTAGATTACTAGGGAAAACTAAGTTAAGGTGACTGAAACAGAGGACACTGTATAAAGGAGTCGATATAAAAAGCAACACAGTGTATATAGTAAAATGTATTGAAATTTAGGAGATTCACATCTTGATTTTCACGAAAAGTTAGTTCAAGATCAACGAATCCTGAAATTATTTATGTACTATATAAGGACAAGATATTGACGTGAACGAGGCCGACAGGTCCGAGTAAAGAGGCCGCTAAAAAACACTTTCATCCATAGGTTTTGTACACATGACTCGGAATCGGTTCCAACGCAAAGGCCACAAAAAAATCGGTCTCGAGGACGGGCTCGACTACAACACTGATATACACGTATGTATAACTTACAATCGGTGGTTACAACTTTCTATCATATTATGGGGAACACGAACCTGAATATATAATTTAAACTTAGAACTTACAAAAAAGGAGGAGATGAAACATCTAATACAGATAAAAAGGAGTTATTCATAATTTAGAAGTTATACACCTATCATGAAGGTTTACTCATGAATGTGTTCATATTTTTGTTTTGATTTAAACAATATGCGTAATAATCCTTGAATATACCGAATGTAACTATGCCTAATATTTTTCGACAAGTTCATGATAGAGAATGAACCAACAATGCCTTATTTTGTGTTACATACCGATTGGCCTTCGTGTATTTCAGATTTTTAAAGGATATTTGATAAAACGCGAAATGACACATAGTTACATTGCTTAGTTAAATCAGCTCATTAAATGTTTATTTGATGATAAGATACAATGTTATATGATATTCATTTACTTATAACATCAAAATGCTATTGTAATGTTTACAAATTTACACTAATGTAAAAGTTTAAGCAACCGAATCGTGACAAAAAAAAAGTATTAGGACAAAAGCGAGACATAACGAAAGTGCCACTTATGCCTTGCCCTGGATTTATGAGGTGCTACGATATAGCAAGTTATTTATCTGTGTATAAACACATATCAAGTATGATGCTAATACAACAACCAGTATTATAATGGTGTAATACTTAAAACTTAATATTTACACATAATTACGTATTTTACGGCGTAAGTTATTATTCAAAGTAGGAGACAAGTTAAGTCTAAGATAAACGATATTATGCTTAATGCTTTACATCAGTTCATTCATATACCGCAGAACAAATTCTTCTCTGATATGAATATATTTTTTTTCATTCAGGCTGAACATTTTACAAAGTAGAATTAACTCCATAAAAGCTTCCAAATGTTAGATACACATTCAAATGAAAAACTTATCATCAGAATAGAAATAAAGAATATGATACATGTACACAGCAATATCTGTAATAGACTTTAAGAAAAAAAATATTTTCAGTAAAATGCTTTATAAGTATAATAATAATAATAATAATAGTGGGTTCTTGTATAGCGCTCATGTATGTCAAATTTGACACTCCTGGCGCTCCACATCTATTACCCCGGCTTTAGCATGTAAGACAGAATTCAACCTATGTCGGTGAATATATGAAAAGCATATACAGAAAAGTATATAAAATACAAACTGAAAGCATGTAATTTTTCTACTAATTCGAAACAGCGCAGCACGGTATTTAGACATAAGCTGTCCAATTAGTCATCTCTACGGCTATCGCCTTTTTTCTTCTTCTAATTATAGGTTTTGCCGTCCGTTTGAACGTTTTTTTCATTCAATTTCATACCTTTATTATTCAATGTCGTCCGGAAACTTCCTAATCTTGCACATCTCGATGTCTATTTCGTCTTCAGTCATTCATTTTCAAACTTTGTCCATTCAATATCATCCTTTTCCATCCAATTTTCATCAAACCATCATTAA
This sequence comes from Mesocentrotus franciscanus, assembly GCA_037976565.1. Lineage (NCBI taxonomy): Eukaryota > Metazoa > Echinodermata > Echinoidea > Camarodonta > Strongylocentrotidae > Mesocentrotus > Mesocentrotus franciscanus. The sequence goes on along the minus strand of CP137671.1, from coordinate 34,605,740 downwards.
AATTCGTCACTCGTTTGTCAAAAGGCCTTGTCTATTCGAAGAATTTGAATGAAACTCTCATGAAATTGTTAAACACAATGACAAATTTGATTATTACATTGTGCAGCGGACCGCCAGGTGAGACGAATTCGAATGAAATCGAATGTGTCAAAATTGATTGACCATTGACTAACTTGAATTGACAAACAACTAGATTAGCTTTGCATTTGAACAATCCCGGATTCCTAGAGCGAAATTAAAGTACACAAAGATGGATTTGAATGTGTCAAAAGTAGACGGGCAACCCTCTATTTACAGGCATAAATTAACATGACCAATTTTGACATCCATATGTTTAATATGAAATACAGCATGATTGATGGTCTAAATATTTATCCTACATACGTGTTAGGCCTTGATTTGAAGGAAATTCCGATTCGCCTGGTTACTACTTTAAAGAAATGAAGGAAATATAAATTGTCATTGTACATTAGATTAAATCCAAACAATTTTCCCTGATACGCATGTTCTTCCCTTCCATATTCACGGATCATGTTCCGTAGTTATTGGGGGACTGCGTGGTTTGTTTTCAGTATGATCTGCAACTTTTTCGTTTCTAATATTTTTGTCTTTGTCAACCATTTCTGATGACCTCTCTTTTAATGCCATGCAACCGTCCTTATGTTCAACACAAGGCTTACTTTCTTGCTTTTCTGTATCTTCTGTTGCAACCGCAATTTCTTTGTTTACATCATCCTTATGACATCTGCTTACACTCATGTACTGTCGCTTACTGTGGTAGCATTTGCGATACAAGAAAAAGCTAAATGAAGCTAAAATCAGAATACAAACAGGGACAAGTACAATATATGTTATTTTCAATGTGAATGCGCTTTCGTTTTCTTTAACCTCGTGAGAATCATTTGATTCATGCGAAACGGTTTGATTCAGATGCCGTTGCGACGAGTGAGGAGAATTTTCGAAGGGCAATTCAGTTGAAAATGGAGCGCTACCGTATTGGGTACTAGGAAATAGTTTCACAGAATTTTTACAATTTTTCATTTCCATAACTATTTCATCGTGAGAGCAGCACAATACTGGGCTGCTTCTAGTGACCCAGAATTTTTGCAAAATATGTGTCCCGTTTGCTTCAAGATCAATTCCTTCAGGAGGAGATTTGTGGTTATTTTGAAAACACGATATTTTTCCCGGCGGACTGCCACCACATGCGGCGCATTGTAAAATATACAAGTTATACTCCGCTTGTGGTAATACCCAACATATTACTGGCCCAGGAGGGAAATCAACTGAAAGAGAAATGATTTGCGTTCTATTACTGATGAATTTGCCATTTTTTATCAAATTGCAAGTGTATGCACCTGCGTCTGTCCTCTCTACTCTAATGAATTTCATATGCACCAACATATGTTCTTCTAATGCAGAATGCCAGGAATTGACGCTAAGTCGCTTTTGCTGACTAGGGGTCAGGCTATCTGCCATAACCTGCCCATATTTATAAAATGGATCTTTATATCCTACTATTAACTCAAATTCTACTGGAGCTACAGTATGATAAGAAAATTTAATGTCAGCATCTTCTCCTTCCTGTATGAAAAGATCATCTGCAGTGGTGACATATTGCACAACACAAGTTGAGATTAGGAGTATAAGAGCGAATTTCCTCAAAACACAAAGAAACATGTCTTAGTATGTTTTATTTAAAGACATGAACCTTCCTGGTTTTTTCTAATTTGTATGAGCTTCCAACAATGATTACATTTATATTATAGTGGGGGATATTTGACAGATAAGAATGATATAGGTTGTGATTATATGACAAATAAAGGGAAGGGCTACAGCAGAAAATGTTTTGATATCGTACCGCTGGTCGAGTGCGTGATGAAATCGGTAAAACATAGGCCTATAGGTGACGTGGTTCCTCGGTCACTATAGCAAAGTCCAGATGTCTTTTTAACGACGTCCGGGTCCTTTTTTGATGACATCAAGTTTAAATCCTCCTCGGGAGAAATTTTTTGATCGGATATCTCACCTAAATATTATAATAGTTGTGTGCATTTGCACAATTGAATGCCTGTTTCTTACCAAACATACGTTGATACACACTACGTCTCGGTTTGGCACACCACATAGTTTGGGGACAGCTTTATTTCTGAGGCTATCAAGCTTGAAATGGGGAACAATGTGCGATGATCCAGTACTCACAGCCTGACTTATTAGCAAAATTCACTTCTCCTTGCATGACCGAGCATGAACGTATTTGAATGATCGTACTGTCCAAAATGATGAAGTTGTAGATTTAGTCTTACTAATGAGCTTGGTCTTACAGTACTTGCGGAACAATTTCACAAAGGATTTAAACAAATATCCAACAAAAATTATTCGTTTGCGACGTACGTTGTCTATGTAGAAAGTAGAAGGCAAAGTTCATACAATATTAAAACCCTCCGCATACTATTTTGAAAGAGAGCATTGGTTCCTCCTCTCTGTTTTTTCCTGCTTTCTGCTCATCCCTCCGATGAATGAAGCACTGTTGTGAATACTGTAATGCAAATTCGAGATCAAAATGCATAGGAATAATATTACAAGAAATAGTTCCAGGTGACGAAAAAGGTCTGTACTGTATCGACATTGATGTATATGCAACATGATTTTGAATTGAGTTATTAGATTACAGGTTGGATAGATTACATAGAAGATGTTGGTTTGCATCATGACATTAATTTTCAGAATAAATAATAGATCGACTATATATAGTGATATATATATATATATATATATATATATATATATATATATATAATTAGAACGACATTCATCTGCTATAAGCATGCCATGCAGATGTCCCTTTCCGTCAACATCTACCAGAAAGCGAATTAAGGGCAATGGAAATCGCCTAAGATTGATGAAGAGAAAATGTTATTGATCATTTTACTTTTAGAACCAATATCGTAATTCTTTTACAGTTTTCTTAATATAATGTAATTCAAAAGCACCTCACAATACTTACGTTATGGTAATATAGCTACGCCAATACCATCCATGAACTGAGAAGAAAGACTTTCAGAAATTAATTAAGTAGCTCCCAACATTTCAGTTCCCCATCATTGAGGAACTAGCTCAAATAAAATGCCCTAAGCTCTGCATTCACGCATTATGAACCATCATCTCATCGATTTGATTACTCAGTGGTGATTTGTTTATTGATAATTTCGGTATCTCGATCCAAAGTACAGCTTAATCTTATTAATATTATTATCTACTCACATAATTACTGTTGCCATATAGATACCATAACACACGATTATATTTTCATATTTGGAACCTTGCACGGTCATTAGGCCAGTGCCTGGTAACATCATGTGACTGAGAAATTAAGTCAAATATTATCGTGGTAAAGCCAGTCATCTTCAATAGATTACATCACATTAATAAATGGCGTCTCATCAAAAATCAGCAGCAAAACGAAAACAGTGCACATACGAGCCATCAAACAAATATTGTTGTTGTTGCTGTTATCATCATCCCCAGCAACATTGTTTTTTTTCTCCAATAATCAACAGCAAATTGCATGTTTGTTTTGTTTTTGCTGATTTCTAAAAAAATGTTACATGTGCGTATCGCCAACTTTTGTATATTACAGAGCATTTTGCACCCCTTACGCATTTCATAACTTCTTTCTTTAAGTATCAATAATAGTCGATGTGGCTAGTACTCTTGAATTTAGAATAACTTAATCCAGTCTAAACTGGTACGCATCATATTGAGAGGCCCCAACCCTGCACCCGTCTGTATGTTTTATCATATGGGGCATTCCATGGGGCATCCATTCAGCCTATAAAGCGACTTTTGCTAGGTTTGGAAGTTCCTTTAAATCATTCTGGACTTTAAACTACTTCTTATTTCTTATCGATATTGTTGTAACCCTTAAACTTAACCTTAAATATGTGATTGACTGATGCCAAAAAGATTATGATTAACAATTGATTCTAATATATGGAAATAGAAGAAAATGAATCCGAATAGTACTCGGAGGAATCACGAAAACTACTAATGCTATATAGGTTCCCACTGTCGTGCGATCCGTTACGAACCCCACGATTGGCCATTCGTAGCTGATCGTGGAACTTTTCTGAAATGGCAGGTTTGGATACGAAGTGATGCGAGTCGATACGTTCTGGTACGATTTGTGGCGCTTGGATGCGATATGGTCACGATTGGTCAATCTCAGGTGCCACGATCTAGTCTCCCGTGCAGATATTATCATATACGTTCCGATAGGATTGTCCCGATTGAGTCCACGATTGGGTCTCGATGTGACACGATCATCACGATCGGAGTCCCCGATTTGGGATGATCGGGTTCGTGCAGATACGTTCGGATACCTTCCGATACGTTCATCACGAACCGATGCGCTCTGTTGCGACAGGATACGATTGTGGTCGCGATGTCTTTCACGATATGGGTCCAGAGTGATCACGATTTGAGCTACGATTGGACCCCGACGGATATATATACATACAGGCCGACTGACCATGGACTTCATTGTTTCTTGAACTTCTACAGAGTGAACACTACAACCCACAACCATTGATGATGGCAGGAGTTGAGGATGATGACAACGTGACATTTGCAGTATTACTGTATGCTTATATTATCGCCAGAGAGGAAGAAGACTAGCAGCGACCAGACCAGCCACAGCCCAAACTACAAAGGGCCAGAAAGCTGCAGGTCAGGCAGCTCTGGGTGCGCCCATGGCTCACTTAGGAGAGGAGACAACAACTTGGCCAGTTCTTCAGCCTCCTAGACACCCAATTGAGGCTGGAAGATCCAGTATCGTTCCAAAGCTACACAAGGTTAACACCACAGCTCTTCGATGAAGTCTTGCAGAGGGTGGCCCTAGCAAGAGAGGGAACTCACCAGTTTCATGCAACCCCTCTCCCCTGAACTGAAACTGGCAGTGACACTGAGGCACCTTGCCACTGGAGACAACTTGCTTATGCCTTCAGGTGTGGAGTGACCAGCATCTCAGAGATGGTTCCAGAAGTGTGCCAGGCAATTGTGCAAGCGTCCAAAGATGAGGTTTTTAGCCTACCTGTTACCCCTGAAGCCTGGACAGCCGTAGCTAACCAGTTTGAGCAGAGATGGAACATCCCCCATGTCATTGGAGCCCTGGATGGCAAACATATTGCTATCAAGAAGCCCCCACACACTGGCAGCCTGTACTACAATTACAAGGGCTTCTTTTTGATACCACTCCTTGGATGCAGATTACAAGTTTATGTGGATCGAGCTTGGTGGAAAAGGACACATGTCATATGATCAGATATTGGCGACTCTGACTGCAAGCCCTGATGACCTCCAAAACATGCCCTTTTTCATCCTGGGGGATGACGCCTTCGTACTCGGGAATTACCTCATGAAGCCATACGGCAGAAGAGGGATGGCCAGGGAGGAGAAGATTTTCAACTACAGACTCCCAAGGGGGAGGAGAGTGGTGGTGCCTTTGGGATCCTGGCAAATAGATTCAGGTGTCTCCTCAGGACTCTAGAGCAGAATCACTGTGATGGATATGGTTGAGGCGGCAGTGGTTCTGCACAACCTAATGAGGCAGAGGCATCCAGGCATTGCAGCACAAGAGGCGGACCTGAGGCTGAAAACCACAATGTCATCCCAGGAGCATGGAGGGACCATGTGGACTGGCTAGATGTGAATCAACCTCCTGCACCTGGCAACTCAGCTACAGCAGATGCAAAGCATCAGAGTGAACTCTTGAAAGCCTTCTTCAACTCACCACAAGGTGCGTTCGCATGGCAGGAAAGGATGGCCGGGCTGCATGACGCTGAAGGTGGAGAGGATGACATTTGATATTTTTATTTTTGAAAAATTCAGGAAATTGATATTGAAGATGCATAATTTCTTGTTCATTCTTACTGACTATTCAAAGTCAATGTTGTAAAGCAATGTAAACTCATTTTAGGGTCATGACAGCAAAGTTGTGAAATCTAGGTGACATATATTTACGAAATTAAAAAAGGGAGATAATTTTAACTCATTCATTGTCCATGACAGTGCAAGAACAACAAAATACTTCTACGTGAAAGATTTACTATAACGTAATACATTTTAAAAGATGTGTAAATAGCAATTATCTAAACTAAAGCTATTTTTGACCTTATGCTAAATAGTAACAGCTGTATGTATATATCTGTCTATTATGTTATCGAAATAAATAAAGTTGAAATTTATCATCTTCTGATTGTATGGGCACAACTTTCTATTTCAAGTCTGCAAATAAATGGTATACATGTTTACATTACCTTTCCATGATTGATAGGGAGAGAGAGAGGGGGAGAAGGAAGATTAACAAGAAGAAGAAGAGAGTGTGAGGTTGAAGAAGCTGATGGAGTGAAGGAAAAGGAGTTATTATGATTAAGGACTATAAAGAGAATGATGGTGAATGGGAAACAAAATAGATGATTGGGAGAGAAAGAGGAGAGAGAGAGAAATAAAACAAGAGAGAGGGAAGGAGAGAAAGTGTATATATATGGGCGCGAGAACTCGTAACAGATAGTGAACGTCTGTGAAAAAGCGTGACTTCTCGCGTCACAGATCGTGGCAGATCTGAATAGAGCGTGGTGTTTGTCTCGTCCAAGGTTGATCCCGATCACCACGATAAAGAAGTACGATTATATGCGATTTGTCGCACTTTGTTACGATCCAATACGATCTTATGCGATGATCACGATTGACAATTAATCGTGTTGATCGTATATTTTTTTGTAACCGTCCAAAACTTCCTACGATCAACACGATTACAACGACTGATCTCAAGATCTGATAATATCTGATAGGATCACCACGATAACTCCATGATTGAGACCACGATTTCAATCGTGGCGCCAATCGTGATAGTGGGGACATAGCATATAAAGACTCGATGTACATTTATTTTGAGACGATGCCGATACATCATCCAACCCTTTACGATCATCACGAATTTGAAGTTGATTCGGAAGCTCGTATTCAGGATCGATCACTTGAGGCATCGCAATATCATGGCTATCATTAGAAGAATTATGCGGGGACCTGCTATTGCATGTTTTGTTTAATCTTGTTTGTTTCAGGCATTTCCTTATAGTAATAAACACTATACCGCTCATAAATACAGTGACTGTTATAAACGAGGCAGGCAAATGACACATAGCGCCAGGTGTTGGAGTTGCCTTTTATTTGATCATGTTGAAGTTCTTTCGACTCATTTTCTTCACTCGGAAAATTGACTGTCGAATTAGTTCCGCTCCCTCCTTCTTCATTCACAATGAATTTATCAGATATGTGCAGTTGTTAAACTACAGCAGCCTTTGCAGTCTAGTTTTTACCTGTAAATAGATCGAATGTCGTTTCGACTCTAGGGACCTCGTAGTTAAATACTAGGTTGTCAGGCATTTCTCTGGCTCCTTTTAACCCATGGGTGGCCAACCTGCGGCCCGCGAGCTCTTCTGGTGCGGCCCGCGGAGCATTGAAAAAAATAATTATAAAAATAGCTCATAAATGAAATGCGGCCCGCATAGCAGCGATGAAATAGGGTAAAACATTTACACACAGCTACAGTTTATTATTTCCATAATTTGTTTTCATCATTCACAACATATATTGACTCGTTACGTGGTAATTGATACAAAACTCCTCAAATTCCCTCTCATTACATTATATCAGGTAACGACACTAACGTCACTCGCCGCGTTAATTTCAGTTTATAATTTCCGCACGCAGTAACGTTTGTAAATATACAAATGTTTTGAATCAAGAAATATGTTTCCAAAATTGCAGGTGTGTACACGTATTGCATGAGTGTGTGTGTGTGTGTGTGGAGGGGGGAAGGCTACCTACGGCCCGCAAAGTTATGCCAATCGTTAGCTGTGGACCGCGAGGTTTAAAAGGTTGGCCACTCCTGTTTTAACCCCTTTTTATCTTCGTCGCTTTAAGCAGATGTGCGAAAAGGTGTAGTGTTTGTTTCATCATAACAACCGCAAGTCCTTAGCATTAATTCACTCCCAAACATGATGTTGGTATCAAATGCACATGCTGCCACAGGTTTCATTTCAAATCGTGACATCACATAGGTTTGCATTGACTGGACAAACATACGGTTCCTCATCTTGAACTGAATATCATCAGAGAACCACGAAACTGTTAACGAGGAAATGTGGTATTTATCGATAGGGAAAATAAGTTTAGGAAGTTCAGATAAAGACGAATTAACAACATGGTCTCTGGAATTTCTTTTCATAGAGTTATTGCATAAACTGACGGATAGACTATCGATTACCATCATCTAAAAATAATGGGTAAAGACTCCTATTGTATTTGAAACGCTACAAGTTGTAGTAACTACGTTGTCTCCTGCACAAGGTACTAATGGCAAAGAAACATTTGCGATGCTATTTTCACCTTCACATGTACGTAGAAGATTTCTCAGAGAAAATTTCCACGAGAAAATCATTTTATCCGGATAACCAGTCGCTGTGCACTGAAAGCAAAGACACAAGATATTAGAATATATGTGGAATTCAACAGGGGAAATATTCACATTCGGTTGGCAATTAACCTTTATCTGTCAGATTTGACATTTACGTCGCTGACCTGGAAATTATCGTTTGCTATTTATTTCACACTTTAAAGATGTAAGATGGAATCTGCGATTACGAATTCGTGAAGCCATGCAGTACACTCATGCATCCATCTTTTAACTGTGACGATCCTGCATTGTCACCGACAGTACTATTTCCAGTCAACCAGATCAAATCTATTGCAGGTCGAGATCGTGGTGCATTGCAGTAAATATTAATCACGTTGCCTTCTTCAATAGGATTATGGAAGGTTTGAGGGGCATAGCTGATCTCGTCTTGCCTTGGAAAATTTGCAGTGCGTGATTCCAAACATATTTTCTGTATTCCTGTGTTACTAAATAACATGCAGGAAAACATTTGATGCATTCTCCCTACACTGTAAATGGTTATTGCTTAATTAACTTGCGACGAAACTTTGTTGACGGTCACTCGTTTTGTGTAATTATCTGGCACAACTCTCCATTCTAAGCTTACTTCCTTGGTAGTTGAAAGCGATGCAGAACATGTCAACGTTACATTGCTTCCTTCCTTGCATACATTGTCCATCGGATGAATGTTAAAATTACCCAGAGAGTCCACAGTCCTGCAAGATGCTTCAACGCAATATGGATGAATAGAAAATATTACAATCTGAAAAAGAATATACCTAGATATTCCACAAAACTCCCCATTACTTTTAATGGTAATCACGATTATTCGCTTAGAAATGCTTTATTGATGCACTTCCCTCTATATATACATCGCATGAACACCCAAGTGGTTGACGAATCCAAATATAAGGATTCCATGTCTGCCAATCCAGGAAAAAATCCATCACTTAAAAAGCATGCACAGTTTCAAAACGGAAAATATATAATGTAATATAACAGAAATGCCAGACATAGCGAGAAAAGCAGAGGAGGGGAGCTGAGAAGAGTAGAGTAAAAATAGAAAGACAGTAAGAGCGAAAGGCGAGAGAGAGAGAGAGAGAGAGAAAGAGAGAGGTGGTGTTTCAATTTGAAATTGGAAGAGGGATACGTAAATGATCTCTCAGTATAAAATTCAATTTTCGTATTTTCATTAAGAAGCTCATCAATTATGTACAGTCTTATTAGTTTTTTTTTTAGGGATCATTCATTAAGTAGACCGACGGCCAAAGAGACAAACAGGGAAAATGTAGAGAAAAAATGTTCAAAAGGTCCACGAGACTAACGGATCACGAAACAGACAGCTCATGCACGGGACCGTCAAAATGAAAAGGCCAGGAGCCTGTCCCGAAATAGTAACTCATTTTCACCCATAGTAGTTGACCCCTCGATATTACTTAAAACATCTAAGTCATTAACAAAAAGGTTGTCAGCCCTTTTCAGCCTGAGTATGATGTAGCTCCCAGAGCCAGCAAAACATCATTTCACACATTTTGCCTTTGCATTTAACTTTGTCATTAGGAATTAGTATGACTGCACATTACAACAACAAAAATGACAAAGAATTTAAGAAATTACAGTGGTTACCCGTTCGTGCTAGAATCGAGTTCAGAATCCTTGCCTTAACCTTAAGTGTCTGAAAGGACTGGCTCTTACGTATTTGACTGAAGGTCTTCCTGAACATGCCAACAGTCTCTCTTTAATATCTCTCAACTGAATACAAAGTTCTACGGGTCATGCGCTTTTCAGTTTGCATCAACAGAGCTTTGGAATAAACTGCTGCAGTATATCACAAATTGTGATACTGTTGGACAACTCGTCTTAAAACGTTTCTTTTAAGAAACACTTTCCACTGTTAAAGGGGGTATAAACTGACGAATACAGGGGAACGCCATCTACGTCCCCTTTTGTACAACTGCACGTTAACGAATGGACTTGATTAACGGTAGTCAGCGACTTAATCTCTACATTGTCAGCGCGCTAGCGTTCGCGAAACAGACCGAAGTTCTCCTCACGCTTCGGCTTCGCGTTTGTTGCACGCACGTGAATGTTGCAGTCCCGTCGTCCGTAGTCGTATTTATACCCGAATTGGCCCCGAGTCAGGCCACGGGAAAGACACATAGTCTCGTCATGCTACAGTCCCTTTAAATGTAATGTTGCTACAAGCACGATATCACAGTCACACTTTCCTGAAAATTGCTTGTGGTGGCCTTGTTGGCAGACTCCCAAACAGAAGAACCGCATATGCCTCTATGGTTGCGACCCGGTTTAATTGCTATTGAACCAGAAAGGTCTATTCACGGATGTTTGTGGAAAGGAGTTGTCTACTGGCTCATATATTTAAAGAATGGAGTAACATCCCTGGGGACCAAATTTGAAAATATCTCCTGTGGGCCTGTAAGTAACTGTCTTTGGTCGTGACTTTACCATCAACTCAACCCTTTCCGTCTATTTTACGCTCTTCTATTTCTATAAGATATTTTTTTCTCTTTTTCGTATAGACTTCTTTTTCATTTTTTGTTATCCATATTCTAATTTGTTCTTTTAACTTATCTCTCTTTATCTTGTATTGCTCCCCCCACCCTTTCCCCCTTTTTTTCAAGGGGTGACATCCCTTAGTTTTACCTAGTATGTGATATTTATACTTAACACTTTAAACACCAGAATTTTCGAGGAAAATAAATTTACCCCTCCGAGAAAACTAGCAACTACTCCATCACAGTTTCCCACCCATAACGACTTCTTTCGACCTCTTTCGTCACTTACCTCCAAGGTTGTAAAAGTGGCAAGGAGATACTTTACTTTTTAAAGTGGCAAGGAAATGTTTTACTTTTCAAAGTGTCAAGGAAATGCTTTACTTTTGTTCACCTTTGCATTTATCAATATTTACCTTGTTAATACAATATGGGCGTAACCTTGCAACAAGCATACTACTACATATCCCAGGCACCGATCAATCGAATCATAAAGAAATCATCAAATTAACAGCACTGCGTAATGCGTTAGGGAGTTAATGATTGATCAGGGGGGCGTTACTACATGTATAAATTAAATCTTGTTCCAGTGGATTATATAGCATATTTAATATTAATACCTCCACTGGTACGCTAATGGCGCAAATATTTTTCCTGTTAAGGAGTGATTAGACCACACAGGATAGGGACTATTCAAATCCATTCACGTGTTGTAATCTTTGGATGTCCTGATCTTTTATACGGTAACTATAACTGTTTACATTTCTTTTCCAAACATGATTTTATTAAAATATTATGCTTGTGACGATTTTGCGGGTATAAGTGTCCAGGGTTATTGTGGATAACTCACCTAAATGATTAGGGGTTTCTGTGAATGCTTCAGCATGTCACCTAATAACGGAAGCTGGAAGCTTTCACACCAGAAGAGCTCAACTAGATACATCGCACAAACCTGCTTATATTGCCTTTTTGTGTTTGTTATTATTATCCGAAAATCTATTATTTATTGTCTTTTTTCTTTAGTTAGTTTGCATTTTGTGTAGGGTAATCTTTCTATAATATAACATCTTTTCTAAACTTGTTGATGATCCTACCACCTCAAAATTCATAATACTGAAAAGCAAGAATTTGTCACACATGACAATCCGTCATAACACATGTAATTTTATTTTACCTATGTTCTCATATTACAGATTAGAGCAATACATCATGGCTACGTCTCCAATCCAGTCCTGGAATTGTCCAGTTTGCTACGACCTGATGATGATTCCTAAAATATTGGATTGTTCACATACTTTCTGTCGCACTTGCGTAGAAAGGATACTGAAAGATAAGGTCTTCCTTTGCCCCATTTGTCGTTGCTGCACCAATGTTGATAAGTTAGAGGACTTGCGTAACAATTTAGCGCTATCGGCTGTGATAGATGAATACAAGTCTATTATGCACTGCGGCATCTGTAGGGATGACAAGAGGAACGCTGTATATTACTGCGTTGAATGTAAGGTATCGCTTTGTACAATGTGCAAGAGCAAACACGCTGAATGGAAGCCAAACAATCGTCATAACGTATTGACCATTGACGAACATATTGCAAGTCAACGCACAGTCGAGAACACAGAACGCGAGTTACAAGTATGTATTACTTGCAAGAAAGTAATTAGTAAGGGCTTCAAGAGGAGTTCTCACAAGTTGCTGAAACATGAAATCGTTAATCATAACGAGTACGTGTCCCAGGTAGGGGAAAATGTAGAACACATTCAATCAAGGCTAAGCCAGTCAATTAAGACTTTAGGAATGATCAAGGAATCGTATGCACACATGGAAGAGGAAGCCCGGTCACATTCATATGAATTAATCCAAAGTATCAACCAGGAATACAAGGAAATCGTTAGTCAAATAACCGAGCGAAAATTGACCCTTATCAAACTAGCCCAATTTAAGCAAGAGGCTTTTAGTGAAAGGTACGAAAAGAACGATAAGAATCTTTCTCAAACTATCAGCAAACTAATGCGTGAGAGCAAAATACTTGGCCAAAGTTTCGAAGGGTTGAGTAACAACGTATTAGCATGTGCTGAACTGTGTGACGTTCAGGCAATGATAATAGCAAGTATACCTGACAAGGTACGTGACTTTAAATTTGAAGAGGATTATCACACGGTAAATAGTATGGAGATTGGTGTAAGTTCTCCAGCCTTGGGTGAAGTGAGGTCAACTTCCTGGAAAAAAAACGAACATAAAATTTCAGGTTTCCGAAACAAGAAGAATATGACAGCAATTGCAGAAGATTTAGACGGGCGAATTGCCGTTGGCTACTACGAAGGTGGGGTTGAGTTATTTTCACACACAGGCTCTTCCGAAGAGGTACTTAAAGATGTGCATGTACTCGGCTTAGGATACTTCACCGATGGATGCTTAGTTCTACGAGATACGGAGAATAAATTGCGCGTGTATCATAAAGACATGTCACCTATAACAACTGAGTTTCGAACTCTATCACATAACTATGGTGGAGACGGGGACCTACAGGTTGATATAAATGATACGATTTATGTCAGTTACAGGGAAAAGAAACTAGTTCAAGTCTTTCAAAGAACTGGTGGCACAGCAACCAAGGAGATAGACTGTGGCAATTTTATTCCACAGCAAATCTCAATTATATCCATTGACAGGTTACTAATAAAGGACGGATCTGTCATACAGATTATTGGGGGGTCAGACTCTGCTGATTATCGGGTTAAGTATTTTGGATTGTCTGGTTTTCCAGCCGTTTCTAGTGATGGTTCAATTTTTGTTGCATGGGTCGACAGAACAAATAGTTGTCTTAATGTAGATGCATACACGAAGCACCTGAGACTTCTAAAGTCTGTGTACAGTTGTAGTTCATTAGATTTATCGGGGAGAATGTGGTACTATCTGATATATCTACGCTCCGGCAATTTGGCTTTTTGTACAAATAAATGCTTATTTATCTTCAGCAAGATAACAAAGTGAATAGGCTGAAATCGAAGTTTGAAAGCAATTTTTGCTTGCATTACAAAGTAAAGAAACCAGAGAAACCACAATGACGTACATGCGTGTCTTTCTTTAGATAATGGAACATTAGGCTTACTAAGATAAGTCTCAATTACACGTATTGTGCTGGACAGCAAAATAATTGTAGGCCAATAATTTGTAAAAAGGTAAATGAAATACCATTATGGTTATGTTTTGTTTTGTTTTTGTTCCGTGTTCATCATATGATAAAGTATATAAGCCTTGTAGGTAAATGATGTATAACATAGCATACAGAATATTTGTCGAAATTGCATGTTAGGTAGTGCAGGCACCTAACGTTAAAGTACAAGTCCACTCCAAAAATAACTTGCCTTTAATAGAAGCAGGAAAATCAGACAAACCAATCAAAAAAGTTTTAACAAAATCGGATAGCTAATAAGAAAGTTATGATTTTTTGAAAAAGTATGTAAAACTAAAAAACAATGGAAATCACTACACAAATTGCCAATTTGGTTATCAGTTTGTGACGTCATGTCCTCACTATTTGTCAATTGCTTTATATAGTTTAATCCCATTAATTTCCCTTTTTATTCCCCAATACTTGATTTCCCCATGCCTTTGCCCAGGTTATATGATTCGTATCATATTGCTTGCATGACATTTCACAAATGTGTTTATGAACTTTGAAGAATTGATACTATTTTCTGAATATTGTATATTCATAATTATTGATTTTTATATAAATAGTTTATCAAAATTCACATTTTTCATGATTTAACTGGAAAAAAATTACTCTATATTAGTGCGTCCACACAAAAACATATTACTACCAATCTAACTTGGATGCTGGTGTAAACTTTTGTTTACCACCTGCAGTCATACGTTATGATTTATACTTATTTAAACTTTTATATTCATACAATTTTGATGACTATCGAAATTTTGCTGAACAATTTCCCTTTATGGCCGTAAAGGCCACATCCTGACTTTGACGGCTCTAGAAATAGGAGGGGGTCGGAAGATACAGGAGATGAAGGCTCTCAATAGGCCTTGTTTAAATCGTTGATGTTAGCGTTGTTATGTATTGTGTACCTATCAAATAATAGTATACAATCAAACTTATCAAAGAAAGAGGGACTATAAACACTTATCATCGATTGGACCGTATAGGGGGGTTAATGGGAACAATTGTATGGAAACAAATAAAGGGGAGGTCCACCCTAATAATTAGATCGTATTAACAAAAGCAGAAGAGAAAAAAGAATTGGTGAAAGTTTGGGCAATATTCGATTAAAAGTAGGAAAGTTATGAATTTTTTAATTGAAATCTGTGAAACAAAAATTGGTAACAATCTGACGTATCTTGCGAAGTCCTCTCCAATTTGCTTTGTATAGAAATTTCATAAACTTTAATTTGATTAGTTATTGATGACGGGATAAATTTGTTTCATGCAGGGGTTGTATAAAGACATATTTGCGATAATTATATTGAGGGTGCATGTTTGATTGAACATTTCCTTTAGGGTAAATATAAATTTCTTTTTAGTAAAGAGGAAATGGGAGGGAGCCTCGCAAGAAACGTCATAGTGTTGCAAATTTGTATTTGATTGATTGCACCTTCAAAAATTGATAACTTTCTTATTTTGAATCGGATTTTGGCCAAACTTTCACAGCCCATTCCTTTCATTTGTCTGTTTTTATTAAAACTTACTTCTTGATATCAGTGTGTACTTTCCCTTTAAGACTGGAAAACGTTTTTAGAAGCGTCTAGTCTAGATTCTGTCCGTATGTAGTATGTTTATATAAAGCAATTCTAAACAATATATCGTTAAAGAAGAGCTATAAGCTAAAATTATTCTAGCTGCAGAAACACTATAAGAACGAATTCCGATTCTAAATATTTATAACTCAATTATGATTCTCAGAATATTGCATGTTAAATATAGAAGGTCATGGTCATCTAGACGCGTGTAGAAGATATAGAGAAGACTACATCTTTCAACATTATTACTACTACAGACCATTTGTAAAGTATATTGAATAAAAATTTGTTTCGATATTATTTTAAATACATTTTGTATATTGAATTATATCAAGCATTTTTGTTTTGTTGAAAGGAAAGTTGTCATTTAAAGGATGATCCGGAGAGGGAGAGAAAAAGAGCTTTTGCTACCTCAAAATATGTTTGCATGCATTCTTAATTTCTTATAAAATTCAAGAAAATAGAAAATGATAATCTAACATATTACAAAGCCACACACAAACACACAATAAACATACCTTACTTAGAATGAGAGAAAGGGGGAGCGGAATAAAGGAAAAGGAGTGTAATGGTCGGAAGAAAGAGAGAGAGAGAGAGAGAAAGAAAGAAACCGATAGAGATATATGTAGAGAAAAGTAATACATTTCTAGCCAATAAAAATAAAACAGCCGAACAAATGAGGTCACGTTCTTTTTTTTTTGTTATCTTTGAACTATTATAAGTCAATGTACATTTTACAAACTTATTTCATGTTTTCTTGTATTTTACTGTAGATTATACAATATAATTTTGTTGTCATATTCCTTTTTTTAAACATAAAAACCGGAAAAGAATTGAATTGAGAAGACGAAAAGATCATAAAATTGGTCAAAACGCCTTATCGCACATCGGCTCTGGGTCAAAAGGGCAAACCTGACAAATGACGATAGTGTAATATATTTTGTCTTTCCATCGATGAATAATGCCTCATTAACGTTGAAACAAATATGACTGCTAGCAGCGGAGTAACCAAACATTGGACTGGAAAACTTGTCCCTCTGCTCCCTCTTCTGATATGTATGATTTCCGTCTTTCTCAGTGTGTTTCGTATTAACATAAAACCCGATCACAAAAAAAACTTCAAGTCAAGAAATGAACCCAATGGTTATTTCAATACTAAATATTTCAATATTGTATTGCCTAAATAAACTATGTTCAGATAATGTAATAAGTCATTGTAATGTTCCCAAATTTAAAAAGTGATGCACAAGGGTATTGAAACCGCATTATGTTTATTTTTGTGAGTCTTTGCGATCGTGTTAAATGCATGTGGGAGAGATACAAAGGTATGCCAATACATTTTCTCTCAACAGATCAATGAATGACCCGATGTTTATTATTTTTTCATTATTTTTGTTATTTTTTCATTGATTTCATCATCCAAACAGACAATGAATAAATTGATAAATGGATAAGTAAATAAATCATTAATAAATCATAACGATAACAACAAGAACATTAATTATAGCAATGATAATACATAATAACAATAATTTTAAAAGATGATTATAATGATGATAATAATAACAATAATAATAAATTTAGAGAAGGGATCAGAGTATGTGTCTTCAAACGAGTTCATAAAGTTTTGTGAAAACAGTGCAGTCCCTGTACAGGTCAATTCAATTTCGTCCCGAAATTGAATTACTTCTTTGTCAATGTCGTCTTCGGTCATCCATCTACGAACTTTGTCAAATCAATTACATCATTTTGCATAAAATTTCGTCAAAGTCTTATCAAGTTCGTCATCCTTGCCTGCCAACATACAATTGCATGAATCAATTTCGTCACTTTGCAATCGATTTCGTAAGAGCATTATTAAAATTCGTCACTCGTTCGTTATAAGGGCTTGTTTATTCAAATAAATTGGAAGAAAATCTCTTGAAATTGATCGTACAAAGACGAATTGTATTATTATATTCTGCAGCGGACCGCTAGATGAGGCGTTTTCGAATGAAATCTGACAAAAATTAATGGGAAAATGTTAAAATTGATTGACATTTTTTGACTAACTTGAAAGACAAATGACTAAATTAACTTTGACTTTTGCACGATCCCGGATTCCTAGGACGAAACTGAAGTGTAAAAAGATGAATTTGAATGAAAAAGTGTTAAAATGGACGGGGAAAATATAGAACAAAGTTACTATAAGGGTATACTTTCCCCTTTAAATTATGCCCAGCGGAGTCTCATGCATGAAGTACTTCTAATTGACGTGAGCTGCAAGTTATGTACGACTTGACTATATCGGGATCATCAGGATCATACTTTCGGAAGATGTCCATGTTTAGCGTGTAGATATCTCTTTTCATAGAAGGGGGCAGATAGGTGATTCATTTGCTGGCAATACATTCTAGTGATGATGAGAAAGAGGATTCATATAAAATTGAGGTCCCCCCACTCCGAGAACGGAAGGATACCATGCGTGTTACCAAAATGTCCGGTAAAGGGGTACTTTTCGTGCGACAAAGTCCGGCCCGAGAATTGTAAAAAAAAAAGGGGGTGTATTTGACTTTTCACCCGGAGATTTCTTTAAAAAGGGGGTGTTTTTTCTTTCTCTCTCTTTGGACTCCTGAGAAATTCAAAAAGGGGGTCATAACATATCTTGAATTTCATAAATAGGGCCACTGGCGTACTGGTGGGGCTTGGGGCGCTAGCCCCCAAAAAAAAAAAAAAAAAATTCAACCATGACTTATTTTCAATTCCATACAAGTGATTTATAAATGTTCGTGATATCACATTATTTTCAACAAAATCCGCGTTTCTCCATTTTTGTTGCAAACTGACACATTCCCAAATAGCCAGGAAGAGCCTATGTTTTTTTATAGTCACTAATAGGCCTTAGTGGCCACTAACAGTAACACTAGTAGATAACCGTATATCCAGTTTAGCGAAAAGTCTGGATACCCGTATTTCCGGCCTAGAGAAGAGCTTAGAGAAGATCGCGGCAGCTCTAGGCGGTACGCGGGGGAATGCGCAGTCGCCTGCGCCCAGGGTTTGTTTTGGATGTGGCGATCGAGGAGGGTCATTTCCGGAGGGAATGTTCCACATGCGCGGATCCAGGGGGAGCGGGCCTTGGCCCGCAAAGAAGAACAAAAGAGAGAGAGAGAAGGAAAATAAGGAAAAGGGAAAGAGGAGAGAAAGGGAAAGAAAGAAGAGGAAGAAGAAAAGAAAATGGGGGGAAAAGAAGGAGATATTCAGTATATTCAGTTTCAGTTTATTTTCATATTTCACATGTTGTATAATACATCGTTACATTTGGCATGTTACATTTTTTTTCATTTGTTTTGTATTCATACAAACGAAGAGATTTATACATAAGACTAAGTTACGTAAAAGGAGAAATATGATGGAGCCTAAAGAGAAAGCAATGCTTGTAGGTCATAGGCTCCGGAAGTTATAACAATGAAATAGTCTTGTTTTTGTTTTTTTAAATAACGTAGTGGGATTAAATTGAAACTTATTCTGAGGAAAAGGTAAACATTGGTCATAATTATACTTAGCAATACTTGTGTGACATTTTCACTACCTGTACGCAATGGCAATTCAAAGAAATTCAAAGATGTTATGCGTAGAAAAAAAATAATTAATGTAGCCGCGCCGGCAAAGACACTGATTGGCAATGACGCTAACATCTTGGTACATGTATAATGGAAAAAAAACATGAATAGAACATTTTTGCGATAGACATTTATTTAAAGCTATATATGTTTGCCTGATGATAAGCCGTCACACCCACCCGCCGCAATTAATGCACTGAAACTCAACAGCAGGAGCGCGGAATGCATAACTCGTCGCTGCTAGGTCGGAAAGACATTAACAACAAACAAAGCACGCACTCCGCACTCCGGCCACAGAAGCACAATAACATCCCAGCAGGTGAAGGCAACGGCCCGTCACCAGGCACAATACAACAACAGCAACAAAAAGGAAACATTAAGTTTGAATATCGACAACATTATTAAAAGAACATCATGCTTCTTCTTCCAGTATAGTGTAATTGCTTAGTAGATGACGTTTCAGCTTGCGCTTGAACGAATATAGTGAAGTTGATTCTGTGAATTCAATAGGGAGGTCATTCCAGAGCTTAGGGCCCGTAAACGTAATATTTTTTGAGCAAACAAAGTTCGTGTAAGGGGAAGGTGAAAAAGGTTACTTTGGCGAGTGGAATAAGAATGGATTGTATTATTTCGCACGAAGAGTGCACAAGTTACGGCCGGTAACTCATTTACAGATAATTGATACATAAACACTCCTACGTTGTACATATACACATCAACAATTCGGAGAACTTTGTTATTAAAAACAGTTGACTAGTATGGGAAAGGAATCCCGCATGATTTATGTTTCTTATTGCCCGTTTTTGAATAATAAGAAGTTTTCCAAGTTGAGCTTTGGTCCCGTTTCCCCAGGCAAGAATGCCGTAGTTAAGGTAGGGTAAAATTAAGGTGTTATACAGAGATAACAAAATGTGGGTTGGGAACTCGTGTTTTAGTTTATTTAATATACCCGTGTTTCTAGAAATCAGTTTGCACAAGTAGTTTACATGTATCTTCCATGATAAATCACTGTCAATGTAGATACCAAGAAATTTTGTGGATTCGACCTTGTTTAAATTTGTATTATCTATTAAAATATTACCTGGTAGAGATTTTATACAATTGCTGAACAGCATAAAGTGGGTTTTACTGACATTTAAAGATAGTTTGTTTGCATTTATCCATGCTTGTACCAGCTTCAGTTCACTATTTACAGTTCTCAGGAGATATTGAGGGTCGCGGTGTGAATAGAAAATATTAGAATCGTCTGCAAAGAGAATAAATGACATTATTTCAGACGAATTTCTGAAGTCATTGATATATATTACAAATAATAATGGACCCAACAATGAACCTTGTGGGACACCACAGGATACTGATCTTTGATAAGAGTCGTGACCATTAATACTAACATACTGTTTTCTGTCTGTGAGATAATTCCTGAACCACTCCAAGGCCTTTCCTCGAATCCCGTAATGGGATAACTTGCGCAATAATATATCATGATTAATGGTGTCAAAGGCCTTGGAGAAGTCCAGGAAAATACCCACAGTATGAGCCATATTGTCAATAGCATGAGCTACTTTATCTAAAAACATGAGTAATGCATGGGTTGTAGAGTGTTTCTGCCTGAACCCAAATTGGGTATCAGACAGAATATCAAAATCAAAAAGAAACTGCATTGTTCGAGAGTATATCAATTTTTCGAGTATTTTGGAGAGTGACGTTAGCAGAGAAATAGGGCGATAATTCCCAATGTCTTGCGCGTTCCCCTTTTTAAAAATTGGAATAACTTTAGCTATTTTCATCTTTTGGGGTACAATGCCATTAATTATTGACAGATTTAGTATATGAGTAAGAGGAAACTATTTCACCTATTATTTCTTTTAAAATAAAATTTGTAATACCGTCGTAACCTGCGCTTTTTTAGTTTTCATATTTTTAACTATATCGATTACTTCATGCTCCAGAATGGGGTACAGAACATTGAATTAGTGTTTTGCGTTTTCAGGAAATATTGAAAAGGCAAATCGGATACAGGAATATTTTGGGCAAGATTAGGGCCAATATTGACAAAGTAATTATTAAATTCCTCTGCTATTACAAGAGGATCTTGAATTCGGTTTTCATTTATTAAAATATTTGAAATGTGAGTTGAGACATGTTTGGATTTCAAAACGTTATTTATCACCCTCCAAGTATTTTTGATATCACCTTTATTCACGTTAAATTGTTTTGTAAAGTAATTCTTTTTGCTAGTCGTAACGAAGTGGTTAGAATGTTACGATAACGAGAATATTTCAATTTGGACTTAACTGTAGGATTATTTTTATATTTGTAATAAAGGGTGTTCTTCCTGTTGATAGATTTCAGGAGAGATCTTGAAATCCACGGGAGCCTAGGATGTTTTTAGTATTTGAGCAATTTTGTTGGCGAGTAGGAATAGAATTGAGAGTATGCATTAATATTTCCATAAAATTATCAAATGAAGTATCCACATCATCACAATTATACACTGCATACCAATCAGTTATGGTAAGTGCTTCCTTAAGTCTACGAAAGTCGGATTCCGATAAATTTCGGGTGCCCGAGTATTTGTTTGTTTTGGAATTAGAATGGGAAATTACATTCGAAATTAGACTATAAATCGGAAAGTGATCGGAGATATCAGTGACAATAACGCCGGATTTGACAATAGGAGTTCCACTTACGAAAATATTATCAATTAAGGTAGCTGAATATTCAGTAATTCTAGTTGGTTTGGTAATTGTTGGGGCAAAAGATTTGGATAACATCAGATCCAAGAAATCTTGGCAACTCGTACTCTCGTCACATTGTAATAAATTGAGGTTAAAGTCTCCCATTATTATACATATCTTGTTATTCAGTGAAGGTGACGATAATAGTGTTTGTATTTTTCGATAAAATCTTTAGGGATGGAATTGGGTGGTTTATAAATTTCACCAGCAATTATATTTTTCTTTCCAGGAAGTTTTATTTCGATAAAGATACTTTCCATTATATTTGATGACACGCTCAATTCTTCTATTACCTCATAATCCAGTCCTTCTGTGACGTATAAACCAACTCCCCCGCCCCTTTTATCGGTTCTGCTATTTGTGATAAGAGTAAGGCCATTGATTGAAAAAAGGGAAGAGGGTGTGTCTCTTAGCCACGTTTCAGATATACCAAATACCGAGCATTTAGGTTTGAGTTCGTTTACAAGTAAATCAAATTTGTCAAAGTTCTTGTTTAGGCTTCTGATGTTACAATGTAATAAAAGCAGGTCATTTTTAGGTTAGTGTTCACGTTCGCAATAAATGTATTTGGTGACAGGTAATCGGAAGATATATCGTTTATTCGAACATCGTCCAAATCGAAATCGAAACGTAGTTCTTGTGTTTCTAAGTTGAGTTCATTAATGTCAATATTATCAGCACCTTCACTATCTAACGAGGAATTGATAGTTAAGCTGTCGTCAAGTGACTGAACAAAGGGTGCATTTACATGCACAGAATCTGCATTACAGTTGATACTCATCGTAGAACATAGAAATTAACATTTGAAAGAATTGCAAGTACAGATGTTTATATAGTAAATCGTGAATCAAAACATTTCCGTTTAAGCTCGAATGAGATACGTGTGGTGAAATGCCAAAGCGCGCAGGTAGTGAATGTATATATGCTAATAAGTACAGATTAAGGTTGAAAATATGCTGAAAGTCGATCGGATTCATCATAATAACAAAGTAGCCGCTTGTGTGATCAAGCGGGAGACACACGTAGTAAATATAATGTTTACACTGTGTTCTATTGAGGGGGGGTACAGACGGCTTGGGGAGTCTCTGTTTACAATTACAAATCGCATCAGGACACACTTTATACTTTTGCACAATTTCATTATTTTGTACGTACAGTGATATTCGTCAATACTAAATAACTTTCTGTAAATAGCTATCTATCTCAAAACTTAAAGTCATTGTATGTCTAGCATATGTCATGTGTGCTATAATGGAAAACAACATTACGTTTCCATTTATACTTATGTTCAATAAAGAAAAAAACTAATTACTTTTCCATCCATATCGTCGTCAGGTATATAGACACGAATCTTATTTGCATATACATGTAGGTGGTATGAAAATTTATCAAGTCAAATCAAGTTGAAGCATTAGTTATGAGATTTTTTTCTCTGTTTTAAAGAAAAAATAAGACAACAAAGCAAGTAAATTGCTTATATAGCTTGGCTTGACTAAATTACAAATCTTATTTGCCTAAATTATGTCATGTAGCTGGTATGAAAATTTATCAAGTAAAATCAAATTAAGCATTTAGTTTAGAGATGTCTTTCTCTGTATTAAAGCAAAAATAAGACAACAATTTAAGTGAATTACTAATATAGCTTGGCTTGACTAAATTACAAATCTTATTTGCATATGACATGTCATGTAGGTGGTATGAACATTTGTCAAGTAAAATCAAGTTGAGGCATTAGTTTAGAGATTTCTTTCTCTGTATTAAAGAAAAAAATAAGACAACAAAGCAAGTGAATTACTAGTATAGCTTAGCTTAACTAAATTACAAATCTCACTCTTTAAATTCGTACGGCACGCCACTAAGCATACGCCATTTACCGGCATAGAATCTTAGCTTGGTGTCCTTCTGGTAAAGATCCTTGACATGCTTTGACCATTTCATTTTCTCTAGTAGGTCAACCTTTGTTAAGTCATCAGTTATAAAATACTCTTCACCTTGTAGTACTCTGCGGGCTCTAGACATAATGTCAACTTTGTCGCGATAGGAAAGTAACTTTACGAGAACATGTCGCGGCTTACCTGCCCTTTTCATCCCGTCGCGATGGGCACGTTCTACCTTTAATAGTGGTGATGGCAAACTTGCTGCTAATGATTCCTTCGACGATCCCGATGCAGTCATCCTTTTGGTTTGCTACAGCTTCGGAGATGCCGACCAACCTGATGTTGTTTTTCCTGCTGAATCTTTCATTTTTGTTAGCTGCTTCCTTATGCTCGGGGCCAAAGGGCCTTGCCTCCAAGGCTGTTGCCCCCCATAAAAATAAGAGAGAAGGAAGGAAAGGGAAAGAATAAAGGAAAAGCGGAGATAAAGGGAAGGAAAACAAAGAGGAAGAAGAAAAGAAAAGAAGGGGGATATCAGTTGCAATTTTCTCGCCAACAAGTTGTGGATCGGGGGGCCAAAAGACCCTTGCCTCTCCCCCCCACCCCCGCCCCCGCCAACAAAAAAGAGAGAAGAAGAGAAGGGGAAAGGGAAAGAGGAGAGCTAAAAGGGAGAGATAAAAAAAGAGGAAGAAGAAAAGAAAAGTGTGAAAAATTGCGATTAATCCTGCCAACAACATGTGGATCGGGGGAGGGGGGGGGCGGAAGGCCCTTGCCTCCCTGGACCCCACGCCAATTAGTGTCCTGCCAGTGTCACAAATAAGGTATAAAAATAACTCATCTGGCCGTATACACGCCTAAAACCCTTGAGCTTCCGGGGGCTCCGCCGGCCATTAGACCCCACGCCAATTAGTGACCTAGTGTCAGTGTCCCAAATAAGGTGTCAAAATATGCTCATCTGACCGTAATTAAATGCCTAAAACCCCTGAAATTCCGGTGGCTCTGCCCCCTCGACCCCACCAGGGGCCTTAAGGCGGGCTCCTGAATGCTTATCTGACCGTTATAAAATGCCTTAAAACCCCTGTGCTTCTGGGGGCTCCTCCCCCTGGACCCCACGCCAATTAGTGATATGCCAGTGTCACAAATAGGTTATCAAAATATGCTCATCTGACCGTAATTAAATGCCTAAAACCCCTGAGCTTCCAGGGGCTCTGCCCTCTGACCCACCTAGGGCCCTAAACGGGCCCCTAGATGCTCATCTGACGGTAATTTAATGCCTAAAACCCCTGAACTTCCGGTGGCTCTGCCCCCTGAACCTAACCAAGGGCCCTAAGGCGGGCCCCCTTGATACTCATCTGACCGTTATTCAATGCCTAAAACCCTTGAGCTTCCGGGGGCTCCTCCCAGACCTTACGCCAATTAGTGACCTGCCAGTGTCACAAATAAGGTATCAAAATATGCTCATCTGACCGTAATTAAACGCCTAAAACCAGGCGCGGATCTACGGGGTAGGGGTTTAACCCCCTTGGGCCTCCAAAAAATAATTTAAAAAAAAAAGAAGGAATGCACACTGGAGAGAAACCTTTCAAGTGTAAATATTGTGAGAAGATATTCAACTCATCTGGTAACTTAATGAAACACAATCATGATAACTCTGGATATAACTGTGTATTAAACTGTTACTTGATTTATAAAGACGATATCATGCACCGCTTTTTATGGTCTCCATTGTGTTAGTAGATGCCAGGAAAACATCACTAACGGGCCAGGGGTTCAAAATAGCCACACACAAATATCGCCTCGCCGTTTCGCGGGTCGTGGACGATCATCGTCATTGGGTCAACCCCCTTAGCAAAAAGCTAGATCCGTCCCTGAAAACCCATAAGCTTCCAGGGGCTCTGCCCCCTGGCCCCAACCAATGTCCCTAAGTCAGGCCCCTGGATACTCATCTGACAGTAGGCTAATTCATTGCCTAAAACCCCTGGGCCCGTATTCAATAAACTTCTTAAGCATGAAATCTAAGTACTTTTTCTTAAATTTTGGCTAAGAAAACAGTCTTAGCCAAAATGTGTATTCTATAACAGCATTGGGGGACAAGAATTTTGCCTTAAGAGTAATAAGAATTCTTAGATTTTATCTAAGAAAAGGGCTTAAATAGCATGTCGTATTCTAATACAATCGAGATATTTAAGATAAGTAAGAAATCTACCCTATATTTAAGCATAGGCTGAGGATGCTTAAATAGGGCTTCGGCACCGGCAGCTCAGTGCTGCTGCATGCAATGTCGCTTCGGGTTGGAATTACAAAACATACGGATGCGATGCATGCCGCGCTAGCGCAGCGCAGGTTATCAGTTGACCTATATCAACGTAAGCGTCGCGTACTAGCATCGACGACGCAGCGCGCAGTTCTAAGCGCAATATATAGGTAGGGCCTACTTGTTTATGTTTGTTTGTAATACTACTGTACTACTATATATAGCAAACGATCCAGCGTAGCATAAAATATGCCTACTTCATAACACTACTTTTAAATCATGACATGGCTGTCGTAAAGAAATCGTTTCTTAGTCAAGCATTGGCATTAATGGAAACAGGGAGTAATGTGCCATCGGCATAATGCTAGGTGAGACAAAATTTGTTTTATTATGAGTCTGATAAAGGTTACATTTAGCTATTAATTAATTTTAGGCTAGGCTAGCTATATAGCAGTAGACGATGTAAAGGGTAGCTCCAAATCCAATGCTAGCGTCGGTCGGCTAGCTGGCTACTCATAGACCCTGCGGCCGCGGCATAAGAAAGCCCGGTTTGGGCTCTTCGAAGATGTTTGACAGAAAAGTATAAAATGCCTACGGTGGATGTTAGATCTAGCCTCAGGGGGTCTTGACTAGACTGCCCTACTAATGTTTAGTGTCAGTTGGTCAAGCCCAAAACAATTCTGTGAGCATCGTTCCTCCCTTGCACTCTATCTCCCATACGTTTTGTGTATAATTTCCGTGCGCTGCGATTTTTATTTTAACACGCAAATTGCATAGGCAAATTGAGCTGCAATTCAGTCGCTCGAGTCGACCAAATTGACTTTCCAAAATGACGTCATCGGGTCTAAGAATTTGTCTTATCTGTCGTCTTAGCTAAGACAAACTGCTTTACGTGTTTAGAATACGGCTAAGGCAACTTTCTTAACCTAGACAAATTCCTAGACATTTTCTTAGACTTAAGAAAAATGTCTTAGAAGTTTATTGAATACGGGCCCAGAGCTTCTGGAGGCTCCGCCCCCTGGACCCCACGCCAATTAGTTACCTGCCAGTGTAACAAATAGGGTATCAAAATATGCTCATCTGACCGTAATTAAATGCCTAAAACCCCTGAGCTTCCGGGGACTCCGCGCCTTGATCGACCCCTGCCGGGGCTTTGCCCCTAGACCACACGCCAATTTGTACTAGGCTACGCTCTACCTGGTCGTAAATACTTTAGCCTCCCCCACCCACTTTGAAAAACGTTCAGTGGGGCCTGCATGTAAGAGTGGGGTGATGCGGATTTTTTTGTCTGCCAGCCCCCAAACTTTTTTGCTCATTACGCCACTGGATAGGGGGTACATTGAGCAGTGTTCCAGATTTAGGGGGTCTCCAAGGCAGGAAAAGCCCGCGAAAGGGGGGTTCGGAAATGTTGGCAGTCCTCAAATAGGGGGTGCTTTAAAAAAGAGGGAATAAGCATACGCGTACCCTAAATAACACTGAGTGGGGGCCGGGGTAACTGTCCCCCTAAATTCTAAGAACGTAAACATTATTTAATAGTCATCTGCTTCCCAATCTTATCCCAAGGTTGTGTGTGTGTGTATGTGCGTGCGTGCGTGCGTGTGTGTGGATGTGTATGGTTATACGGGGCTGTAATTATGGTCACAGAATGAAGTAGGTCACACCGATAAGGTTGAATAGCTTTCCGCCTTGCCTTGTCCAGCTTTTATTTTGCTCACTAAAAGTCGAAGAAAAATGAGTGTTGGTGTAATCTGTTGTGGTGTAATGTGCAAAACCAATTTGCAATAACTGTTTCATTTTGTGACCATAATTATACCCTCACACATATACCCTTAATATGGTTCAACCGATCGGTGAAGACATTCACACCCATCTTGAAATATACATGAGTATCTTACTCATAGATTTTTATCAAAGTGGTGAATAAAGAAATATTTCCTACAGTGTTCTTTTTAATGAAAATTTCGGTCACCGTTTTTCACTCTATGTTGGTTTCACATCGTGACCTAACTTCACCGAAACAACATAATCTCTTCCATCTGTTTTATTCAAACAGTCAGGTAGCACTGCCTCTTATACTTGCCGAACTTAGCACCTTTTTCATGGTGAAAACTTGACAGACAACATGTTTATCTCGGCATAAATATTCCAATTTTAGGGTTTCATTTATTCAAGTACAATTAAGGCAAATTAATGAAAGAAGGAAGTCTAAAAGTTGCAAAACGTTCGAAAGATATTAATTTTTCATTTCATTTCATTTATTTTCCACATTAAAAACCAGAAAAATATACAAGGTAAGAGAATACATTGTACACATTTGACACATAGAGCAAATGAAAAACAGATACATAAGCATAAAAGAACAATAAAAATCTACATCAGTTAACAAACATCAACATTAAAACATAAAAAGGTAAGTAGTGTAGATGGGGCTAGAAAAAGCAAAGCTTATCGAATCTAGCCCCGGTAGCAATTAAAGGGAAGTCCACCCTGAGAATGTGTGTAGCCATATTTTTTTTTATATTGAGCTTATGTTCTCCCGGGCTTCATATCGTTAAATAATTTCCAACTTCAAGTAGGCCTATTATTGAGATACAGCACACACACACACTCAAAGAAAAGCCCCCCCCACACACACACACACACCCATACACACATACACACAACACAGACGCACAATGTTGACGCTCATCACTTTCTGCTGTCATAGCGTTCCCTGAAGATTGAATGTACATCTTTAATTCAAATGTAAATATTCCTTTCATTCTCATTCTCATTCTTTCTGAATTAATTAATATTATTTTTCTTTTCTCCTTAATAAATGATCACTTTGAAAAAAAGAAAATTTCTAGGAAATTCCTGAAAAGTTTTCTTTTTAACAATTTTCATCAATGCGATCTAACTTCCCCTATTAACCATGATGAAAGTTAAAAATGGCATGATTCACGAAATGATTGGGCGGGACGTACGAATTCATGGATCATACCATCTTCGGCTTCCAGCAGGAGAGAAGTTTCGTAATGAAATAAAACTGCTGAACTCTAATAGAGTTCAGTTGATGAAACCAGCCAGATTCTGGACGAACCCCCTGGCAGCCCCGCTTTAAAAACAAAACCCCGTTGTTTTGAGTCTCACGGTGTGTGTATTGTGAAGAGATTTATCGGTAAAATTAAATTGATTAACATGACTACATAACTTGATGAAGACTTGACTCTTTACTGTTCATGTGATATCCTATAAATGAAATATCTGTATAAAATGCGATAAAGAAATCGAGCAATATGGTGATTGAATTGACTTTATTTTCTTCTATTCGCTATATCGATTCAGGTAGATTACTAAAGAAAACTAAGCTAAGGTGACGAAAACAGAGTCGACATAAAAAGCGACACAGTATATACATGTATAGTTAATTGTATTGAAATTTAGGAAATTCACATCTTGATTTTCACGAAAAGTTAGTGCAAGCTCAACGAATCCTAAAATTATTGATGTACTATGTAAGGACAAGATATTGACGTGAACGAGGCCGGTGTCACGGGCCAGAGTGTCCGGGTGGCGATCTGTGTCCGCAGACACAGGTCGCCGAAAATTGGGTGGCGAGACGCGTCTTACGTCGGCGATATGTGTCTTAGGTCGGACACATGTCGCCGCTTAAGTCACGGCGAGATGTGTCCACTGGCGAAATGCGTCCTGAACCCTACAACTTAAAAATCGACTTAAAATGTATATACCTCCACTCTGCTCCACTTGATTGTATCTTACCATTAATATTGTTTTTTTATGTAACATAAGACAAGAGAGATGTACTGTTTACTCCCAAATCGTTTGTTGGCTACAATTTATATCAAATTAATAACACCATAAAAATGGCTAAACGTACGAGTCTAGCCCCAAACGGAACAGTACTTCACCATACAATTGGCTGTACGTACGAGACTAGCCCTTGACACTAGCGACCAATAAGCCTGCGACCAATACGTTGGAAGCCCACAATGTTAGCGCTTAATGAGGAAGCCAGCCACCAAACGGGGTTGTAGTGTTTCCAAATCGTCTAATCGAAAAGGAAAAAATACCGGTTTGAGCCCAACTTCAATCTGAAACGGTGAAACCCGGAAAAAACTGTCGGCATGTGACACATGTTTGGCAGTAAAGAACAACTTTACCGCTTTTACATGGTGTGGATCAATACGTAACGGAAACGTCATACGATTTTTTTTTTTGAAAGACTTCAAACTTAAAGCCGAATTGTTGCCATTATTGTGTAGATAAGCCCTCGATATGCCGGTTTGAGCCCTAACTTCAATCTGCAGAAGACAAAAAATATATTGGCACGTGACAAACATATGCGCCCTAATTAGGAGTAATGATCAAAAACATTTAATTTGATAGGCTCTTTATCTTATTGAAATATTATACAATACTTTATATGGCCTTTAAATCTAAATACTGTTAATTTGAGTTATATATTTTATTAAACGTTATGCGTTAATTAATGGCCGATTTCCATCTGAAGCTCTAATATAATTTACCAACTGTGAAAACCTGGCCAAAAATAACTTGAAACTCAAGTATTTCATATTTTGTTTAGTTCAATCTTTTTATTTAGCAATAGTTTGAAAATGCTTAAAATTACCTACATCTATTTGTTTAAGTTTCTAAACTCAATAGAATTGCATGTTCCTATAAAAAGGGCGTATTATATAACCTCAACTTGAAATTGAAATGTCAAAATTCGATAGAAATGCGTGTTCCTAAAACTAAAAGGGCATATTATAATCTCAAATCGCTATTCGGGTCGCTATTCATACAAATTAGATAAGCAATGAACAAAATGATAATAACAAAGGGAAATATTGGATGGGGGACGCCCCGCGGCTGTGGCGTAGCTGCGGGGGGGGCTACATGGCCCCGAATATTTGTCTCTTTAAAAGTATATTTTACCTTTTATCTTTGATAATTATATAGAGACATCCCCATAATCTAGCTAATATATTTCCCCGCTCCTGCGGTGACGAAAAAAGTAGTAAAACATCTTATCATATCATAATTTGTCCGCCTTATGGGAAATGTTGCCCCACTACCCTGCCCCCGACTAATCTTATCCAGGCTTTGCCACTGAGACATTAAATAGAACAAGCAGGCCCACTATCACTAAGTTTGCTATTTCAGAAACTAGTAATTGTTTATAAACGAAAATAATGTTTTTGTAGCAAGTAGGTTTTAGTAGGACGTATGGACCTACAAATCATTATAGCCTCAGCCATATCCAGGCATCCAGAAGCTCTTCAATTAATAGCCAATGAAGACTGATAGATTTTCGTTTTTCCAGGAATTATCATACCTCAGGATTCGAGTAATCATATTGATTAACCTAACTTCATTTATCCATAATCTTGATTTCCTGAAACTTTCCTAACACCGAAACCAAATGGGTTTGGACCGGACCATGAGCCTAGTTACTGCCCGGAGAGGGATGAGGGGGCACTTCAAATTGTTTTTTTTTGGGGGATAGGGGGCTTGAACACTTTCGGACCTTGAAGGGTTTTTTCGCGTCATGTAGCGTAAAAATTGGGGGTAGGATATATATAGCCCAGGCGCGGATCCACGTGGGGGGGAGGGCGCCCGACGGCCGCCCCCACCTGGCAAAAAAAGTTTAGAGAAAAGATGGTAACTACAAATTTTCCTTTTCGTTTGCTCAATGGGAGGGGTTTTGAGTTTTTTTTGTTTCTTTGTTTATTTTACTTAGTGCTCACACTACTCCCCCACTGAGCGAAATATCGATCGGCGCGATTTTTACATTTCAGGCCGCCCCTATTGGAAAATCCTGGATCCGCCCCTGCTAAAGCCCTCGTAACATCAATAGCCCTCGTAGCATGATTATAAATGGATTTGAATAATTATTACATCATTACATGTATATTTTCTGTGTTTGCTTTGAATTTATGTCTCGAATTAATCAATGTTTACCTTTTTCTGAACCTGATTGCATATTTATGTTTAAATTCCGTATTTTTCCTGTGTTTGTTCTGTATTTATCATTATATCCTGCCTCCTTGTCGCTACGAGGGCTATATCGCACCCCTAAATAAAAATAAATAAATAAAAAAATCTCTCACGCCCCCCCTCACCGCGGCTACGCCACAGCCGTGGGGTGTCCCATATTCATTATTTCGCTTTCTTATCATTTTGTTCATTGCTTATTTCATATTCATTTTTTGAATGAATAGCGACCCTCGATCACCCCGTATTATATAGCGACCCTCATTTCGTAAAATGAATAGCGACCCTCATGTCCTATTATGAATAGAGACCCTTTTCTCAAATTATGAATAGCGGTCCTTATGAAAAGCGAGGTTACCCCTCGTGTTTTGCTATGATATGAAATCTGTTATTTTGCTGTGACATTGGAGACTCTGGTGAAAGCTTTTGTCCAATCTTTCTTCTCTTTATCAATATCATCCATGTTACATTTTCACTTTTTGTTTTTTTATTTCGAAGACACCATAGCCTGAATTCTATCATTCTTTTGTTGCGCTAACTACGACCAAAGTCTTATTGGTCGCTTGATCGAAATATAGAAGAGATCTTTCTGTGCGGTGAACTCTGAGTCTAAGACCCAAGAAACTCGAAGGTGAGTCGTGCTATAATTATCCATATATTTAATATATTCCGCTACAATCATGACTGCCATGTACTTTAGATACATTTCTATTTTCTAGTGCTTTCATACTATTTCAGGATTTCATACTAGATCTAGATGTTTTGGAAATAACATACTGTGCAATCTACTCTCGAACTTTTCAGTTTTTGTCGTCATGAGCTAGTTTTCAGCCTTACCCCCTTACCTCCCGGGAAAGTCTTCCCAGACTTTAGGGGGACAATCTCGGGAATTTCCGTGCAAATTAAAGAATAAGAAGAAGTTCGAACTCATAGACCTAATTACATTTTTAAGTTAACCGTTCAATTTCGTAAGTTTCTTGCATCAGTGATCAGAATAAATTCGAGTTATACTGCAACAGATTACCCTATTCCAATCTAGGTGGGTCTTAAATGGTGGATCTATTCTGAAAAGTGAAATGAGTCGTTAATTATACAATGGCAATGGCACTGCTACTGCTACTACTAGTACTAGACTCTATACTATACTATAGACTTAATGTAGGCCTACAGTATAGTGCTAGTGCTATCCTGCTACATGCCGTACGCATGCATGCATATCTGTGTGTGTTTAAAATAGTCATCGAAGTAGTCATCGAAGTCAAAGTAGTCTAGATCTACTGCATGTTGCCTGCCCGGTTTCCGGTCACATGAGCGGTTTTTCACAGATAACTTCTCTGGCAATGAATTATATAGGCGCTAATATATTCTACTACTCAGGGGCGGATCTAGCCGGCGGCAAGGGAGGGGGCCTAAAAAGGGGCCCACTTCGTGCGAAAATTTGAAAATCGTGCCGGCCGATTTTTCGCTCAGTGGGGGGTAGTGAGCACAATTTTTTTGGCTTTTCCCTACGGGAAGGGTTATTTTTTCACCACCACCCCTTGGGCGCCAGGAGGGCCCATCTTCTATTTTTTTCAAAAAAAGGGTGTTTTACCTGTTTTTTTTGCTAGAGGGCCCTGGATCCGCCACTGCTACTACTACTACTACATCACTTTGTCGCGAAAATTCTAACAAATCATGCGATGCCATTCTTTCTCGTGAAGTTCCAAACATTAAATGTCCCTATAGTTCGCCGTCTGCGTGGAGCATTTTTCCTGCCCTTTTCCACTCTCAGAGTCGGACTCGAGATCAAGGCTTTTTAGATAAATCTCAAATAATTTGTCTTGATGAATTAATTTGTTCAATTGCAGTGTTTCTATCTCCCTGATCCAAGTGTTATTATTAATGCCACTCTATAAAGTATGTGTTCATGGCATGCCAAAGTGGATGAGGTATTGAGTTGTACTGAACGAAACAAGATGACTGTCATTTATAATAATAATACATAAGATTTGTAAGGCACCAAATCCACTTGACAATCAAATGCTCAAGGTGCAGCTTGTGCAAAAGATGAAATACATGATAAATAGACAAAAGTACAATAGGAAAGGTATGATGGTTGTTGACAAATTCAGTTGGTCATGTCAGTTCTCATTTGCGAATATGTAGAACTGTGATGGGCTAATGTAGCTTTACAAGCTCAATTGATGAGATAAACTGAGCACAGCATAAAGGTATATTTTGTGGGGCAGTTTTTAAACAAGAGCGCTGTCTTTTCGTTAAATTAGTTGTCTGTGAACTGTGAAAGATAACAATAATAAGACAATTATTAAAAGATGACCAATTTTTCTATCGAATGCGAAAACATGTCAAAATGCGGATAGGGCCTATAGATGTAGGGAAAATTATGAGAAAGATTTTATCTTTCGTTTCGATATCTTTCCTCAGATTAACTTTAACAGAAGAACCCAACTCATGGAACTTATTATAGACATTGCCACAAATGTTGAAGATGCAAGATGGTATGGACACCTAAAGATTTCACATAAAAATTGACAGGTATAGGCCTACATGTACGTCTATTTATAAACATGATGGTGTAATATTCAGTGATCTTGAAATTGATTTTCCTTAATATATGTAGGTAAACCATGAAAAGATATATAAAAGAGATACAGTCAAACCTGTCTATAGCGACCGCCTAAGGGAAACACAAAAAGTGGTCTTTGTAGACAGGTTCCTTTAGTACATGTTTCAATGAGAAACCATTTTCAAGGGAAACAAAAAATGTGGTCCTTGTAGACAGGTGGTCACTAAAGCAGGTTTGACTGTATATGAGTACAATTGTGGAGTAAATGTGATAATTTTGGATTGTTTTTCAAAATGTTTTAAACATTTGTAAATAGAATGTATGGAAGTGATTCATTTCTAGGATGGACTAATGTGGCCACAGTAAAGTGGTATCATTTGAAAAAATTTATATTGTGGGGTGTCAGGAAGAGTTTGGAAACAATGTTTCCAAAGTCAGTAGATTTACAAATTTGTCAGAAACAAGTTCTGTAAATGACCTGTCACAAATTTGTATGAGGAGGGAGGGGGGGGGGGACAGAAGAGGTAAAATCTTGATCATCAAACACTGCCCCCACGTGAACATGTATTCTTGTTGAGAAGACTTAATGATGAACATTAGTGCAATTATAATTTGTGTATACTGCTTTTACATATTTAATTTTTCATTTTTTTTCTTCATTTTTTAGGATGATGCTTTCCCATAGGAGATGAACGCCGATGGAGCAAGATGACAACTTGAGGAGACAAAGGCAGAACAACAAAATAATGGGCCGTTTTGGAGAGGTACATGGTTATGAAAGTTTCCTTCTACCCTGACAACAATCTCTTTTCAAATTTTCCTTTTTCTGTTTGTTGAGACCATTGGAGTCCAGATTACAGGGACTCCATGTGTATACAGACAGAAATGGGGAAATCTAACCATGATAACAAGTTGATTTGAATCATAGTAGAAATATCATCAAAAAACAAATGAAGGTTATAGAGTACCGAAGTGTGATGTATTGGCCAAGTTGTCAAGGGTGCTGGTTCCAAACAATTTTGTGCTAAACAATGGCGTGGTGATAACACCAGCGCCACACACTGAATTTGCCCAGGTCCATCCCGTTGCTTGAATGATTTTGCGGTGAACCTCATGCGCAGGCTCTGTTGATTGGAACCAGTAACCAAGACGACGATGAAATATGGCATTTATAGCCCTTCGGTACTATTAAGTTTGACAGTTTGGTTCATTTAATAAATACATGTAGATGAAAATCTAAGAAATTATTTATTAGCTCACCTCAGCAAAATGCTCAACTTGACAGGAATCGTCCTTGGGAAAGGAAGTATCTAAAGTTGTTGATATGAGGTAACCATCTGGCATGGGGCAGCCCCAGGTGCCCCAGGGTCATATTTTGATATACTCACTTCTATAAAAGGATTGCTGGAATTTAAGCAAACTTGATAGGAATTATCCTTGGGTGAAAGGGATCTAACTTTGTGAGAATGAGTCTCTGACATGTGGGCAGCCTCTCCCCAAAATTGCCCCAGGGACTACGGTTATAAAATTTCAATGTCTTCCTTAAAAAAAACTACATATAACTTTCACAAATGTATTTTTCTAGAGAGAGGAAGGGGATGGTACTGGATGTGGATTGACATACTACCTCTCATGTAAGCATAATGTCCGCGAAACTCTTGATTCAATTTTTCAACTCACACTGAAATAGCTACATGTGGTTATAATGGTTTAATTGCCCTAACCAACCCCGACCTCCCCCCCCCCTAAAAAAAAGAAGTTGTTTTCATTTTAGGTAAAGTAAAATCTTGATCATCTACCCATGGACCTACTACGAACACTGCCCCCAGCTGAACATATGTATCCTTGTTCAGAAGACTGATCAACATGAGGGCAATTATAATTTGTGTATAATGCTTTTGCATTATTTTAAATTTTTAGGATGATGCTTCACCATAGGAGATGAACGCTGATGAAGCAAGATGACAACTTGAGGAGACAAAGGCAGAACAACAAAATAATGGGCTGTTTTGGAGAGGTACATGGTTATGAAAGTTTCCTCTCAACCTCTTTTAAAATCATCCTTTTCCGTTGTTGAGACCACTGGAGTCCAGATTACAGGAATCCATGTGTATACAGACAGAACTAGGCAAATCTAACCTAATCTAACATTTATTTGTCAAATAAACCCAACTGTCAACCTTAAAGGGAGTGTAGACTGACGAGACTAAGTGTCTTTCCCATGGCCTGACTCGGGGCTAATCGAGATTAAGTCGCTGACTACCGTTAATCCAGTCCATTCGTTTACGTGCAGTTGTCCAAAAGAAGACGTAGATGGCATTAACCAGTATTTGCCAAGCTACACGGCCTTTAATAAAAATTGGATTTGGTAATTCTCAAAAAAACATATTTAAATATTACATGTACTTTCTATTAACGGATGGTTCCAGTCAAGTATGGTTAACCTCACATTTTCAGAGATTTCGCTGCAAGTCTTATGCACATTCTGATACCATTTTCGTCGAAATCCGATATACCTGTAAGGTGTAACAATTACAATTAGTATGCGCATGTCATCAAAAAGTGCAATACTTGCATATATTCATGTACAAGCAGAAATGTGTAGCGCATATCACATTTTAAACATCTCTATGCGCTTCCAAATTTAGAAATTATTAACCGGCTTTAGCTGTGCCACCATTACGGCGCTCTAGCATTTCAAGGAATTAATTCCAGCCATTTACCTCACCCAGGTCGAGTGTGGCAAATGTAGATTAATGTCTTAAAAGAACATTGGTGATGCAGCGGAACTCGAACAGCGGACCTTGTGATCCGCAGTCCGATGACATATCCACATATACAGGTTTAGATGTATTTCTTCATAAGTGGGAGCTTTGAGCTTCTAGTTCTGGTAGCAAAAAAGGAAATGGAATGTTACTTGTTGAATATGTCCTTATACATGTAATGTTCCAAATTGCATCAAAAGATGTCAATTGTATCAAAATGTGCCAGACATGTTCTTGTTCCGCATGATTTCTGATGAATTTGAATTTTCTTTTTCTTTTCATGCAGCATTCAAATGGACTTCCAATCCAGCTCTTTTTCATTGGTAACTAGGCCCAGGCTTTGACGGCTGTAGAAGGAGGAGGCATCAATCGTCAGACGATAGCAGTTTGCACCTGTGCTTTGGGCTGCCTCCGTCATTTAAAATGAGGGCATGTACCGATGATCTAAATACAGTGGAACCTCGTTATAATAAACACTATAATTATCCAAATGTAATTTTGATGGTCCCACTTCTTTGTATTCTGGTTTTGGCCCTCATATAACAAGGCTCCAATATAACTACAATGTAGGTAATTTCTTTGTGACTTCTCTTACCAATCATTAGTCATTATATAAATGCACCATTTTCTATGAAAA
>CP137671.1:34535334-34567042 GCA_037976565.1 Mesocentrotus franciscanus | reverse complement strand
ATGCTACTACTACTACTACATCACTTTGTCGCGAAAATTCTAACAAATCATGCGATGCCATTCTTTCTCGTGAAGTTCAAACATTAAATGTCCCTAGTTCGCCGTCTGCGTGGAGCATTTTTCCTGCCCTTTTCCACTCTCAGAGTCGGACTCGAGATCAAGGCTTTTTAGATAAATCTCAAATAATTTGTCTTGATGAATTAATTTGTTCAATTGCAGTGTTTCTATCTCCCTGATCCAAGTGTTATTATTAATGCCACTCTATAAAGTATGTGTTCATGGCATGCCAAAGTGGATGAGGTATTGAGTTGTACTGAACGAAACAAGATGACTGTCATTTATAATAATAATACATAAGATTTGTAAGGCACCAAATCCACTTGACAATCAAATGCTCAAGGTGCAGCTTG
This sequence comes from Mesocentrotus franciscanus, assembly GCA_037976565.1. NCBI lineage: Eukaryota > Metazoa > Echinodermata > Echinoidea > Camarodonta > Strongylocentrotidae > Mesocentrotus > Mesocentrotus franciscanus. The sequence goes on along the minus strand of CP137671.1, from coordinate 34,566,632 downwards.
TGCAAAAGATGAAATACATGATAAATAGACAAAAGTACAATAGGAAAGGTATGATGGTTGTTGACAAATTCAGTTGGTCATGTCAGTTCTCATTTGCGAATATGTAGAACTGTGATGGGCTAATGTAGCTTTACAAGCTCAATTGATGAGATAAACTGAGCACAGCATAAAGGTATATTTTGTGGGGCAGTTTTTAAACAAGAGCGCTGTCTTTTCGTTAAATTAGTTGTCTGTGAACTGTGAAAGATAACAATAATAAGACAATTATTAAAAGATGACCAATTTTTCTATCGAATGCGAAAACATGTCAAAATGCGGATAGGGCCTATAGATGTAGGGAAAATTATGAGAAAGATTTTATCTTTCGTTTCGATATCTTTCCTCAGATTAACTTTAACAGAAGAACCCAACTCATGGAACTTATTATAGACATTGCCACAAATGTTGAAGATGCAAGATGGTATGGACACCTAAAGATTTCACATAAAAATTGACAGGTATAGGCCTACATGTACGTCTATTTATAAACATGATGGTGTAATATTCAGTGATCTTGAAATTGATTTTCCTTAATATATGTAGGTAAACCATGAAAAGATATATAAAGAGATACAGTCAAACCTGTCTATAGCGACCGCCTAAGGGAAACACAAAAGTGGTCTTTGTAGACAGGTTCCTTTAGTACATGTTTCAATGAGAAACCATTTTCAAGGGAAACAAAAAATGGTCCTTGTAGACAGGTGGTCACTAAAGCAGGTTTGACTGTATATGAGTACAATTGTGGAGTAAATGTGATAATTTTGGATTGTTTTTCAAAATGTTTTAAACATTTGTAAATAGAATGTATGGAAGTGATTCATTTCTAGGATGGACTAATGTGGCCACAGTAAAGTGGTATCATTTGAAAAAATTTATATTGTGGGGGTGTCAGGAAGAGTTTGGAAACAATGTTTCCAAAGTCAGTAGATTTACAAATTTGTCAGAAACAAGTTCTGTAAATGACCTGTCACAAATTTGTATGAGGAGGGAGGGGGGACAGAAGAGGTAAAATCTTGATCATCAAACACTGCCCCACGTGAACATGTATTCTTGTTGAGAAGACTTAATGATGAACATTAGTGCAATTATAATTTGTGTATACTGCTTTTACATATTTAATTTTTCATTTTTTTCTTCATTTTTTTAGGATGATGCTTTCCCATAGGAGATGAACGCCGATGGAGCAAGATGACAACTTGAGGAGACAAAGGCAGAACAACAAAATAATGGGCCGTTTTGGAGAGGTACATGGTTATGAAAGTTTCCTTCTACCCTGACAACAATCTCTTTTCAAATTTTCCTTTTTCTGTTTGTTGAGACCATTGGAGTCCAGATTACAGGGACTCCATGTGTATACAGACAGAAATGGGGAAATCTAACCATGATAACAAGTTGATTTGAATCATAGTAGAAATATCATCAAAAAACAAATGAAGGTTATAGAGTACCGAAGTGTGATGTATTGGCCAAGTTGTCAAGGGTGCTGGTTCCAAACAATTTTGTGCTAAACAATGGCGTGGTGATAACACCAGCGCCACACACTGAATTTGCCCAGGTCCATCCCGTTGCTTGAATGATTTTGCGGTGAACCTCATGCGCAGGCTCTGTTGATTGGAACCAGTAACCAAGACGACGATGAAATATGGCATTTATAGCCCTTCGGTACTATTAAGTTTGACAGTTTGGTTCATTTAATAAATACATGTAGATGAAAATCTAAGAAATTATTTATTAGCTCACCTCAGCAAAATGCTCAACTTGACAGGAATCGTCCTTGGGAAAGGAAGTATCTAAAGTTGTTGATATGAGGTAACCATCTGGCATGGGGCAGCCCCCCAGGTGCCCCAGGGTCATATTTTGATATACTCTTACTTCTATAAAAGGATTGCTGGAATTTAAGCAAACTTGATAGGAATTATCCTTGGGTGAAAGGGATCTAACTTTGTGAGAATGAGTCTCTCTGACATGTGGGCAGCCTCCCCAAAATTGCCCCAGGGACTACGGTTATAAAATTTCAATGTCTTCCTTAAAAAAACTACATATAACTTTCACAAATGTATTTTTCTAGAGAGAGGAAGGGGATGGTACTGGATGTGGATTGACATACTACCTCTCATGTAAGCATAATGTCCGCGAAACTCTTGATTCAATTTTTCAACTCACACTGAAATAGCTACATGTGGTTATAATGGTTTAATTGCCCTAACCAACCCCGACCTCCCCCTAAAAAAAAAGAAGTTGTTTTCATTTTAGGTAAAGTAAAATCTTGATCATCTACCCATGGACCTACTACGAACACTGCCCCCAGCTGAACATATGTATCCTTGTTCAGAAGACTGATCAACATGAGGGCAATTATAATTTGTGTATAATGCTTTTGCATTATTTTAAATTTTTAGGATGATGCTTCACCATAGGAGATGAACGCTGATGAAGCAAGATGACAACTTGAGGAGACAAAGGCAGAACAACAAAATAATGGGCTGTTTTGGAGAGGTACATGGTTATGAAAGTTTCCTTCTAACAATCTCTTTTAAAATCATCCCTTTTCCGTTGTTGAGACCACTGGAGTCCAGATTACAGGGAATCCATGTGTATACAGACAGAACTAGGCAAATCTAACCTAATCTAACATTTATTTGTCAAATAAACCCAACTGTCAACCTTAAAGGGAGTGTAGACTGACGAGACTAAGTGTCTTTCCCATGGCCTGACTCGGGGCTAATCGAGATTAAGTCGCTGACTACCGTTAATCCAGTCCATTCGTTTACGTGCAGTTGTCCAAAAGAAGACGTAGATGGCATTAACCAGTATTTGCCAAGCTACACGGCCTTTAATAAAAATTGATTTGGTAATTCTCAAAAAAACATATTTAAATATTACATGTACTTTCTATTAACGGATGGTTCCAGTCAAGTATGGTTAACCTCACATTTTCAGAGATTTCGCTGCAAGTCTTATGCACATTCTGATACCATTTTCGTCGAAATCCGATATACCTGTAAGGTGTAACAATTACAATTAGTATGCGCATGTCATCAAAAAGTGCAATACTTGCATATATTCATGTACAAGCAGAAATGTGTAGCGCATATCACATTTTAAACATCTCTATGCGCTTCCAAATTTAGAAATTATTAACCGGCTTTAGCTGTGCCACCATTACGGCGCTCTAGCATTTCAAGGAATTAATTCCAGCCATTTACCTCACCCAGGTCGAGTGTGGCAAATGTAGATTAATGTCTTACTAAAGAACATTGGTGATGCAGCGGAACTCGAACAGCGGACCTTGTGATCCGCAGTCCGATGACATATCCACATATACAGGTTTAGATGTATTTCTTCATAAGTGGGAGCTTTGAGCTTCTCTAGTTCTGGTAGCAAAAAAGGAAATTGGAATGTTACTTGTTGAATATGTCCTTATACATGTAATGTTCCAAATTGCATCAAAAGATGTCAATTGTATCAAAATGTGCCAGACATGTTCTTGTTCCGTGCATGATTTCTGATGAATTTGAATTTTCTTTTTCTTTTCATGCAGCATTCAAATGGACTTCCAATCCAGCTCTTTTCATTGGTAACTAGGCCCAGGCTTTGACGGCTGTAGAAGGAGGAGGCATCAATCGTCAGACGATAGCAGTTTGCACCTGTGCTCGGGCTGCCCCGTCATTTAAAATGTGGGCATGTACCGTTGATCTAAATACAGTGGAACCTCGTTATAATAAACACTATAATTATCCAAATGTAATTTTGATGGTCCCACTTCTTTGTATTCTGGTTTTGGGCCCTCATATAACAAGGCTCCAATATAACTACAATGTAGGTAATTTCCTTGTGACTTCTCTTTACCAATCATTAGTCATTATATAAATGCACCATTTTCTATGAAAACTTAATTTACCACTGCACATGTGCAAGGAATTACGCAGTCAAAGATGTACATATTATATTATAATTTGTGTTTCAATCTATCACTTCCAGTTTTATATTGCACATTTTTTTGCATACAAAGCCATTTTTTATTACAAAAATTCAATCTCGTTTTCTAAATTAAATATCAATACCATTAAGTAATTGTTGTACTTTTCTATTAAATGTAATTAGGGATGAATACATGATTGATACGGTATAATTTGCCATCATTATTTCACATAAATATGTCTTGGTAGTTAAAGGTACATGTAGTCCAGAATGTGTGGTGAAGAATATAGACCAAAGGAAGAGTGTAGGGTGGGTTGTGAAAAATTGTTGGGTGAAACGTATGATTGTGAAAGGCAGAATGGAAGGCCCATAATGAATATGTGATTGTGAAAGGATGAGAAAAAGGAAGGGAATACAGGAAGTAGATTGAATGCACTGATTTATAGTAGATGTCATTAATGAATTACAAATGAATGAGTTAGGATAACATGTGTGAATGAAAGTTGACCGAAGGATACGAGAGCTGAATAAACACGTACATGTATAATACATTCATTCACATTCCTCCATATATTACCCAGGGGGCAAACTCCCATATTTTGGAGGAACTCGCATGTCGAGATATAAAAAGTAGTCCTATATAAGTGCATCATATGACCACTTCGCAACATCCCTATGGTGGACTACTTTTATAGCAAATGCATGGTGGGCCCTTCCAGAGAGTGCCTAATGTGTTTGTGTGCTGGAAAAGGGTATGGTGGGGGGCAGACAAAAATCTGCATCACCCCACTCTTACATGCAGGCCCGCTGAATGCTTTTCATAGTGGGTGGGGAGGCTATATATGAGTATATATGATCAGGTAGAGCGTAGCGTAAATTGGCGGGGTCAAGGGTGGAGCCCCGGAAGCTCAGGGGTATGGGCATTTAATTCAGTCAGATGAGCATATTTTGATACCTTATTTGTGACACTGGCAGGACACTAATTGGCGTGGGGTCCAGGGCGGAGCCCAAGCTAAGGGTTTTAGGAATAAATGAGGTCAGATGAGCATCCATGCAGGGGCCCACCTTAGTGCCATTGGTTGGGTCGTGTGGGCAAAGCCCCCGAAGCTCAGGGTTTTAAGCGTTTAATTTATGTCAGATGAGCATATTTTGATACCTTATTTTTGACACTGGCAGGACACTAATTGGCGTTGGGTCCAGGGGCAGAGCCCCAGAAGCTCAGGGTTTTAGGCATTTTATAACGGTCAGATAAGCATTCAGGGGCCCGCCTTAGGGCCCTAGGTGGAATCCAGGGGCAGAGCTACCGGAAGCTCAGGGTTTGAGGCTTTAATCAAGGTTAGATGAGCATATTTTTATGTATTTTGTGACACTGGCAGGTCACTTTTCTTTCTTTCTTTTTCTCTTTCTTTCTATTTCTCGTTAATATACTTTTTCAAAAAGGTGGGGGGCTCGAGGCCCCGAGCCCACCGTTCCTCGGGCCTTGACATTTAGGCCTCTAAATAAGCACATTTCTTGCCTGACTGTAAATATAGGAATTTGTCATTTTCCAACAAACGCATAAACAATTATAATTTACTAAAAAGTGAGGAAAAATCTCGGAAAACTATGTCGATCATTTCAGCAACATTTGTAAATCACCGGTATCGAACTAGAAATAAACCATGTTTGAATTATATTGCCCCCCGCCAAGCTCCCCCTCCATAAGTGCGCCATATGCAGTGCCCCCCTCGAGCCTCACCTTGTTGCATGGCGGGAAAAAACGCAATTGATCTCTCCTACCTTTCTTCTTTCTCTTTTTTTTTTCTTCACTTTCTCTCCTCTTTCCCATTCCATTTCCTTACTTCTCTCTCTTTAGGGTTTGCTGGGGAGGAAGCCTGTTGCCCCTGATCGATCCACACGTTGTTGGCGGGATTCATCGCAACTGATCTCCCCTTCTTTCTAATCACCTTTCTTTTCTTCTTCCTCTTTTTGTTCCCTTTTAGCTCTCCTCTTTCCCTTCCTTCTCTCTTTTTTTTGGCGGGGAGGAGGGGAGAGGCAAGGGCCTTTGCCCCCGATCCACAACTTGTTGGCGGGAAGATTGCAACTGATATCCCCTTCTTTTCTTTTCTAATTCTTCCTCTTTTTTTCTCCTTCCCTTTATCTCCTCTTTTCCTTTTTTTATTTCCTTTCCTTCCTTCTCTTGTTTTTATGGGGGGTAACAGCCTAGGAGGTAAGGCCCTTTCCCCCCATCTCCTTCTTTTCCCCTTTTTCTTCTTCCTCTTCTAACTTTCCCTTTCTCTCCTTCCCTTTCCCTTCTTTTCCTTTTCTCTCTCTCTATTTGGCGGGGGAGGCCCACTCGGCCCCTGGATCCACGCCTGGGGGTCTGAGTTGGAGCAGTACAATTCATTAAAATATATAATGTGTTAGGTATCATATTTCATTAAATTTTGCAAACATATTATGATCTTTATAATTCGATATTCATGTCCTGTAGGTAGCAAGTAGTGCTATTTATTAAGCTTCAGGATTATTTTTTTTTAAGTCGTAATGACCCGTAGCACAGAAAGACTCGCATCACAGTGGACCAGGAAATGCTAAGTAATAAACATGATATAGCAACATTGTATCGGAAAAGCCCACGATATTCAAATAAAAACATAATGTGGTACAAGGGTGGCGGAGCGTCTTTAAAAGTTGGGGGCACCATAAAGGGCACTTTCTTGAAGAAAGAGGCACTTAAAAGATAACCTCAAAGCAAAAATATACAATTTTCAAACATTGGTATACACATGTACCCTTATAATTATTGTGATTGATACATTTCAATATCAGGGATGATTTCACTGTTTATTATGATTTTGCGGCTGGGTGTGATGGTCTGAATTTCCATTTTCGAGTGAGCAATGAGAGCGAGCAAAAATTGTAAGATTTATGAGGACACAATTAAAGAGGACAAATCCAATCCTGATGGGGTTTTAACCACAATCTCATCATGAATGACTGAAAAGATTTGTAAATACATGATGTAGTTACATAATTTACAGCAACTGAAAATATGCAATGAGTTTGAGGGTGAACACTAGAGAAAAAAATGCTATTAGTCGCTTTGAATTAGGAGCACATGTTACGTAGAAAGGAAAAAAGGGGCACTTATTACAAAGGAAAAGAGGCATGCATCTATCAGATTTTAATAAGGGCATTATTCTATCAGAGGTTAAAAGGGGTATTTATGAGACGTGGAAAGGGCTCTTAATAAAAGGAACAAAGGCACTTGTAAGAAAGGAAAAGGGATCACTTGTGAATAGTAAAAAGGAGCACTAATCAGAGATTAAAAGGAGCACTTATTAAAAAGGAAAACGGGCACATGTCAGATTTGAATAGGGGCATTTATACACAGTTGAAAAGGGGCATTTGTAAGAAGGGGAAATGTGTCACTTATCAGAAGGACAAAAGGCAATTATATGAACAAGGAAAAGGTCATATGTCAAACTAAAAGGGCTATTTATTTGAAGAGGAAGTAAAAGGGGACATTTTTCTCTGTAAAAGGGGAACTTTGGGGTACTTGAAAAAGTGTTGGGGCGTGCCCCGGAGGATCGGAAACATATTTGTTTCTAAACAGGGGCACCGTATCTGAAGTAAAAGGGGGCACTCGAAAACATGGGGGGGGGGAAACCGGGCACATGTCAGATTTGAATAGGGGCATTTATACACAGTTGAAAAGGGGCATTTGTAAGAAGGGAAATGTGTCACTTATCAGAAGGACAAAAGGCAATTATATGAACAAGGAAAAGGTCATATGTCAAACTAAAGGGCTATTTATTTGAAGAGGAAGTAAAGGGGACATTTTCCTCTGTAAAAGGGAACTTTGGGGTACTTGAAAAAGTGTTGGGGCGTGCCCCGGAGGATCGGAAACATATTTGTTTCTAAACAGGGCACCGTATCTGAAGTAAAGGGCACTCGAAAACATGGGGGGCATTTTTGTGTTTTTGTTTCTAATTTTTGTTCTAAATCTTGCCTTTTAAGTACAGTCATCAAAGGTGTTTCAAATATCAACATTGCATCCTCTCTTTCTCTCTCACCCTCTCCCCTCTCTCTCTCTCTCTCTCTCCTTTCCCCCTCTTCCCCCTCCTGTCATATAACTTTTTGATATCTTTGTATAGAATAATCATTTTACAAAATATTATAAAGGAAACATTTCACAAATCAGCAGTCATTCTTTTCGCACATCACATGATTACGCCTCGTCAAATGCTCTGCAGTTTAGACATTCAAAATTTGAATATATACAATAACAGTTGAGTTATGTATTATATCATATTCTCACTGTCATATAGGCAGAAAATATTTAATAAATACAAGATAATAAAATACAATTTAAAAAAAAGTTTTCCCCACATCACCTGTTACATTTTTTGTTTAACTTCAAAGTTTCTAGGAATAGTAAGTGATGATATCTGCCTCAGCAGCGTGCATAGTTATTTTTTAAATGGTTAAATTATGATGCAATAAATGCACTTGCATTTCACGGGTTTAGGAACATTATTAAATATATTTTTAGACAATATCATCATCATGTAAAAGAAAAAAAAAACATCTAGTTCCTTTAGATGGGACACGAAAGTAAAACAAATCGGCCAGTACTGCAGTAGACACTTTTCGCCAATCGCTAGCAGACTCATCTCGCCGATCGGCCAGTGGACACTTTTCGCCAATCGCAGACTCATCTCGCCGATCTAGGAGACACATCTCGCCGGGGGAATGGGGCAAGATGTGTCTGTAAGACGCAGCTCGCCAGGCGAGATGCGTCTGTACAGACGTGATTTCGCTAAGACACATCTCGCCACGACACCGGCAGGTCCGAGTAAAGAGGCCGCTAAGAAACACTTTCATCCATAGGTTTTGTACACATGACTCGGATTCGGGGCCAACGCAAAGGCAACAAAAAATCGGTCTCGAGGACGGGCTCGACTACAACACTGATATGCACACGTATGTATAACTTTCAATCGGTGGTTACAACTTTATATCATATTATGGGGAACACGAACCTGAATATATAATTTAAACTTAGAAGTTACAAAAAAAGGAGGAGATGAAACATCCAATACAGATAAAAAGGAGTTATTCATAATTAAGAAGTTACACACCTATTCTGAAAGGTCACTCATGAATGTGTTTATATTTTAGTTTCAATTTAACTCTAAAAAGGCCGGGCTATTTGAGGTCTTAATACGGCCGGGGGGCATTATGCCCCTAAGATCTCGGCCGTGAAACAGCCGATCGCCGCGAAAATGTGCATGCATGTCAAGTAAAGTGTATAGAATACTATAGTAAATTCAATTTTTTGAAAAATTTACTCATTTGCATATTTATGGTAAATTATGCAAATAAGATCCAAAAAAAAAATCACATTTTTACCCATAAATCATATATTCTTCATATTTAAGCTTTCTTTTCCACTACATATATTTGTTAGACCATTTGGAATAAAAATACGACAAAAACATTTGGAAGAGCCAGGTTATTATGTTATCTCTTGTTTTGATAAATTCTTATGTATTTCATTGTTTTTTTAACTCATGTATTTTATTGTTTTTGTTGTTTTATTTCATTTCTAACTATAATTCAACAATTTTGACCCCCAAAACAAACTTAACTTTAATCAAGACCAAATAACCAATGTTTTATCTCTTTTTAGGAAAAATTATATTTCCACATGTTTTGTACACAAATCACGAAAATGAGCAATTTTCGGGCCGACATGTAAAGACAAAAGGTCACGTGACTTTGTAACGGTAGGTCCGATTTTCAAAAAAAAAGTTTTAAAAGATGCGCAAGACTCGAAAGAAAAAAAGTCATGAAGCGGCGGGGCGTCATCCGTATGTGTTCCTGAACAATCAGAACAATCGCGGAGGGGGGGGGGGGCCATAATGCCCCCCGGCCTTATTAGGGTTAAACACTATGCGTAATATTTTTCGACACGTTCATGATAGAGAATAAACCAACAATGCCTAATTCATTGTTACATACCGATTAGCTTTGGTGTATTTTTGATTTTTTTTTTAAAGGAGATTTGAAAAATGCAAAATGCCATTTATTTACATTGCTTAATTAAATTAACTTATTAAATGTTTATTTGATGATATGATACAATATGATATGATATTAATTCACCTATAACAAGAAAATATCCATTGCAACGTTTACAAATTTACAGCTTTTTGAAAGTTTATTTAACAGAAGTGGGACAAAAAGAAAAAAAAGTAGTTAGACGAAAACAAAACATAATGAAAGTGCTACTTATGCCTTGCCCTGGATTTATGAGGTGCTTACGATATAGCAAGTTATTAATCTGTGTATACACATATATCAAGAATGATTCTAATACAACAACCATTTGTTATTTATGGTGTAAAAACGTTTTAAAAAATAATATTTACACATGATTACATATTTTACTGCGCAAATTAAATGTTAGATAACCGATCTAATGCTGACTGCTTTACATCAGTTTATTCATATACCAGTTCAGTTCAGTTTATTTTATTTTTGCACGGCACCCACTTCAGCCAAAGTCTACATTTAATATATATTTAATACATTTAAAATTTTAAGATATCACGTATCATAATATACAAATATTAAAAACAAACAAATAACACAAGTATAAAGAAGAAAAAAGAAAATGTATAAACCAAGATACTATAATACCGCAGAACAAATTCCTCTCTGAAATGAATATATTTTGTTTATTTAGGTTTAAAATGTACAAAGTAGAACTCCATGCAAGCTTCTAAATATTGATTATATATCAAATTTAAAACTTATCATTAAAACAGACAATATAATATGATACATGTACACAGCGAAACCTGTAATGGTCTTTTCTTTAAATGATATTTTCATTAAAAAGCTTCAAAAGCCATAATTCAATATATGTCGGTAATATATGAAAAGCATATACATCAAAGTGTATAAAATACAAACTGAAAGCAGGTAAATGTTGTACTGATTTGAAAAAAATGCTGGATTGTATTAGACATATAGGGTCTCAATAGCCATCTGTACGGCTAAAGCATTTTTTTTTTTAAATCTAACTATGGGTTTTGCCGTCCATTTTAACGCTTTTTTTGATATTCCATTCATACCTTTATCATTACATTTTGTCCCGAAACATCATTAACTTGCAATTCTCAATGTCTATTTCGTCTCGGTCATTCATTTTCAAACTTGACCATTCAATTTTCCAATTACCATCAAACCGTCATTCAAATTCGTCACTCGTTTGTTAAAAGGTCTTGTCTTTTCGAAAAATTCGAATGAAACTCTCTTGAAATTAATTACACAAAGACGAGTTTTATTATTACATTCTGCAGCTGACCACCACGAGAGAAAAATTCGAATGAAATCTGACGAAAATGAATGGACAAGTGCCGAAATCGATTGACAATCGACTAACTTGATGACAAACAACTAAATTAGCTTTGACGTTTTTTCTCTGTATTCAAGTTTCGTTAGGTCTTGCCAAGCTTTTTTATTACGTCCTGTCACGTTTTGTTGCGTTCACCCCGTTTTACTACGGCCTACTAGGTTTTTCATCCGCACCGTGACTCCCGTGGCAATATTTTTGACAGTTTAAAAATCTAACCCGGCATCCACGGCAATCACGGCCCGTCACGTTTGCCCATTCCATCCCCCGCGTTGTCTCACGTCCATCCCGTTTTGTCCACGGTGGCCTGAAACGTGATTGCCGTGGCCGCCGGGAAAATAATGTAAACCTAGCATAACATCATTTCACTGAAACATTAAGTCAGATCTTACCCTGGTACAGCCAGTTATCGTCAAGAGATTATATCACATGAACAAAATGCGTCTCATTAAAAACCCGCAGCAAAACGAAAACAGTGCACATATGAGCCATCAAACAGATTTTGTTGTTGTTGCTGTTATCATCATCTCCAGCAACGGTGTTTCTTTCCAATAATCAACAGCAAAATGCATGTTTGTTTTGTTTTGTTGATTTTCTTTTAAATTTTGCATGTGCATATAACTTTGTAGCTGGGGTTGGGAAGTGATGGGTGAATTAGACGCAAACTTTTGTATGTTACCGAGCATTTTATACTCCTTGGGGTCTTCATAACTTTTACCTTTCAATATCAATAATAGTCTACCCGGCTAACACTGGACTTTTACCTACTTTTTATTTCTTATTAAAATTGTTCTAATCCTTAAACTTAGCCTAAAATATGTAATTGACTAATGCCCGGATGATTATGATTAACTTTTAATTGAATTTACGTTTAGAATCATAATTGATTCTAATATATAGAAATAGAAGAAAGTGAATCTGAATGGTACTCGGAGGAATCGCGAAAACTGCTAAGACTCGATGTACATTCATTTTGAGACGATGCCGATACATCATCCAACCCTTCACGATCATCACGACTTTGAAGTTGATTCGGAACCTCATATGCAGGATCGTTGACGTGAAGCATCACCATATAATTGCTATCATTAGAAGAATTGTGTGGCGAGCTGCTATTACATGCAGTGTTTAATCTTGTCTGTGTTATGCAACTCCTTATAGCAATAAACACTATACCGCCCATAAATGCAGAGAATATTACAACGAGGCAGGCAAATGACACATAGCGCCAGGTGTTGGAGTTACCTTTTGTTTGATCATGTTGAAGTTCCTTCGACTCATTTTCTTCACTCGGAAAGTTGACCCTTGAATTATTTCCACTCCCTTCTTCTTCATTCAGAATGAATTTATTCGGCGTGTGAAGTTGTTGAACTACAGCAGTCTTTGCAGTAAAGTTTTTACCTGTAAATTCATCGAATGTAGTTTCGACTGTCGGGACCCCGTACGTTAATGCTAGGTTGTCAGGCATTACTCTGACTCCTGTTAACCCCTGTATATCTTTATCGCTTTGAGCAGATGTAACAAAAGTTGCACTGTTAAATTCCTCATAACAACCGCATGTGTTTAGCTTTAATTCACTCCCAAACATGCTGTAGGCATCAAATGCACATGTTGCCATAGGTTTCATTTCCGATCGTGACATCACATAGGTTTGCGTTGACTGGACAAACATACGGTTCCTCATCTTGAACTGAATATCATCAGAGAACCACGAAACTGTTAACGTAGAAATGTGATATTCATCGAGAGGAAAAATAATTTTAGGAAGTTCAGATAAAGACGAATTGACGAAATTATCATTGGAGTTTCCTTTCGTAGAGTTATTGCATAAGCTGACGGATTGATTGTTGATTAGGATGATCTCAAAATAATCAGTAGAGACTCCTATTGTATTTGAAACGTTACAAGTTAAAGTAATTACGTCATCTCCTGTACAGGGCGTTAATGGCAAAGAAACATTTGTGATACTATTTTTACTTGCACATGTATGTAGAAGATTTCTCAGAGAACAGTTCCACGAGAAAATCATTTTGTCCGGATAACCAGTCGCTGTGCACTGAAAGCTTAGATACAAGATATTAGAATATATGTGGAACGCAACAGGGGAAATATTCACATTTGGTTTGTGATTAACCTTTATCAATCCGATTTTGCATTCACGTTTTTGACCTGGAAAATAACGTTTGCTTGTTATTTCACACTTTAAAGATGTAAGATGGAATCGGCGGGTAATAGGAACTCGTGAAGTCAATACCCTCATCAATCCATCTTTTAACTGTGACGATCCTGCATTGTCACCGACAGTACTATTTCCAATCACCCAGATCATATCGATTGGAGGTCGAGATCGCGGTGCACTGCAGTAAAATTTAATAACGTCGCCTTCGTTAATAGGATTGTGGAATGTTTGGGGGCCACAGCTGATTTCGTCTTGCCTCGGAAAATATAAGATGTTGGTCTTTGCAGTGCGTGATTCCAAACACAATTCTTGTATTCCTATGTTACTAAATAACATGCAGGTAAACACTTGGTGTATTCTTCCAACATTGTAAATGGTTATTGTTGAATAAACTTGCGACGAAACTTTGTTGACGGTCACTCGTTTTGTGTAAATATCTGGCACAACTCTCCATTCTAAGCTTACTTCCTTGGTAGTTGAAAGCGATGCAGAACATGTCAACGTTACATTGCTTCCTTCCTTGCATACATTGTCCATCGGATGAATGTTAAAATTACCAAGGGAGTCCATAGTCCTGCAAGATGACTTCACGCTATAAAAGTGAAATGAAATGATGAAAAACAAAGTTTTTGAAAGGGAACCTATGTCTTTCGAAAAATTCCCCATACTGAATTTTGTCGTTTCAATCAATATTGAACCATATGTTAGATGAGCTTCGATCTACCCAGCTCTCTGAAAGTCCTGGAAAGCTAACAGCACTCAAATAATATAGAACGTATGAGGCCTAGTATATATACCACTATAAGCACTTGGATTGACATAGAATGAATAATCATCTTTTAGTGAAACCTGAACATAACTACTTGGATTATAAAATACATACTCAGTCTCAGAAGTGAAACCCTGTGAGTAAAATACATCAGAGAGAGAGAGAGATATGGAGAAAGAGAGAGAGAGAGAAAAGAGAGAGAGAGAGAGAGAAACAGGCAAGCAGAGGGAGAGAGCCGATTTTTATTATCAAATTGAAAACGGATCTATTTCTAAAGGAAATTGTCAGAAAGTGGATTATTTGCAATAGAATTGTCCGACATTATTATATAATTATACAAGTAATGTTCTTAATGAGTTCCATCATTAGAGATGCCATTTTTCATAGCAGGTGAATAATAAAAATAAAATAATAACAACGATGCTTATAAAGTGCTTACCATCGAAGTCTGTAAGCGCTATAACAAACAGAATAGACTGATAAACAATTACATATTAAACAAAACAAAAAAGTGCAAATAAATCTACAAATTACAATACATATGAAATACACATCAATGTGAACAGAGTAAGTTAATCATTAAAAGAAATTTTGAATAAATGTGTCTTAAGACAAGTTTTGAATTGGTTAACAGTTTGACAGTGCTTGACATTTAAAGGTAGTTTGTTCCAAAGTTCAGCAGAAGCTTTGGAAAAAGAGAGATGACCATAATAAAGAGTTGACACCGAAGTAGACATGAGGTTTAATTGAGAAGATGACCGTAGATTACGTGAGGGTTTGTATTCGTGGATTAGTGCTTGCAGATAAATTGATGCCAATTCATGAATGCATTTATGAATCAGGTATGCTAGTTGGTAACCAAAGGTTCGGGAGATAAACATGCATAAAATTGAAGATAAAAAGTATGTTGTACGCCACTTGGCGGCAGGCATCTTCTCTTTCAACAAAGTCCTTGATCCACTAATAACAATAATAATAATAATAATAATATTCGGTTCTTCGCTTCCAAAGAGCTTTGGAAATGTAGGTTTAGCATGGCTGCCATTACGTCGCTCTAGCATTTCAAGGAATTAATTCCTGCCAAGTACCCATTTACCTCACCTAGGTCGAGTGTGGCAATTGTAGATTAATGTCTTGCCAAAGGACATTAGTGCCGCGGCGGGACTCGAACCCCAGACCTTTAGATCCACAGTCCGGTGACATATCCACTTGACCACGACACAAATACTGTCCAGAATAATGCCGCCAGAGTAGTCATCATCTCTTCTAGAAATGCTCCATTTCCTACGCATTAAACGGAAGATCAAGTACGAAATCAACTTGCATGTATTCAAGGCGTTGACTGGAAATTTTCCACATGTCCCAGCAAGAGAAAACTCTGCAGAAAAATCTCTTCTTTCAGAACATAGAGCACATAACTCCAGGGAAGTGCGGCTGCCATAAACATGGCAAATGTTTGGAATGGCATTCCATGCTTTGCTCAAACAGCTGTAACCATGGCATCCTAAAACAAGCGCTCATGACACATCTCTTCAATGTTCATGTAGGCCTACATGTTAAAGGACTATTGATTGAACACTGGAAATTACTTATAAAAATATTTAATATTGTTTTGTACCACGAGCAATGGACCTACAGAGTTTAAATGTTTGTTTATTATTTTTTGGAGCAAGCGCCATCAGCGCCTTCCTGGCGGACACCGGCGCTATAGAAGATGTGTATTTTATTGCTGCTATATGCAAATCAAACCTGGGAGAAGTAATACCTTTGCCTTACTTTGCCCTTCATCCTATTTCACACATGACGAAAACTCTTCGTTTAAAATTGAAACCCCCATTTGACTTTCAACACTTCTAGAGCTGAGATAGCATTAAGCCTAAAGTAAACAATAGCGCTGTCCAATGTAACCCCCGCCTAGACCTTGAAGGGGTGATAGAGAGGGAGAGAGAGAGAGAGAGATAAGCATGATAGAGGGAGAGAGGAAGGGAGAATGAGTGATATAGTTAAAATGTTTGTTATATCGCCAATTCTGGGTCATTTTGCTTTCATTTTGGTCTTCATCTAAATTATGAGTGACTTTTGGACATGAAAATATCTTTTGGCACAAACAAAAAGGGCTGCATAGCCATAGGCTACTTCGAGGGCGGTGTAGAGTTCTATGAGGATGGGAAAGATCCAAGGATATTCTTAGAAGATTCGGGTGTCTTGGGTATAGCATTGCTAACAAACAGATGTCTTGTACTACGCCGTACTAACAACAAGGTCCAATTCTTCAGTGCAGAGGTGGAGCCGAAGGACAACACATATGAGACTCTCACGTATGAGGAAGGTGGTGACGGTTGTGTAGCTGTCGATGCTGATGACAATATCTACCTAAGCTATAGATCTGCCAAGAAGATACAGATCTTTGCTTGAAAAGAGCGCAAAGCTATTTGTGAAATAGAATGTTTAGCTTACACCACAACAAATAGCAGTCCTGTCGGATCAGACGAAACTAGTGATGGATGGATCTGTTATAACAATGTTCAAGATGAAATAATTTACATTGACGAGTGTTGTAATTATGTACAGACGAATTATAGGTGAACATATTATCAAATATTTTTGGTAGGAGTCCAAATTGGTATTTATACATAAATATGAGAGAGTTCATAGAAATTAATTCAAATATTGGTAAAATATTCATTTTCTTAAATAATGGCATACTCGGACAGTTATATGGGGATGACGAAATAAGTCTAATTGCTTTTTTCTGAAGTATTATTAACCTAGAAAGATGGTTTTTAAAAGTATGCCCCCATACTGAGTTACAGTATGTAAGGTGAGGCAAGATTAAGCTATGATACGAAGTAATTAATATGTTTTGTGGTAATATAAATTTGAGCCTTGATATGATTCCAATACATCTTGATACTTTTGAACAAATACTACTAATATGTGGTTTCCAAGAGAGAAATTCATTGACTGTAATACCTAAAAATTGAACATTATCCACACGTGATATATCATGACCACCAATAGTAAAATCATTAATGTCATTCGGGACCCTCCTGTTCTTTGTTTTGAAAATCATAAACTTTGTTTTATCAAAATTCAATGAAAGTTTGTTGCAATAGTACCAATCCTATAATTTATTAACCTCTTTATTAGTAATGGCCATTAAATTATAGATATTCTTGTGAGAAGTTAAGATGCACGTGTCATCAGCAAATAATGAATAGCGAAATTATTTGGAAGATTTTGTGATATCATTTATGTAAACAAGGAACAGGAGGGGCCCACGTACAGACCCTTGCGGAATTCCATATTTAATAAGTTTACGTTGTGATTGGACACCATGACCACAACATACTGATACCTGTTATTCAAATAATTTTTAAACCAATCTAAAGCTAGCCCTCTTACACCATATGTATTTAGTTTATGTATGAGTATGCTGTGGTTAATGGTGTCAAAGGCTTTTGACAGATCCATAAATAATCCAATACAGTAATTGCCTTCGTCAATTTTTTGTGATATAAAATTTGCGATATTTAATACACCCATAGAAGTTGAACAATTTTCACGGAAACCAAATTGTTCAGGAATGAGGATGTCATTTCATTGAAGGTGGGAATACAAATCTTTTATGAACAACTTTTTCTAGAATTTTGGAAAAAATACATAATAATGAATATATTTTGTTGCTGGAAACTATTTTCAACAAGTCAGGCTTCGTGTTATTCAAATAAGGATACAAACTGAGATTAAATATTTATAAAATTATTGTTATCATGACCTTATCAATATAAGTCATACTGTTATAGAAAATGGATATTAAGTTCGAATCCTGGTCCACTTTGTACATAAACGTGATATCAGGTCATAATTACTTTAAATATTTATGCTTGTGCTTTAATATCTGATCTGAAGACAGCATCCAAAAGAATGGGACAATATCCCATTTCTTATTTTGTACTTATCTCAAGTTTAATTAAATATCATGTGATATTTATTTAGTAAACGCTGTGATATAGTTGTACTATGTAGAGTATACTAAGTGCCAACTAGCATTAATATTATTATTACTATTATTATATTTATTATTATTATTATTATTATTATTATTATTATTATTATTATTATTATTATTGTCAATGTTCTAATTATCATTCATATGTTAATAAGAAGACTGATTTCCCTGAAAAGTCCTATGGTGAAAGATTACTGTTATTATGAGCATACGGTGGGCACAAAGCAAAGCAGATCGTGTGTGCTTTTATGACAATTTTTCAATGTCTATTCTAATACAACGAAGAACAAATTTGACCACAATTAAGTACGCAAAGCAAAAAGTAGGAATTATTTGGTAGGAAGATACTTCACATAATGTCTTTCCATTAAACCTTTAGTTCATTAAATCTGAGGCGCATGTGGCACAATGATCGTCCGAGAACTTTTCTCTCAAAGTTGCTTCAGAAATATTAAAGCATTGTGTATAATGGCCTAACGGCTTATAGAGCCTATATTATTCGTCAAATCAATGAAGCACTTCTCAAGGTCTTTATTTTGTGGAAAGAAAAGTCAATTGAAAAAGGACCTGTACAGTTCTGATAAAGCTTTTTTTTTATAGTTTCCTCTTATTTTTTTTTTTTTTTTTTTGGACTCTGTGGTTATATCGAATTTATGAAAAAAATTATGACTATTTTTTAATGTCAGAATGTGTTTTTAAAAAAATATTACCTAACCAAACGATTAAACCTCGCATGCCATTCTGACAACATTGATGCGATTCATATTACATTTAATAGTTCAAGATTGTCAAACGCATACAGCTGTAGTTTCTAAAAGGCATAAAATCAACCAAAATTGAAATGAACTCCAAAATTAAAAGATCATAAAATATCAAAAAGCGATTGCGAGATTTAGTCGAATATATATGTAGTTCAAATGATCGACGGCGATAGCTCTATCATATGAATTAGCACGGTTTTGGAATAAAACTCGTTATAACTATTTGACTTTACCTCATGAAATTCACTATTTCTTTACTCTCGATAATCATAGTCACAATTATAGCACTACTTGTTTTTATTTAGTGTGAATATTTTTTTTTTCGTTTCTATATTGTATAACGTTGGTCTTACATGCCTAATAGTAGTAGTAGTAATAATAGAAGTAGTAGCAGTACTAGTAGAAGTAGTAGTAGTAGTAGTAGTAGTAGTAGTAGTATTAGTAGTAGTGGTAGTAGTAGTAGTAGTAGTAGTAGTAGTAGTAGTAGTACGAGTAGTAGTAGTTGTAGGAGTGGTAGTAGTAGCAGTTGTTGTTGTTGTAGTAATAGTAGTAGTAGAAGTAGTAGTAGTAGTAGTAGTAGAAGTAGTGGTAGTAGTAGTAGTAGTAGTAGTAGGAGTATGTGACCGAATCATTTTTAAGTCGCTGTTGGTAGTTTTCCATTCCTTGTATGACTCTGCTCCTTCCTACGATATGAAATTGATTGTTAAATATATGCCTACAAGACATCTTTGTTCATCTCAATCCTCATTATTAGTTGTCCCTAAGACGCGCAGTTCCTGGGGGGATAGAGCCTTTTCTCATTCTGGTCCGTCCCTTTGGAATAATCTACCACTTAGTATTCGTAATTTAACAGCCCTGCATGACTTCAAAGTTGCATTAAAAACCCATCTCTTTCTAAACAGTGCTATTTAATTAGGACAATTATAATTTTTGCGTAATTTGTGTTGTTTTAGTTTACTAGTACTTTAGTTAAGAAAGTGATATGTTTGAGATTGTAATATGTACAGCGCCATGAGCGTCAGAGCCTGGCGGATACCGGCGCTATATAAATATCCATATCATTATTATTAGATTCCACATACTAAGAATCTTGCTCTACGATTGGTCAAAAGAAATTCACGTGATGAAAGATAGTTCGCCCATCATTGATGGGATAAGAAAAGTTCGTTACATTGTATAGATAGTACTACTATCTTCAGTGAAAGTGCGTTGCACTGTGTACTGTGATGGGTGTATCGAATGTATCGAGATACAATGTACGTACTTGTCCTGAGGACGAGTTAGTTTAGTTTTGGGAGTTGAAGAACGGAGCTCGAAATGACGATTAAATAAGATCGGTTCCTGAAACTGTGATGGGTGCATCGAATGTATCGAGATACAATGTACGTACTTGTCCTGAGGAAGAGTTAGTTTAGTTTTTGGAGTTGAAGAACGGAGCTCGAAATGACGATTGAATAAGATCGGTTCCTAAAATCAAACCGCTTTGTGTAACTTTGTCGTCTGTTGAGTGACGTAAGGACCTGGGGCCAACGGGTAGAGGACATCACCCGTAACAAATGGGGGCTTGGCCAGGTATATGAAGTGGAAAGTATGATTTTCAGGCGATTTTCGTGATGATATTAGCGCTGGCAAACTGGCATGTTACATTGCGTGCGACGGGTTTCATACACGTTTCTTATGAGCGGACTGTTCGGTGTGTACTGTGTGTGTCTTGTCGATGTCGTTGCGTTTGTATGTTATGATGATCTCGTCGGGCACCGCTGGTGTGTGTGTGGTGAGAAAACATTGTTGTCTTCTCACGTTTCTGCATGAATTTGCAGGGTTTGACTGAGGGTTATAACAGTCAGGTTGTCGAGATTTCTCGGTTATTGTAGAATCTAGGTGTTGTAAGGTTGGCTGGGGATTATTAACAGCCAGGCTCTAGTTCTTTTTAGGTTATTTAGGGCAATAGGAGGCTAGGTTTTTTGCATGATGGCTAGCGAGTTCTCGTTGGGAGAGTTTGTTAGGGATCCGTCTGCGGAGCGGTTAAGCTCATTGACTAAAGTTGAATTGTTAGATGTAGCAACTCATTATGAGGTTGTAGGTATCAAACGCTACATGCTGAAGTCTGCAATTTTGAACAAGATTGTCGAGTTTCTGGTTGCTGAAGAGGTATTGTCTTCAGAGGCGGCAGGTAGTATCAGTGTGACTCCTCCAAGGTCTCGGTCTCCAGAAGTAGATTCTCAGGCTAGGTCTTCAGTTTCGGATGAAGTGAGGATTAAGGAGCTGGAATTAGAGAGGGCTCGTGTGGAGTTGGAGAGGGAGAAACTGGTTGCCGTGAACAGAAAAAAGGACACTTGCGCCTCCAAACTCACTCTTTGCCAAATTGACTGTCATTTTGGCGGCCGACAACCTTTCGAACAACTCCCAGATTCTCTGTATATGCACATCCCACTCCTCACTATACACAATTATGTCGTCTATGTATGCTTCACAACCTTCCATATTTGCTACAAGGCTATTCACAAGTCTTTGGAATGTCGCAGGCGCATTTTTCATACCAAAAGGCATCACTGTATTTTGGAAAAGGCCTTGCGGAGTAGAAAAGGCCGAGATCTCTTGTGCTCTTTTTGTCAAAGGAATTTGCCAGTATCCCTTTAAGAGATCAAATTTGCTCACATACTTTGCTTTGACTATACGGTCTATGCAATCGACTTTTCGCGGAATCGGAAACGAATCCGTCTTCGCGCACGCGTTTACTTTTCTGTAATCCGTACAGAAACGATTTGATTTGACCGGCTTAGGAACGAGGATGCATGGAGAAGACAATGCACTGCTACTTGGCTCGATAATGCCGTGTTGTAGCATGACTTGTAGTCAATTTCCTTTTCAAGATTTTTCAGTTTTGTCGGGTTTGCACGATATGGTGCCTGTTTGATTGGGGTCGTATCTCCCACATCAACATCATGCTCAACAGCATCAGTTCGGGAGGGAACATCAGCAAATAATTGTGGATATTCACTCAACAGCTCCTGCACATCGCTCCTCTCCTTCACATATAAGTGGGTTAGTTTGTTACCTATGTGCGCTGAATTTTTCAATTTCACACATGGGTTCTCTCTTTCAATCTTGCACACTTCTTTCTCAACTTCACACTTTGAGTCACATTCAACAGCACTCAACACTGGTTGTGCTTTATATACTCTCGTCATCTCTCCGGATATATGGCTTAATCATATTCACAGGACACACACGTCTCTTCTTCTGCCTGTCTGGAGTATTGACAACATAGTCGACATCACCAACTTTCTCAGCAATAGAGTATGGCCCAGAAAATCTAGCCTGCAGAGAATGACCAACTATCCGAAGTAAGACCAAGACTTCATCTCCTACCTCAATATTTCTTTCTTTGGATTTCCTGTCATACCATGACTTCATCCTCTCCTGAGAATCAGACAAGTTCTGTCTGGCAACCTCCCACGCCTTATGCATTCTCTCACGGAAAGTACTCACATACTCCAACACATTTGCCTGTGCATCATCACACAACAGTCTCTCTTTCAGCAACTTCAATGGTCCACGTACTGAGTGACCGTACACCAACTCAAAAGAACTGAACCCAAGTGACTCTTGTACAGCATCTCGCACAGCAAACAACAACAAGGGAACTCCCTGATCCCATTGTTTCTCTGATTCCATACAATACGTTTTCAACATATTCTTCAAAGTCTGGTGGAATCTCTCCAGTGCTCCCTGGGATTCTGGGTGGCACGCACTCGAAACGACATGCTTTATGCCCAGTTCCTTCAACACCCGATTGAACACCTTAGACATAAAATTCGACCCTTGATCAGATTGTACAGTTTTTGGTAGCCCGACAGTAGTGAAAATTTTCACTAACGCCTTTGTCACATATATTCGCTGTAATGCGCCTCAGTGGTATCGCTTCTGTATATCTTGTCGCAACGCACATTATTGTCAATAAGTATTCATTACCTGCCTTTGTCTTTGGCAGAGGACCTACACAATCCACTATGATCCTAGAAAATGGCTCATTGAACGCCGGTATTGGCTTAAATGGTGCTGCCGGTATTTTTTGATTCGGTTTGCCTACAACTTGACATGCATGGCAACTTCTGCAAAAAATTGCAACATCCTTTTGCATACCTGGCCAAAAGAAATGAGAAAGAATTTTCTCCTGGGTTTTGTGAACCCCTAAGTGACCTGCAAGTGGAGCTTCATGAGCAAGGCTAATTATGTCCTGCCTGTATGTAGAAGGGACTACAATTTGGTGGACTTCTTTCCACACGTCACCTGCAGGGACATCTGCTGGCCTCCACTTTCTCATTAGCACACCTGCTTTCTTGTAAAAACAAACGGGCACAGTCGATGCCTCCTCCTCAGACACAGCTCTCTCATTCAAAGAAATCAACTGAGGATCTGTCTGTTGCTCCTCTAGCAACTTTCTCTTATTCAAAGATAGTGGTTCAGATTTTTTCACTGTTTCCTACACTATATGAACCTTTCTTGCACTCTCATCCACATTTGAATCAGACTCATCCTCAACCAAACGACAAAAGAAAGAATCTCCTAAGTCAACATCTATCTCATTAGACTTCTCCTCTGACTCATCTTTCTTTGCCATTGAACGAGTTACAGCACATGCTGGGAACACAACTGGAAATTCTGCAACCAACTCATCTGTTTCAGAACTTTCACAAGGACTTGAACTCACTACTGGACATGAAACAACTCTTTCACCAGCGAGATCATTGCCTAAGATGATGGATACCTCTTCCACAGGAAGTGATGGTCTAACTGCCATCTTCACCAAACCAGAAACAAGGTCTGACTTCAAGTCTACCACATGAAGGGGCGCTTCCACAAAGCCCTCTCCAATGCCTTTGAGCAAAACACTAGCACCAACAGAAGAACTATCACAAAAGGGCAACGCACTTTCCAAAATCAAGGACTGAGAAGCACCAGTATCTCGCAATACTTTCACTTTTCTTGCTACATCACTCTCCGGTACAGACACATATCCTACAGAGACAAACGGTTCATACTCTTTCTGAATTTTTTCTATGTTTGCAGGTTCAATTCTACTTTTTGAGTGTGACATGGTTTGTACAAATGCATTAGGATGTGCACCAATTTCCTTTTTCTTAGCTTGTAGCGAAGGACACTTTGACTTTAGGTGCCCATACTGTTTGCACGCATAGCACATTCTTTCCTCTGTTGCCTGTCCTTGCTGGGACTGCGGTTTTATTTCATCTTTTACTTGTGATGAACTAGTTTTCTTTTTTTTTGCTCCAGATCCCATTTTTCTTAGGTTCTACGTTCGCTTTGTTTGATTTTTTGTGCGTGAGCACGTAATCATCTGCAATTCTTGCTGCTTCATCCAGCATATCGACACGCTGCTCCTCTAGATGTATACGAACATCCAGTCGCACGTAGAATAATTTCACGCAATTTATCATAATCATGATCTACATGGAGAGATGAGCTCCATCTGTCAAACAATTGCTCTTTTTGTTTTGAAAACTCCAAATGAGTTTGCGATTCATCCTTTCGCGCTTTGCGAAATCGCTGTCTGTACGCTTCGGGTACAAGTTCATAAGCTTTCAGCACGCTCGATTTTACTTTATCATAATCCGACACGTCGGCCATCGACATTGCTAAATAAGCATCCCTAGCCTTACCGCTAAGCTTACTCTGAATCAGGTAAGCCCACATTTCCCGAGGCCACCCCATGCTTTGAGCTAATTTCTCAAAATGTGGAAAGTACTTTTCCACCCCTTCCTCTTCGAATGGAGGGACCATTCTGACATGCTGGTCAAGTTCGACCAATCTCGGCAAAGGTGGAATCGATACTGGCTTTTCCGACTCCAACCAACCGGAAGGAACTGATGCGGTTTCTGGGCATGGCAGGCTACTACAGACGATTCTGCCATAACTTCTCTGATGTCGTGGCTCCTCTTACCAATCTACTACGCAAACAAGTGAAGTTCGTCTGGTCCGACGACTGCCAGAGTGCTTTCAACCAGGCGAAAGCCCTCTTATCTACTAATCCGGTACTGATGGCTCCGGATCTCAACCAGCCGTTCAGCCTGATGGTGGACGCGAGTGATGTGGGTGCTGGGGCAGTTCTTACTCAAGCAGACGCTGAAGGTATCGACAGACCCATATCATTCTTAAAGAAATTCAGTGCAAGTCAAAAGAACTATTCTACTGTGGAAAAAGAAACATTGGCTTTGATACTTGCACTTGAACATTTTGACGTGTATGTCAGTGGATCTCAACATCCAGTCAGGGTATTAAATGATCATAACCTCCTGACATTCCTCAACAGAATGAAAAACAAAAACCAAAGACTGACGCGATGGAGTTTGCTGCTCCAAGAATACAACTTTGACATTCAACATGTGCCAGGAAAGGACAATGTTATTGCGGATGCTTTATCTCGTGTATGAACTTTGGACAGAAGTGAGCAACAAATTGATATATATTCACATGGAAAAGTGAACAATCCTTGTGTGAACCATATTTCTTGAACAGTTGAACACTAACAGTGAAGCATCATTCTTGAACAGTTGAACATTGGTGAATTCACTGGAATTCCATTTGGAAAAGGAAACCAGAATTTTTAAATTTCATGGTTTCTTTGATAATAACAAAGCATTGTGAACATAGACTGATTGGACTCATTGAAACTGTTTATTGGACTGGAGAAAAATGTATTTTTTTCTTATAGTTGCTTTCCAGATGTATTTCTGTATGTGATATGTGTTTCGTTGACAAACTTGAACATGCATGATAATATTATTGTGTTAAAACCCTTTTGGTACAAACACAACTAACTAGAAAGACCAGTGATTTATCATTTTGGCTGTGCATGTATATAAATATTTATATGTCAAAATCAAAACAAAAAGAATACATTCAATTGTATGTTTTATCCAAAGCAGGATAAATATTGAAAGTAGGAATTTTGGAACAAAAAAGAATTTTGGTGTTTTATCATATCTTTGGTTATGGATATATTATGAAGTAATACAAGATTTCGTGAAAATATTCACTATTCAACCAACTTAGATAATATGGTTTTGCACTACAACGCAAAAGTTTAGATTAACAGTAACATGTTTTTACAACTTACGTGAAGGCTACACTATGTTATCTTTCAGACAGGTTTAATGTTGCTGAAGTTTGTTTATTATTATTTTTATGCAAAAAATATGTTTAGATTAAAAATTGCAAAGAAGCATCGAGACATTAATATTGAAAGGTCATTTAAGGTTAACTTCTCTGCGATTTGAATTGTATTTGTTTTATGTTAAGTACAAATGACTTCTGATATATGCAAAAGTCAGTGATACAAATGATAGAGCAGGATGCTAGAAGAATGGTTAACGTTTTTACTTATAGCTGTTCATACTCAATTGTATTGTATGAAAAGAAACCACTAGACAACGCTGTGATACCATTTGCATGCTGGTACTGTATAGTTTTACAAGCTGACTTGTTTATCAGATTTCTAAATCTACAAAAACCTCATACTCATAAATACTTTCAGGTTTTTGTATTATTACAACAGTTGCTGAAACAACGTTGAAAAAGAAATGTTTTTATAGCACTACTTCTACTTGTATAAGTGCTAATTTATGAGG
The DNA here is from genome assembly GCA_037976565.1 of Mesocentrotus franciscanus. Lineage (NCBI taxonomy): Eukaryota > Metazoa > Echinodermata > Echinoidea > Camarodonta > Strongylocentrotidae > Mesocentrotus > Mesocentrotus franciscanus. The sequence continues at coordinate 34,539,894 of CP137671.1, read as the reverse complement.
GGGAGTGTGATGGGTGTATCGAATGTATCGAGATACAATGTACGTACTTGTCCTTAGGACGAGTTAGTTCAGTTTTTGGAGTTGAAGAACGGAGCTCGAAATGACGATTGAATAAGATCGGTTCCTGAAATCAAACCACTTTGTGTTACTTTGTCGTCTGTTGAGTGACGTAAGGACCTGGGGACAACGGGTAGAGTACATCACCCGTAACAGTACTATCTTAAACGCAGCAGGCGATCACGGCCACCGCGGTGATGTGGCGCGAATTACAAATTACGTTTTGTTTGCTAGCGCCGTTAGTGTTACTGTTAGTGTTAGATCTACTGTGTTAGTGTTAATAATTGTTGCTCTAAAATGGCGGAACAAGTTAGATTTGAGCTCCTAAGTGAAGCGGAATTAAACTGGACATTAAGCTGGACAGCGAAATTAGCAGATATACAAAGCGACAACTTAAATTCAGCCTGAAAGTATTCCAAGATTATTGCGATGCTGCAAGAAAAATTCATTTTGACGAACTGTCCGACATAGACTTGAAAGCACTAGTCCAACTGTTGGGGAGATTTTATGCTGGTGTGAAATCGCGAAATGGAGAGTCATACAGTAAAAAAATCTCTACAGGCTTTGAGGTATGGTCTGCAGAGACATTTTTTGAATTTGCGAGACATAGACATTGTTAAGGATACCAACCTTGCGAAGTCTGGTCGAGTGTTCAAAACTGTTGTTCGGAAACTCAAGGAGGAGGGGATAGCCGGCGTAAAACATCATATTCCTGTCAGTGAAACCGACATGAACAAGATTCAAGACAGTCTAGACCAGGACTCTCCATGTGGACTACAACATAAATTTTTGTTATTGACATAATGACCCTTTTTGCGAACAGGGGAGAAGAAAATGTGCATGATATGAAGGCTGATGACTTTATTCTGAGTGAACAAAATGGTCGCCGTTATTTCCGTATGGTCGACAAAGCTACTAAAAATCACCCGGACGACGACTTGAATAGCCAAGGAGGACGTATGTTCGAAATTCCTGGGAGTAGTAGGCGCCCTGTTGCAACACTTCTGAAATACAAGTCTAAACTAAATCTCAAACTGCCATATATATGGCAAAAACCAAGAAAAGCTGCACGAGATGATGGACAGTGGTAATGGTATGACAATGCTCGAGTCGGAAATCACACTCTTAGAAGTATGAATATGATGAAGACAATCAGCAATGAAGCAGGGTGTTCGAATAAATACACGAATCATTGCTTGAGAGCGATGTCGATCACCACACTTGATCATGCCGGCTTTTCTTCAAGGGACTTAATGACTGTTTCAGGACATAGATCTGAATCCAGCATCAAACATTATGCCCAAACGAGCGACCAACAAAAAATGAACATGAGTGACACAATATCGAAGGACGGGCTGATCACGGACAGCCAGACCAGCAAAGTAGGCCTAAGACTAGTCCTACTCAAACCCCAACACATAATGATATTGATGATTTCTTGGATATTTCCAACAGTCAAATGGATCGTTTGGTAGCTGAAATGGAAAAATCTACGATTGTTTCTCATCCTGTTGAAAACAAAAATGTGCAAGTGCAAAATCAGAACCGGAACGTTACTGCGCTGTAAACATTTACATCTAGTCTAGTCCTTGTGTTCGTGTTAAATATTTGACTGACGTTAGACTCTATTTACGCGTTTAGAACGTTGACTTTTAAACTGTTTAGTGTTTCATCATCATTAATTACAATTTTCTTGGAGTTCACAAAGCAAAGTTTCAATTGGAGTTTTCTGACTTGGACAAGTTGGACTCGGAGTTGGAGTCCACTTTCACTTTAGACCTGCTGTGCTAAGTGCTAGCCTATGGAATTGTCATGGAGTTAGCCTAATTGGAATAGCATTGTTGGTAAGTAGATCAAACCTACCCCCCATCATTCTATCTTTCAAAAAATAGAATCTAACAACATATAACAGTAACACTAACAGTCTAGGCTAGTAACTGTTAGAACTAGACCTAAACAATTACTAGTTAGGTCAAGACTGTCTTTCTCGTAGACCCTACCAGTGAAATGTTTCCGATGTGGAATATAAAGCAAATAATCACCTTTTGGTTTCAGGCGATGGCAAACTATCACACTTCCTCGGCGATCTGGATGTATACGCTATCTTTCCTCAGCTTCGCTTCGGAAAGATAGCTACATCCAGATCGCCTCGGAAGTGATAGTTTGTCCCATCACATTCACCAACGGTAATTATTTGCTTACTAGTAGAAGAAGTAGGAGTATTAGTAGTAGTAGTAGAAGTAGTAGTAGTAGTAGTTGTTGTTGTAGTATTAGTATTAGTAGTAGTAGTAGTAGTAGTAGTAATAGTAGTAGTACTTGTTGTAGTAATAGTAGTAGTAGTAGTAGTAGTAGTAGTAGTAGTAATAGTAGTAGTTACAAGTAGAAGAAGTAGTAGTAGTAGTTGTTGTTGTAGTAATAGTAGTAGTAGTAGTAGTAGTAGTAGGAGTAGTACTAGTAGTAGTAATAGTAGTAGTAGTAGTAGTAGTAGTAGTAGTAGTAGTAGTAGTAGTTGTTGTAGTAATAGTAGTAGTAGCAGTAGTAGTAGTAGTAGTAAAAATAGTAGTAGTAGTAGTTGTTGTAGTAATAGTAGTTGTAGCAGTAGTAGTAGTAGTAGTATAAATAGTAGTAGTAGTAGTAGTAGTAGTAGTAGGGTAGTAGTAGTAGTAGTAGTAGTAATAGTAGTAGGAGTAGGAGTAGTAGTAGTAGTAGTAGTAATAGTAGTAGTAGTAGTAGTAGTAGAAGTAGTAGTAGTAGTAGTAGTATTAGTAGTCGTAATACTAATAGTACTTGTTGTAGTAGTAGTAGTAGTAGTTGTTGTTGTTGTAGTAATAGTAGTAGTAGCAGTAGTAGTAGTAGTAGTATAAATAGAAGTAGTAGTAGTAGTATTAGTAGTAGGAGTAGTAGTAGTAGTAGTAGTAGTAGTAGTTATTGTATTTATCTTTCGGTTCCATTAAAAAGAAAAATACGTATAATATGAATATATACAACACAAAGAAAGCGGCCGTATTACCCATATTCAACCGTGTTTACAGTTGATTCAGTTTTGTGAACTGAAATATAAGAGTAATAAATCACTGAGTCATTTGCACATAATTTCACATTACTTTGCTTAATACAATTGGCAAGACTTTTGACGCATAAAATAAATAAGAGTAAGTCTAATTGCTGCATGGAATGAATAAAATCGATATTGAGAATGAAAGTAAACTATATTTTCAATGTCAGCGTTTTTATTCTGAATTTCAGCAAACAAAGACATGTTACAAATGTAGGAGACAGGAGAAGGGGGATAGAGAGAGACAGGTATATAGGAAGAGAAATAGAGAGGAAGAGAGCGAGGGGAGTGGGGGGGAGAGATAGAGAGAGAGATAGTGAGAGAGAGACAAGGAGCGAGATTGAGAGAGAAAAAAGAGAGAGATAGAGAGAGAGAGATAGATAGATAGAGATGGGGAGAGAGGGATAGTGATACAGGGAGAGAGAGAGAGAGAGGGAGAGAAAGAAAGAGAGAGAGTCAGAAGAACAGAATAGACCAGACGCACATTTTTATAGAAAAATGAAGATAAACAAGAAAAACGGAAAAGGAGATTGATAGTGTAATTACATGAAATTATAATGACTGAAGTGACAAAATAAAATTATGAGAGAGAGAGAGTTAACATTACAAAAAAATTATCACAAAAGAATGAACTACATAAAATGTTTCAGATTGAAAAAAAGAAAAGTTTTCAAGATAGAACTAAAATAGTAATCACCATCTGGTTAGGCCAACTGTTATTCTCTCTCTCTCTCTCTAAGTGCCATATCGATTGACTTTTGCGATCATGCTGTTCCACAACCCTCGGCTCCTAGCCTTCTCTATTAGCACCACTCCCAGTTCTTTCACTCCTCTCTTTTCTAAAAATTTCTGCAGACTGTCCATCCAAAGTATCCTTCTTCTTTCCCTACTCCTCTTTCCCACAATTTTCCCTGTCAAGGCAAGATTCTCTAGGCCTTCTTTACGTGTAATGTGACCCATGAACTTTAACTGCGTAATCAATATCTCACGTATCATTTTCCTTTGCACTCCAGCTCTTCTAAGAACTTCCTCATTACTAACTTTATCAGTCCAAGGGATTATCATTATTCTTCTTAAAGGCATCGTTTAACAATGTTAAATCTGAGATGCACGGCCCTACGTGTTATCAGTGTCTGTGATATGGTGTAATATTGAAGCCCTAAAAAAAAATCGCGCTTCAAAATGATCAAGAAGTGCCTCAAAAAAGTCCTGGATTTAGCTCATGCTGCAATGATAATTATAAACCTTTATGTCAGTCAGGAACCCCATGACTTTTACAAGCCGATCGCCTGTCTGATTATCAAGATATTTATGATTGGAAAATCGAAACCAAATTTTGCGTTTCCTAACGGTTTTCATAACACTACAGTCTATTGGGGAAAACGAGATGGTAAAACCGGTCACTCAAAGATTTTTACTTTTTTGGGTCATATCATCTGTAATGGTTG